>JAOWBP010004377.1:8911235-9013625 GCA_028571105.1 Tragopan temminckii
GGGCGCGTGGCTTCCGAATGCTTTTTTTCCTACTTTTTTTTTTTTTTTTTTTACCTTTGTCAGGGGCTTGTACTAGTGCAGACTGTGTCAGAGATCGTTGGTGTGTCTTCGTTTGTGTCTCTGAACACCTGAAATACAGAACGCTCCTGTATTTCTCACGCAGATGCTGGCGGGGCTTGGCAGAGCGCACACTGCTTCCAGAAAGGAGGACAGCGGCCAGACTCGCTTTGCTGCCCGGACTAAGCCAGAAAAATACTCACTTTAAGCGCTGCTCCCCAGGATGCAGCCACCACCACACGAGGCACAGCCCGGCTCCGTGCAGTGCACGGCCTGCTCACCAAACGGCAGCAAAACGCCATGCCCTGGCTCTGGCAAGTTGGGAGCATCTGCAAGTGCCAGGGTGGGAGCCCTCTAAAACCCACAGGCACAGATCAGCAAGAAAGCTTCTCATAGGGAATACTCACAAAAATAGTAAAAGAATTCCTCTCCGAAGATCCTCTGAAACCCTGCATTAGGAACAGGAGATTTTAACTCTGCCAACAAGGAAACTTTGATTTCCTCCCAACTCATCCGTGCACAGATAGGAGCCAAGGGCTCCACTGCTTTGCAGCCCAGCCCCACTGCTGGGGGTCAGCACAGCCCACACAGCATCGGGCCCACAGCTCACCTCCCAGCCCCGCTCTGCACCACTGTGCACGGGAGTTTGCACAGCTCCACTTTTTCCCTCTATGGAAGGGCTAACTTCATCCCTGCTGCTTTCTACCCGGAGATGAATACAGGAGGACCTTTATCGAAGCACGCTGTGGGCAACGCTGTGGCTTTGATGTCAGCTCTCAGGTGTGACCACATGGGCGCTGGAGCTGCTGGGCGCTGGGTTTGTCCCTCTGCAGGCCACAGCTCCTTGCTTCCTTCCCTGCAGAGCCCCAACGGCTGTAGGGCCAAACCGTTCTGCTGGAACCCCAACGATGTGCGGGTGCTGCCCTGCAGCTCCTGGGTGGCACCACCACCTCCTGCTTTGCAAGGAGCCCAAGTCACTGCAGGAGCGATGGAGCAGAGCCTGCTGTGCTTCAGGCTGCAAACGCCGCCTTCGACTTCGTGTCTGCAGCTGCCACGCAGCGCCCACAGGTAAACCTCTGCCAGAAGTTTGATGGGTCCAAATGCCACAGAATACCACCACCATCATCAACAACAACAACAAAAGGAAGTGCACGTTTATTTTCTTTTCAAAAGCTTTTAATAGGACACATTTGTTTTTGTCATTTGTAAAGATTTACACTCATTTTTTGTCTTTTTTCTTTTTGTAAAAAGGAACTTTTGAACCCGATTTTGCCCATGAATACCACCTTTTGTTGCCCTGACCAACAGACCTCGTTTTGGCCTATATACCCGATACAGTATAACAATAGATTAACTAGTAAATACAAAGTTCTAGCATATACACTAGGTTGTTACGGACGTTGCAACGGTACCGTGCCTACTCTAGTCACCTGGTGTAATAGCGTACGTGGGTTATTAGAGCCAGAGGGGCAGAAAAGGGGAGACTGGGGCTTAGCCTAATTTACAACCGTAACACTTTTTCCTTGAACACACCTTGTGCTGAGTGCAATCCACAGAAGTCAAAAACAGCGTTTTCTTCACCCTCCTCCAAAACACCTGCAATGCCAACGGCCTGGAACCGAGCTAGAAAAGTCAGTCCTATGTGCAAGGGGCTGCAAAACTGGAATCGACATTTCTCCACACACATCCGCAGTCTCTGCTTCCTCCCATGTCAGCCTGGCAGTGACAGAACGCCGTCCTCCCGTCTGCCTACAGTAAATCCACAGTATAAAGTGCTGGTGTGCTTGAATGAGCTGATAGCAATGCGACTGCTGCGCCACCGACACGGGCTGAGCTCTGGGGGTGGATGGTTTATATAGTAACAGTAATAGCACTGCGATACCACAAACCTCAGCTGAGTACAGATCACCACGGCCTGGATGCAGCTCTGCGCTGTGGTACAGCAGGTCTGGCTCCAGGGTTATGGAAAGGAAAGCAGAGATTGAGCTGCTCCTGTTCCCAAGATGCTACGCAGGCTTTTAACAATTTCTCTATAGATTTCTACAAAAATATAAAAAAATCTATCAACAGAACCGTCCTACAGAATTCCTGTGGATTTTGTACATTTTGTTTAAAAAAAGTCAAATTCTATAAAACCCCCCCGCAGGTATTTAAAATTCTCCTAAGATTATTGCACACGCTGCAGTACATCTGAGTCTGTTTTTCAAAAGGGCGCCTAGAAAAAACGTGTCTGGTTTAGAAAACAAACTATTTTACACAGATCTCTTCTCCTGAATGCATCACCGTGCGGTATTTTTATTGGCTGGTCTTTGCTGAATATTCACGTGCAATGTAAACTTTTTGCTGCTCACACAAACTGCGCCAGGGAGCGAAAGCCCAAAGCTGGAAAAGAGAGCGGCCTTTGGGTGCTGCTGTGCTTGGGGCCAGATGTTTGCATTAACGTCACATCAGCGCTTTGTGCCGCGGCGCACTCGCACAGCGATGGCTGAGGAGTGGGGTCAGCAAGGTTGTATTTTCCCAAATTGTTCAGTAAATGTGAAAGGAAAAGCCTCTGCTCATTAGGAGCGTAAGACCAAAAAGGGATTAAGAATATTTCCCAGGCTTAGCGCGCTGTAATTTTATTGTTTCCTTAAATGTGAGCTGGGGAAGAACTGATGAAAGGTTTGTTTGAAGTCCCTGCTCCAAATGGGCGCTGCTCCGGGTCGGTTCGGGCACACTGATGGGGTTTGTCCGTGTGGGCTCACAGCAGAGAGGGGGAACCGACCCGGCTGAGAGCAGCCCTGGCTGCAGCACAGCGTGCTGAGCGCGCACCGCGGCCCTGAGCTGCGGGCTGCCGGCCCTGCGCTTCTCATGGGACGCAGGCGGTGTTTGTGGAGGAAAGTTCCTCCGGTGGAAGCAAAGGAGCTCAAACCCAACACAGGCTTGCGCTGGTTTAAGGACAGGAGCCAGCAAAGTCTGCATGCGTGCCATCTGAAAGCTGCAACTATTTGCATACTTACAGCCATGCCTTCAAGGCCCTATTTAGCCACGCCTTAACCCCATTTGGGGAGGTCCCCTCAGGTCCACGTCTGCCTCGTGTCAGCCCTGTGAGGAGCGGGGTGAGGCACACAGGGCAGCCCATGGCTTCAGGCTCTGTCTGCTCCCATGGACGGCTCTGCCTGGAGCGCAGAACGGACCGCTCACCTTGGAGATGGCTGACTCTAAGGAGGGCTATGAAGGACCCATGAAGGACTACGAAGGCTTCCATTTCTGCACGTTCTGCATCACAAAGCTGCTGCTTAAGGACTTCACTAGGTTGGAAATAAAACTTCCATCAGGTTCTTCATATGAATTAACTCCAGCAGTGACAGGAAAAACTTCTACTGAAAACCAACGAAGATTTTGGTACCCACAAGACCTCCTTACACGTACTCTGTAAGACAACTTGCCAACTGCAGTAGTCCTCCATTCTGTTCAACACATAAACCCAACAGCAATTTCAAAGAATGACTTAATGACCACCGACCTCAGCACGGCTCTCACCGGGGCAGTGTTGCAATGGGGCAGCTCCCCATGGGCAATGGCTCGGCAGCACCGGGCTGCACTGCAGAAACAGCCCGAGACACCGTGCTCCTGAGCAGGCCCTGCAGGCAGCTGTGCCCGGCATTCCGAGGCACGCAGCAAAACGATCACTGATGATCACTGATGTGATTCTGTGAATCACCCGCAGATGATCCAAAACTCCAAAACACCCCATTCTAAGTCAGCACCGCGCAGCTCCCGCGCGCAGCTCAGCCGGCTCTGCATTCCCAGCCCTCAGCAACACACCAGTGTGCTGCACATTCCTGTTTTGTGCACTTGCTTTT
The DNA here is from genome assembly GCA_028571105.1 of Tragopan temminckii. Lineage (NCBI taxonomy): Eukaryota > Metazoa > Chordata > Aves > Galliformes > Phasianidae > Tragopan > Tragopan temminckii. Next base: position 8,915,138 of record JAOWBP010004377.1, read on the forward strand.
CCTCTGGATGCCGATTTTATGCAAGACTGGGAATTTATTCTGTCAGAAAAGAACGCTACCGCATTTTTGTATTCTCCAGAAAATGACTCAAGTCCAAGGGGAAAAATAAATTACATTAAATAATTCTTATTTACTGCTGACTGTGGGATACGTTTGCTCTGTAATGCACTAATTGGCTACATTTTGTGCTTTGCAAAACAAAATGAAACCCAAACGAAACAAAAGAAAAAAAGAGAAGGGATTAAATATATATTTTTAAGGTTAAAATGTTCATAAAAACCAACTTGATCTCAGAAATATTCTGAGACACATAAAATAGAGGAAAATCAAACGAGTCTTTAGTCACAAAATGTACTACATCCCGCAATACTAGATTCAATTAATTTAATAAAATATAATATACATATAGATTCTGCACATTGTATTGCTTTTACCTAAGCAGAACTTATGCTTAAGTAAGCGTGATATAGGCTAACCCCTCCTTTAACCAGCTGGTTCTTTAATCCTTCTTTGGAAATATTTTACCCAGTGCCATTTTGGAATACAGTTCTTTTTTTTTTTCTTTTTTCTTTTTTTCTTTTTTTGTTTTTCTATTACATGAAAGGAAGAAAACATTTGGCACCAACAGAAAAGTAACTCAGGGCTCCATCTCATTCTGATCAAAGGAAAAGCTAGGAAGTGTCAACAAGTCTTTCTTTGGGGTAGGAGATGCTGACATGCTGTCTGGAAGCAACGAATCCCCTATATCCATCGAGTCCTTGGAATCACAGGACGGAGCACGCCGCCTCAAGCAGGTATCTCCTCTGGCAGGTGAGATGCTGTGAGGTCCTCTGGGTAGCAAGCCCTGTTCGCTGGGTGGGTCTATAGATATACACGGAGGACTCAGTTTTTTCTTCTGCCGCATTCCTTGCAAGCCTTCCATTTCACTTACCACCTGACTTATGAAGCCAGAGGAGCTAGATGTGGAATGGTGCTGAGGGCTGTTTTCCATTGAGCAGATTTCTATCGAATGTCTCCTTTGATCATCCAACCAAGAGGGTGGTTTTTTTAGAAGACCTTGGGTGTCAACACTGTGGTATTTCTTCAGGTCCTTCAACGTAACACTGCCGGTATTGCCGATGCTCCTCTTAGGAGTGAGAGGCTGCGCCTCTGAACAGGCACTCGAGGCTGTGCAAGTTTCGGAAGGGAAGGGCTCCGAGGAGCTGTTTGTTTCGGACACTTCTTGGTCCGTTGAGTCTCCAGGCGTCTCCTGATAAGAGTCTGCACAAGCACACGATGCTGGTGCCTGCTTTGAAACATTATATTGATTGTGGGAATGCTGCTGTGTGTGAACGCTTGCCCGGCTCCACGCAGCCAAATCTTCTCCTTCTGAGGGGGTCGGAGCAGCTGGTGACTCCTCCTGGGGTGCGCTGGGGATATCTGGGTCGGGGAGCTCGCTCAGCTCAGCGGGGAGGTTCTCCTTGCTGTCCGAAGAGTCGTTCCTTATGGCCATCTGCACAGAGCGCAGGGGAGCCGGGAGGAGGGGAGTTGCCAGATGGGAGAGACAGACTAAAGGTTAGTACAGGCAAGGCACAACATTCCTGGGGCATGCAGCTCTGCTGGGGATAGCCCAGCATGGACCCACTGGTTCCTACAGCTCATCCTGGGCCACAGGCTCTAGTGCTTTCCACAGTGATCTGCGGGCTTATCCCTGTGTAAGTGACAGCAGATTTTGGCCCTTTATTCTGCATAAGCGGTTGACCTTCATCTTTCTCCTGGAAGGATGGAGGACTGCAAAACAGAATGCCCCCACCCAAACTTAGCAGCATCCTGGTTATCCAAAGGATGGGGGTCTATGGCAAATTCCTTTGAGATCTTAGGGGCGCAAGAAGGAGTGGGAGAGGGAAGATGTGCAAGGGAACCTGTGCACTCCTTTCTCCAGCTCAGGCGATGCTGAGGCATGGAGCAAGATCCCCAGAGCCATCAACGCCAGAGCAGCCACGTCTGTGCCCACCCCAGGGTGACAGCACACGTCCACCTTTGGGACACCTTTGTCCCATGCAGGCACCACAACTCTGCACCATCTTAGACAGGGGAGCTTGAAGAGAGCTGCAGAAGCTGAACTAGAGCATCTGTAGTTACTTGTACCTATTCTGACAGCCCAGACTTCCTAAGGCACATTTTAACTTGGTCATTTTGAGCCATACGCAACATCGGTGCTTGCTGGCCAAGAGTGCCTATGGCGTGGTTTGAAGGCTTTGCAGTTCCTCTGCACTCATCCGTTGCCAAAAAGGATTATAAATCAACCCCATTAACTGGCCCTTAAAGGCAGTGTCTCGGTTAGAGATGATTCTTAAATTATCTTAAAGATTAAAGTCTTCATCAAGAAATCTGGAGGAAATGCCTCCAGCTGGTCTCAGTCCTTTAGAGGAGTGCAAGGAGATGAAATTCCTCATTTTAAGGAATGCCTTCGTGACAAATTGCCCCCAAAATGATCTCAGGATTTTTATAAAAGCTGTCCCACAAGGACTGCTTGAGCCAAATGATCTCTATTCAGGCAAAGCTCTCATCAACTGCAGCACACACATACGTGCACACAGCAGCACTGCTGTCACACCTGCGCAGTGCCTTCCTTTGTTGTCTGTGAGAGGTGAGAGAACATTCAATATGCCAAATGACTTTGTCCAATGCCAGCTAACAATCCCTTCTAGTTACAATTTCACAGCATCACGCTGGTAACCAACCACACTTGAGAGCGGAGCTCGTTCTGCACTCCTCGATGCCACCAGAGTTAAGGAGTGTTTGGGGGGCAGGGATCACATTCACATCCTGAGAAGGGACACAGAGCACCAGAAAGTAGAACACGGCTGCAAAAAGTAATTCTTGTCATTACTTTTGCTTGTACACCAACCTGTGTTGCACACAAAGGGCAGTATCGGTTCTTTCTGTCCCTACAGGCCTCTGTGGCAGCTGTTAGCAGTAACTGTTGGTGGAAATGCCTTATTGGTTTGTCTGACAAAAAAGGACCTTATGCAATCCCAATGGTGTGTCCACCCCTAGTGGGGGTTACACCATGGGCATGCAGACCTAGAGCCAGAAAATCAATGTAGTTTTAGGTTCAGGTAGAATTCCCCTGGAGAACAGCATCTGCGCAATGCCAAGGAGCACATTCCTTGCGGGAGCTTGGCTCTGTGTTCACCCAAAGCATCTCATCCGCTCAGCTTCATCTGTGCGCGCATCGCTAAGTGCCAAACATTCCAGAGTCTAAACGGAGTGTTACTGTGGGGACTGTCCACCCTACAGCACGCTGGAGGGGACGGGAGGTGAAACACACGTGTCAGTGGTGGAGGAAAGTACATGGACCAGGGATGTGGTGGACAAGATTTATCTAAGCACAGATTTAGGATAGGAGAGGGTACAACAGGGAAGGGAGAGGAGAGAAAAAGAAAAGAGAAATGAAAATCAGAATTACATGCAATGTAAGTAACAATAAGGAAAAACGGGTACTGCAAATCAAAATGCATTGCTGCCTTGAGCTACAGGGATGTGCCAGCAGCACATCAGTGCGGGCAACAACAGGAGCCAAGCGGGAGCATCTGAGCAAGCACAACTGCTGTGAACAGCAAAGAGAGTTTGCTTCTTCAGGAACAAAGTTTCACGATGCATGGCCACCTAGATCACAACTAACTCTGACAGAAATCAAGTCTGTTGCCAGGACCCACTTTACTTCTATTAATGGTGCTACACGAGAGCAAGCACAAGGCAACAGCTTACTGGTGTTCAGCGGATGTGGATGGCCCACAGACCACGCCTGCTCACCACCCAAAGTTCACTATCCAAAGCTCACCAGCACAAAGCTTTTTTTCTTCCTGAAAGGTCACTCCAAGAGCATGCTGATGCCACTGCAGGAGCAGGAAGAGGAGGGAGGGGTATAAATTAATTTAAATGTATGAAAGGGTTTAGAAGGAGAAGCCTTTAGAAAAGTGAACAAAATTAGGCCGAGAGAGATGGCTAACATGGTAATTTATTCTAGAGAGATCAATTGAAAAAGATGGGTCTGTTATTCATTAGAAAGCAAGAGAGTGGTTATGAACTGGAATCATGACATCAATTAGTTTCCCTATTAGCAGTGACTGGGGGAGCTGGCCAGCCCTCCGCAAATGAATACATGCTAGGAATTTCTTATGTCAATTTAGCATTACAGACTAATGTAATTGTTAACCTTGGTACTCTGCATTCATTTTTAGAGCTTAATGAATCAACTGTCTAATTTGTCAATGTTGATTAAAAGATGAAAGAAGTGGGAACATTTTCATGCAGTAAAGAAGTTATTTTTGAAAAAATCAAACTGATGTATTCTGTGCATATAAAATAGGATGCAAAACTCTTGAAGAAAGCAGACCATGGGGATCAGATGCATCAACAGCACAATGAAATGCGTTTTAAAACGTGAGAGTGAAGCACAAGTTTAAGTACTCCACTAAAAAGGATGAATTTAAAGTCATGTTTCCAATCAGGCGGACTGGAATCTGTGATTACATCTCTCAGATCTTTGGTTGAATCAGAACTTAAATCAATGCCAGGCAAAATAACCGAGATAAAACCAGTTACAAAATAGAACAAGTTCTGTTTTGCATATACTCAATCTTTTCAAAAGCACGTAGGAGATTTGAAAGGATCCTAATTTCCAATTCTCGCTGTAAATACAATGTGCTTTCCATGGTGGCTTTGCACGCAGTGAGGTGCCCTGTAAGCAGTTTCCCCCTTTCAAGAATTGAGAGCAGTGAGAGGAAGGGCGGCCTGGGATGGAGCCTGCAGTCCCCGTGTCCTTCCAAGCACTGAGAACATCACAGCAGTTAAGAATTAGCTCCTTAACCCCAACAAGGCCCTGGGGAGCGTTTGGCTGCGGTTATGAAGAGACCCAAAGAAATGAAGTGCAAACATTGCGGGGAACCTTCAGGCACGTCGCCAGAGGAGATGCTACACAGTGCTCACACCCTTTGGAGGTTCCTGGATGGCTTTCACATCAAAACCCATCAACCTTTTCGTTATTTCTGCAGGAGAATTACAGTTCTCCAGAGGTTTCTCTGTGAACCTTTCTTGAATTTAAAGTGTGGGTAACCTGGAAACACAGCAATACAAAACCCGAGCAAGTTGGTGGCTGTGGTTCTGCTTACCTGCCTGCGGAGCAGCCTCTCTGCAGAAGGGGAGTGCATGGGGGCGGCCACCGGGGGTTTTCCCTCCCTGACCAGTGGATCGTGAGCTCTCACGTGGTGGAAATGGTCTTTTGGAATTTGCAGGAGAGAGCTGGTGTCTGCTGGCTGTGACTGCACCGATGCCTTTGAACCTTGCAGGAGGAAGAAGAGAGAGGAATGTGACGTGTCTCCCTGTGAGTGCTGCCCTGTCCCAGGGTCCTGTCAGAGGAAACCCCTTTGCACCTCGGAGCAGACAGGCCCAGCAGGAGCACCGAATTCAACAAGCAGCTCTCCATGGTTGGAAAAGACTCCCACCTACTAATATTATTCCAAAATAGTCTATTATTTCATTTTTCTTGGCATTTTCCCCCGACCCAGCTGGGACCAGCTCCTGTAAAGAACAGAAGATGACAAACTAGAAGTTCATCTGGAATGGCAACGTCCACATCCCTGCTAGGGCCAACGACTCTGCAGGCACCCACGCATCTCAGCCCTGCAGGGATGCACCCCCGAGAGGTTCTGGAAAGGATGTCCCCAAACCCGAGCGCACGCAGAGGTTGCCTGCAGTGATCCCAACACCACACGGACGCTGGGACTCGCATGGCAGCAAACTGACCTGGCAGCAATCAAGGCTGGCTTTGCAGTGCAGCCCTGGAGAAGGAAACGGGCGCTCTGCGGCCTCTTTCTGACCCTCGGTGGTTGCTGGCTGCTCCTTCTGAAAGGTCTGGAGCTCTGCGAGCTCCCCCCCACAGCCTCAACATTTTTCAAAACAATTCATTTAACCTGGACCGAATCCCAGAGAATCTCATTTGTCCTGGAATCTTTCCCAGAACAACAGCCCCATTACGAAGGAGTATTCAAACAAATACCTCCTGCGAGCGCCAGTGTTTCTGACAACAAAACCTTTCTCAGCTTGAAATATTGTGGCTCGGTTGTGGTGATTTATTAGAGGCGACTGGCACCTTTTGCTGTCTTCACAGCACTTTACAATATTACAGACTGTGAGCAGGTGGGGTGACCTGCCCCGTCCCAGCAGCGGTGACATTGCAGGGGGAACAGGACGAGACGCACATGCCAAGATTTGGGCACCCAACTCTGAGCACTTTGGCCCCATCCAGGCAACTGGAATTTCACCAGCAGGAGAAAAATGCAGAAGCTTTGACTGCTCGGCAGAGTTGTGAACAAGATAGATGTCAGCTTTACCTTTCCAAAACACCTCTCCTATGTGTTGGTGGTGCCGTTTTTTCAGATGGGTGCACCAGGGAGCAATGCCTATCCCAGCAAGCCGGGGCTGCCCAGGGAGCCTGGTGGAACTGGGAAGTGCTGCCTTGAAATGGGACCCAGAAGTTACCCACTTTTTGTGGCAGGATGAACGTGTCCGAATTAAGGGTCAGTAGTGCAGCACTGGGAACTCTTTCCGCAGCAAACAGGATTTTCTGTATGGCCAGGGACTGTAACTTCTTGGCTGTCACAGTGAGCCATACATGCCAGCTCCACCAAAGGTACAGGAGCTCCGCTCTTGCTTTCAGTGGGATTTGACCAGGATTTCAGCCTCAACTTTTGCATTATGTACAGATTCCTCAGAGGACAGCCCTTGACCTTGAGAACTGTGTGCTGTGGCAGTGATTCCTCACAACTCCAGATTCAGCTTCCTCCATCGCGTCCACATTTTCTTTCTGCTTTCTTTCTGTTCAACAGCAGCTATTCATCTGAGTTCTTATTACTATGCAAATTTCAACATCTTATTTCTAATCTGCTCAAATCTCCCAGCATTCCGAACAGGGCTGAAATGATGTTCTGCTTTCAGGCTTTCCAATGACACTACTTGTAAAAACTTCTGTCTTATCTGTGACAAGCGTGTGGAACAACGGCCTGCCAGGAGCAAAGCCGAGTGTGGGAGGCAACCAGGGGCAGCCCCACAGCTGGAGGTGCGGCGATGAGAGGCAGCTGCAGGCGCAGGAGCACACAGAGCCCTCGGTGCCTGCAGCACGCTGCACCTAAGAACACCTCAGCTTGTCTCTGAGGCGTGCATCCCAACCCCGCACCCCGACAAGGACGATCCTACACACCCCTGTCCGCCACCTCTCTCTATTCAGCACGTTTAAATTTGTTTTACAGGCACTGAGAGACACCATTTTCCCTTCTTTCACGGGTGCTCCCGTACAGAGCTTTCGGAGCCTGCTGCAATAGGCACTGCTGCAAACAAGCACACGACGCACCGCTCCGCAGGGGATTCGGCCCGAAGGAGGCAGACGGAGCTCGGGCGGTGGCCAACAAGCTCAGCCATCCCACAGCTCTCTGTGAGCTCTGCGGGGCCACTCCACTGGACACACAGACATGGAAACAGAGCCCGTTTGGTGTCTCCAAGCTTGGAAAACCCCATCCCGCTCGGTGGAAAGCCCCACGTGGCCACGGGAGGCACAGCCATACCTGAGTGCGCTTTGTGCTGCGCCGGGCTCCCATCGCGCAGGGAGGCGGTGCTGGGCCGGCCGCGCGGCTGGGCCGTGTGGAACATGTAGCTGTCGTTGGGCAAGGAGTGCGTGCGGCCCACTGACGGCTTCCTGACGCTCAGCAGGTCCTGGCAGGGGGACAGCGCCAGCGCGGCGTCCCTGCAGCGCAGCTCGGCCTACGGGAGAGAGGCAGTGAGGGAGCAGGAAGGCCGCGCTGTCAGAGCAGCGCCCAGAGACGCGAGCGACAGCCATTGCAACCATGTGGCACGATGGGCATGCACATGGCCGGGATGTACGGGTGGCACAAATGGAGCTACTGGGAAGCTAAACCCCTCCTTCGCACCGTCGGTAAACTGTCACACGGAATGGACCACAGAAACAGAGGAAGCGACACTGCAGGAGTAAACCATGACTATTTCGGGGGTGTGAAGAAGGCATCATGCCTCAAGGCCAGCAGCAGTCACATGCTTTGCGTAACTTTGATCTTCTGCAATAACAGTAAGGCTGCCTCTGTGTGCCCTCATCAGCAAGCCAGGCTTTTACAAAGGTGAGCAGTTTCCTCTCCTAGCAAAAAAAATCAACAAGGCAAAACCTCACCAGAAGCAGTTTGCAGAGAACGCCCTCTATTCTGGCTGCCAGCACCGTCTTATCAGTTGTCTTCTCACACAATGAATAACCAAACCCATTTTATTGAAAGGGAAATGAAAACCTACTGCTTTGGGGTCAAAGCCATCCTCAAATTAGAAGGGATCTAATAGAAGCAGAGGTTATTGTGTATGTGTTGACTGCAGAGTTTTTATAGCCAGAGTCTCTTGGAGTAGGCAGCACCAGATGCAATATCAAATGGGCTACAATTTGGTGTGATTTCATAGGGAAATACATCTCCATCCATTCTCGTGTGTGACAGTTAGGAAAAATGGAAGCTAAGCCAGCTGCCCTGTGCAGTCCTAACAGAACAATTATCTCATCCTTAAAAGGTTTCCTTTGAAAACCACAGAAATCAGATGTGACACTGCAGTTAATACAGTACATTGCCGAGCACTTCTGGAAAAACTCAGACCTGATTTTCTGACAAATCTTTCACTCAGTGCATTGGAAGTTTATCCGAAAACAACATTCTAAGATCATTTTTTCCCATTTTCTTCCTCTAGTCGTAAAAATGAAGTTTCACTGCACTGTTTCATTTGCACAAGAACATATAACAAGATTAAATGGATTTTACAAAAAAAAAAAAAAAAGGGAAAAAAAGGAGGGAAGAAGAAGAAAAAAAATAAACATGGAGCACTCAAAAAGTTGTTGATGGACAGAGATCTGCATCACTGTGCAGCTTCACGTTCAGCCCTGGGGAAGCTGTGCAGTGCATCCCATGGGGACCCAACCTGGGGCAGAGTACAGCCCTGTGCTGCTGCAGCTGATGGCTGTGAGCTCTCTCTGCTCCTCCTCCTGCCCTCCCCACAAGAGCAGTATTTATCCTTCATATCACTTCACTTAAAGCAAAAAGAGATGGCCTGCAAGCTGAGGCATCCAATTCAAGACTGTTTGGGTTTGAACTGAGAATTTGGATTCAAGCTCCTGTCCAAAGACAATCTGTATGGGGCTGTGGGCAGAATCCCACGGCACAGAGTGACTGCCTGCCTCCTCTGCTCCTCCCAGGGCCAACCTGACTGCTCAGCTGCACCACAACCACTGGGAATGGCTGAAAAACGACCCTCTGAGCGCAGCTCCGGGCAGCACATGATTCTTTTTGACAGATGCGTTGTTTTGGTTTGGCTGGAAGGCAAATCTGGAGCTTCTGTGAACCAAAAAAAAAAAAAAAATCCCAAACCAAATCTATTTGGAGTCAAACAAAACATTCTGTCCGAGGTGTTTTTCAGCTAAAGCTGCGCTGAAGGGAAGTGTAAAAACACCGAAAAAAACAAAAGCATTGTGACAGAAGTTTGCAGGATTTGGGGTAGATGCTTTGAGCAGGACGCTGTGCTGGCACTGACAGAAGCTCAGTCTGCCCTTCTCTCCCCTTCTGTTGAGGACAGGCACCTCTAGGCTGCGTCCCTGAGACCTTCCTGCTGCCAGCTCTTTGGCTGAGCCTCGCCAAATGGGCATCTCTCCTCCCAGCCTCTCCAAACAGAGAGCCCCACAAAATGCAATTTACAAAGTCTTTTGCACATGATGCCATGAAGCATGATGGGAAATACTGTCACGGTTTTAGAGGTGTTTCCCAAAGAAGTACTAATTAGGATGACAACCAGCTAGAATGGCAGAGAAATTATCAACAACACAAACATCCAACGGCAGCTACATGAACAACAACAAGGAAAACAAGAATGGCCCAAAAATGTTGGAAGAGGAGTTGTTGTACAGCAGAAAAAAAGCACTGGACTGCTACACAGCTAAAAATGTCTCATGTTTCAAAGAGGAGATGGTTAAGGCAGGGTTCAAAATACTGGTTATTTCATTCAGAAAGGCACAGAGCGATCCCAGCTTTCTCTTTTTCTCGGTGAGATGACTGCTATCACCAAAGCAGCAGCATCTCAGAGAGATCCCCATCTGGTAACTGTGAAACAGACTGACTGCAATCAGGCATTGAGCCCCGGGTGCTGGTGCTGGCTGATGAGGACCTCTTGCACAGCCATGGGCTGGAGCCCATCCCTCTGCAGAGGACACGGGCATCATCAGCTCGTGGGTGTCTCCTCCACACAGCATCACTGATTGGTTTCAGACAGTGAGGAAATTTCAACCTTGACGCTTTCCAATGCATTTTTTTGACTATTTGTTTTACTTGCAGAAAACACATTCTTTTACGTATGATGCCAAAAAAAAAAATAAAGAAAAATGGTTGTTCCTCCTGAGGAGCCAACTTTGTGGCCAAAGAGTGGTAACAGCCCACATCCTAATGGCATTAAGGACAGTGTCCTGCCCGGGGAAAAGCTGGTGCTACTGGGACACGTGCTGGGACTACGAATGCCATTAGGCAGGTGTAGGAGAACGCAGTATTTCAAACCCTGCAAACATCAGAACGTACAGCCACCAGTGTATGTACATTGCTTTCCAGAGCATTAAGTAAGTGTGTGTTAGTGTCATCAGGAAAAGAGTCATCCGTCAGAGCTAAGGACCAGGACTTTTCAGAGAGAATATCTGACGTCAGAGACAGAGCCTCCATCTCAGCTAGAGGGATCTGAAGGGAGAGATGATTAAGCATAAGAAACCAGGACACAAATCTTCAGAGAAAAAAGTATCATAATCTAAACACTTCTAGACACTAAAGCAATATCCCTGCGGTGGGAGCAGCTACATCATACACATTGTTACCAGGGACAGAACATTAAAGAAACAGAATATAACAAAGAAATGACAAGAAAAGTGGAACATTTATACTTAAATGCTTACCAAGGTGTTGTGAGGGAGTTTAAAGGCATACACTAATGCTAGCATTGCGCGGTGGTGTTCTCCTGCCTAAGTGAAGTGGCAAAAGCAACATTACCTTCCTATGGGTGGCATCCATCCTCCCTATGAGGGTTTGGCACAAGGGGCTGTGCCACCCCCTGCCCTCCATGCAGTGTCCTGTGGGGGGTGCAGGGGGTGCCCTCGCTGTGCTCTGGGGAGATAACATCCCCGCGCTGGGTCCGTTTGCAGTCCCTGTGCCTCCTGCACAAAGCCCACGTCATGGGTCGCCTGCAGCTCAGACACCCACACACTGTCATGGGCATCCCAGCTAACTCCTTTTGTTTCCCAGCTATCCCTGAGCACTGTTTTCCCCTATCCTCTATACCTGAAAAGTCTTTCAATAGCAGCGTGCTTTCCAGCAGAAAGCACAGAGGCCCAGATTGGCTGCACTTGAGTTATCCAAGGGCTGGATTCCCTCGCTCCAAGAAATTGACATTGGTGGGCTGAAATAAAGCTGGTGATGAGCGAACTGTGAGTGGCTGCAAAAAGCCTCTCCCCAGAGCTCCGTGGGATGCCCATGGGCAATGCATGAGAGATGCTCTGCAGTTCCTCCCGACTTCCCACGGGGAGCCCAAAGTGGCAGCACAGGGACAGCAGCAGCACAGGGATGGTGATCCCAAATGGGGATGGCGATCCCAAATGGGGATGGCAGTGGGCACTGGGGCTGGCAGGAGGGAGCTGTGCACACCACATTGCTTTCAGTGCTGCTCCGTGTTCCTGACTGCCCCGAGAACATGACAAATGTTGTGAGCAGAAAAGCCAAAAGGTAAACAAAACAGCCTCCCCTCTCCCAAAATTGGGTTTGAGGCAGTCAAAACATTTGGTTGGAAATATCCAAATGATTTATAGGTTTGTTAATTGCAGCAAGAAAAAAAAAAAAACAGATCTAGCTTAAATTTTCAAAGGAAAAGTCATTGCAAAGTGGAGCGCTATATTTTTTCATTACATAAAAACGTCAAACAGAAGCCTGTTTTTGCTGCAGCAGCACTTTCTGCGAGCGCTGTTGTGACAGCAGCTTCCCAAGCAGCTCTCACTGAGCACTGCCCTCCCTGCCAGCCTGACCCAACCAGCACAGCTCCGAGGGACGCAGCTCCGCTCCGCACCGACCTGCAGCAGCACTGCTCCTCACCAACACTTGTCCCTAATGAACCTCCAAGGTGGATAATTTCGAGCGTCGGGAGCTCGTAAATAAGCACAGTGATTTAGCAAGGAAAATTCTGCTATTTTGAGCCAGAAAGAAATGGAGAAATAAGGAATTTGCTCAATTCCAAATGCAGAAAAAGGCATGTTTGAATTGTTGTTACGGCTGCTGCTGTGAGCTAGGGGAAATATTTGCTCAGGAGAATAGTGTGCTTGGAAAAGAAGGGTTTTTATTCTAAGTAAATGAACTAATTTTAAATGAGTACTACAGCCCCTATTCGAGAAAGTGCTGGAGCACACTGCTGCCTGAGGACATCATTAGGGGCTGCCTCGCCTCTGAGCTCAGCACAGATCAGAGATGAGGATCTCACTCACGCTGACCCACTTGCAAGAAACCTCTTTAGGAAAAACATTCAAAACTGGATTTTCCTGTCGTGTCGGTAGGAGTGAAATGCAGAGATCACTTCCTGATCCCTCCCTGCTCAGGCTCTCCTCTGGATCAGCTCACACTGTCCTCCCGGCTCTGGGTGGGAGCAAGAACCAACACAAGAACCCCACTGGAGGATGCTGCATTCTCCTTACAACACTCATGAGCAGTACATACAATGAAAAGCTTCTCTCTGAGCTGAAGACAGAAACTCAAAGCTTGTGATCTTCCTCTCGCATCGATATATACAGCTTCATAAAATCAGATATTATCTCCACTCCCATAGAACAATCCTCCAAAACCCCTGTGACTGCATTACACAAAGCAAAGAACTCTGACTCTCTATTAAAGGTCTCAGTGAAATTGAGTTTGGATGGAGACTTTGCAGGAAAGAGGAATATTAACCTGGTTCTCAGAGTTGTAATATTCGGGAGCAGGGAGGGCATAGTGATGGCACACAGAGCCTGACAGGTTGTCCATCAGCTTCAGCTCTCCTTCCAGAGACTCCTGGATCAGCAGGGATATGGTATCAAACAAGTGCCTTTCCTAGGAGGGGTGTGTGCATGCAGAAGGGAAGGGCCGAGCAAAGAGAGGGACGGAGACAGAGAGAAAAAAGGACAGTGTGGAAAACCCAAACAAGTAAAAGGGAGAGAAAAAAAATAAAACAGGATAGAAGGGAAAGAAGAAAAAAGACAAACATTAATGGAGAACAGCAGTAACAAACAACAGGACGGGCAATGTGCGGCAGAGAGAGCAGTGCAGTAATATCACAGTGAGCAGCGACAGCTTTCTCCGACCCCGCGGGCAGTGCGGAGCTGGGATGGGACCTGCAGGGTTCTGCCCTCCTGCTCTGAGGTCTGTGTGCCCCAAGAGCACGTTTTGAGCAAAGAGAACCTCACGCCTCAGTGATGCAGATTAGAATAACCTGACTTGAGGTGCTGAGCATCCTGCCACAAAAACTGCTGACGTCCAGCACAGCCATACGCCACACACCAACCCAAGTGGGCTGAGGTCCCCCACAGTCCTGGCCATCATCTGCCTCAGCACAGACAGAGGAGCATGCACAGGGCATGCACAGACCCAGCTTTCACAGACAGCGTGGCAGAAATCTGAGGGCTGAACTTCCCATGTACGACTGCCTGGTGTGCACAACGGAATGAGGACCGTCGTTACAGTCAGACAGCACACAGTGCAAAAATCTCAGGGACGAAGCAAGCAAAAGAGCATGCTGACCACAGTCCTTGCAGGGTCACGTCCTGGGAATTGCATTCCTCTGCTGCCGTGCTCAGGCATCAGATTTGTCCTGAAAAGTTTGGCTGGCACAATAAATAATTGGAGTGAAATCTCCCAGAGGTTTACAAAGGCTCCGTGTCGGTGAAAGAGCAAGAGAGATGCTCCAGAGATGTTGACCAGAATAAGCCCTTCGCAATGCCGCACTCAGGACAGCTTTAATGGCTGACAGCACCCTCAGCGAGTTCTCCTGCCGTTCTGCAGTTTCCCTTTCTGCCAGTGCAAGGACTGCTGCACAGCAATAGAGCTGAGGATGGTTTGCCAGCGCCCTGCTCAATGTGCACAGCAGCAGTTGGGGCATGTTATTTCTTCCTAGAGAATATAATGAGTCTGGATTTCCCCATATTGCCCTGAACGCCTTTCTCGTGTGCCAAGGAGCAGCTCTGGACTCCATCTCCGACAGCAGCGGCTCCTAATGGAACCAGAAACCGCCGGTAGCTTAGAAACTGAAACAAAGCTTAAGCAGAGATTTACTCTTCTCACTCTTGGACTAAAGATCATAAATGAATTTTTCATGCATTAAAATACTCATTAGTCCACCCAGGCAGAGGTCAAGATACGCTGTTGTGAAATCATGATGTAATAAAAGCTAATGAGCTCTGTGTAGGGTTTAACCCGATTCGCCATCAGCTAAGACTATAAAAAGGGTTGGAGCATTTTTCTTGCATAATTCCAGCACCGCTCCCTCCCAGGGGACACGTCTGGGCCATGACCTCACCTCCCCATCCCTTGCACTGAGCTCCATGCAGATGCAGTACTCGGAGCCTGCTCTGCTGCCCACTGCCGGGCTGTGCCTCCAGCTCTGCTGAGCCCTGGATTATCCCACTGTTAACAGCGTTTTTTCATGAGCTCAATCATGGGGGTGGTTTTTCAATTGAGATTCTATAAAACAAATTTAATACTTAAGCAAAGATTAGCCAAGTTCTATTCCCCTTTTATGTTGTGGTTCGTGGCCGGCATTAGAAAAGCAAACTTATTATGCTTGTAATTTTGCTCTCACAAAGGGCCGAGCCCAGACTCTGCATTAGAGCTAATTTGGAGTTTAGCTCTGAACGGGGCAGCTCAGGCACATCTCCAGAACAAACTGCAAAGCTCTGTGCACCGTGGTGGGCTGCAGCCCTGCCCTGTGCTTCCTCCTGCAGTGCTCCACAGAGCAGTGAGGAACGCAAACCCCGGTGCATGTGTCATGGTTTTATGATTTTGGTTTGGCACACTCGCTCCTTCTCTACCCCTCGTGCACGTCTTCCCCCAGCAGAAACGCAAGGCAGCCCCTCCACGCCCTCCAGCCAAGCTTCTCACCATAGGGTAAACTAACGACAGCTGAGAATCCACCTTGATCTGCAGGGGATGGGGGCACCCACGGGGGCTCTCGGGCCTCTCGCCACCGACGCCACCCATCCACGTGAAGATGTCTGAGGGGCTGTGCTGGCCAGGGCTGATGGTCTTCATCTCCATCTCCAGTTCTGCCTCGAGCTCTGCCTCCTCCTTAGCCTCCTTGTTGCTCTCCTCCAGGTGCTTCATGAGCACGGCTATCACCACGTTCACCAGGACAAACTGGGCCGTCAGCACGAAGGAGACGAAGTAGATGGGCGAGATGACGGTGTTGTAGCAGGTGGACTCCTGGTCACAGTCTCGGAGAGTGTCCTGAGAACAGGAGGAGAAGACTGAGGGCTGCGAGGAGGCTCTGGGCTGCCAGCACAGTTCCAGTGCCTCGATTCACAAAGCCCATTCTGCAAGGCTAAAGACCAAACACGACCGCGTGGTGCACAGCTCCCAGGCACAGCAGGGTGCACTGCCATCCACCAGCTGCCCTGCAGACACCATTCCCCACATTCACAGAGGGACGATGCACTGCGACCAGCTGACACTGCGTGCACAAGGCAGCTTTCACAATGGCACGGCGTTATGGCTGTCCACGAGGAGAGGTTCACTCCCAGAAATAGGAGTTTTCCCAGAAAGTAAACAAATAAATAAATAAATAAAATTTTAAAAACCACGAAGCCACAACAAAGTAACACCAACAATAGTAACTGTGGGCCTTTAAGGAAACACGGAACTAAACTAACAGGCCTAACTGAAACGAACTCATGTAACTTCAGAGAGGCGTCCCTTTATTTTTTCCCCTCTGTTTTTATGCTGTTCTCTCTAGAAAAAGGAATATATGGAGCGTGCAGAAGGCTGCAGCCATTGGCCCACCTCCAGGCCTCACAGTGCTGGGCAGGAGGGGACGGGGCACTGTTGGAGCAGCCACCTGCGGCACGCGGACCAACACCACCACTCATTTGGCAGCATGAGAGGTAGCGGCTTCACAGTGTGCCAGGGGGCTCAGGTTGGGCATCGGAACAATTTCTTCTCCTAGATAGCAACAGTGCAATGGCACAGCTGCACAGAAGTGGGGGTGTGCCCTGGGGGTGCTGAGCACCGCGGAGATGTGGCACTGAGGGATGTGGTCAGTGGGGGTGGTGGGGTGGATGGCCATAGAGGGCTCTCCCAACCCAAATGAGTCTGTGATTCTATGTTCCGTGGGCCCTCACCTTCATTATCCCGTTCCAGTTGTCCCCTGTGGAGACACGGAACAGGGTGAGGAAGGCCATCCCGAAGTTGCGGAAGGTGGCATGTCGGCCCAGCCCCTCACAGGGGTGTGTGTCATCACACTCTGCAGGACAAAGCACAGCAATGAGACCCCGCTCACCCAGCGCCCACCCGGCACGGGGCAGGGCAGCACTCACCCAGGTCGCCAAAGAGCTCCACTCCAAGAGCTGCAAATATGAAAAACAACAACATGAAGAGAAGACCCAGATTCCCCACCTGGAAAGAGAAAAAGAAACGGGGGGAAAAAAAACACAAAAAAAGAACATTCATTGATTTTTTTGTTCCAGACCTGTTTCTTGCTGTATTCTTTAATCCAAAACTTAAATTGCTTCAGGGGGAAAATGACCTCAATGTGAGGACTGTATCTCAGACTGTGCTTCGGAAGGGAAATGTGATTATCTAATGACAGCAGAGATAAAATGATTAGCATTCCTCTGCAACAAACACAGCCGTGGGCCGGAGGAGGCGGTGCTGAGGCCGGGGGTTACCTGGGGCAGCGCTTGCATCACGGTGTCCAGCAGAGCCCTCATCCCTACAGCCATCTTCAGCAGCTTCAGCACTGCGGAAAACACAGGCACGATATGGTAACAGCAACATCGGTACGGAGCAGCAAACCCCATCCCTCTCACAGGAGCAATAGGTTGTAGGAGGAGAAATGTGAAATGACGGCAAGTGTTCTCTGCTAGCCACTACAGCTCCTGCCCTTTGACACCGCTCCTGGTTGCTTGGATACTGCTGAAATCCTGTGCCCTGCAGCATCACCCACCCTGAGAGCTGGGGAAGCACCGCCGTTCTGCCCGGCCTTCCTCTCCCCTCTCACTGGGATGGCACTCTGGCACCCAGCAGGAGCACAGGGCCATAATGTTGGCTCTGGCAAGTGAGCCAAATAATGAGGTTAAGAGTAAAAGGCAACTTCCCTTCCAACTCTGCTTTAAAGCTACTGGCCAGGAGGATGGTGCCCTTTGGTGCCTCTCACAGCATTGTGCACGCCAGGTTTGTTCCCAGTGGGTTTAAATCCAACAAAAGAGATGACAGCATCATTCACCCCACTTCACCACTGCACCCCCCACCACCCTCCTCCCTTTCTTCCCCTGTGCTGTGAGCAGCTGTTTCCCAGCTCTGTGGCCACTTTCCCACTTCCATAGGCTGCCCACTTGCAAACGTGTAAATCAGAACCTCAGTGAATCACATCTCTCCCAGGAGGCTGCATACCCAGTTGGAAAGTGTATGTATTTTTAATTCTGAAAGGGATCCAATGCACAGGAAAAACACTTTTTCCCCCACCCCTTGAGACACAGCAGCATCTCATCTCTTCCCCAGTTCCCTCTTCACTTAGAAGAGGGCTGCAATCGCAGCAATTATGCCTCAGAGCACAACACTGCCCTTCAGGAGAGCCTGGCAGTACTTTATTATGAGCCTGAGCACTCACATTTGGCATTTCTGTCGTTTGGACCCACGAGGTCCTGCTGGGAAAGCTCTGGCTCTAAAGGAGCTGCCTTCCCAGCCCAGTACATGTTGTTGCAGTGCGGAGGGACAGATGGATGCACAGTGACAAGGCACGTTTTGTCACAGTGTGGAGAGATGTAAAGTCTCATGGGAAATTAAATTTATTAGATGCTTGTCTTTTAAAGCCAATGCACTCAGGCTCATGTTCTGCAATCCCCGTTAGAAACGACTTTCATTTGACTGGCATTGTTTCCCAGGTACATCTCTGGGAGTTACAACCACAGCTATTTGTCTTTTAGTTCTAAGCTCTCAGCCTTCAAGTTCTCTTAAGATAGAAACACATGGTCAACTGGCTCAGCTCTTTGGCTCCTCGCAAGTATTTTCCTCCATTGTTCTTTTATTTGTTTACAGACTGCCGATGCCAGAGCTATGCACATTGCGATGAGGATGTGCCCCAGCACTGTTTCCCAACACTTAACTCTCTCCTGGAGGGGACCCTGCACCTCAACACAAGCAGATTCTGCTTAATTTGTCTCACCTCGAGCAATCCTGAGAACCCTCATGATTCGGATAATAGTGGGGTTAATTGGTAGCGAAGCATTCACCTCAATCTCTTCCAAAGTGATACCCATGATAGACAGCAGCACAATTGCCAGATCTAATTGGTTCCATCTGGAGACAACACAAAATGAAGTTTAACATCTACTAAGAAGCTGGCAACAGGAGGCAGCTTGTTTCACACGAATTCCAGGCATTTCAATGGTTCTTGCACTCAAATGAATCTGCAGCATTTTTCTGAGGGTATTATACAAAAGCAGTTACGTTATGAAATCATTATAACTAACACAGCTTGTTATAAAATCAGCCAACGATGCTCTTGGCTGAAGGGAACGAGAAACAAAGCAGTTCTGCACCCAGAGGCTGTGAAACTGAGGGGCGATGCTGGAGCTGCTGACGGCCCCTGGCAGACCCAGCACACAAGGGCTCGCTGTGGGCTTGCCTGGGAGGAGCTGGACCCTGCAGCCAGACCTTGTAGCAAGACCTGCTCTGGGTGTAAAACAAGCCCTAAGGGGTTACGAGAGGGGAAATTTAGAGAAAGATGCCATTCTGTACGTTGCTCAGCATCTGCATGAAAAGAGGTCCTTTTCCTCCTTGGTTTCTGCTCAGGAGCAGATTTTCTCTCTCAGGACAATCTGTTCTCATTCACCCAGCCCTCCCGGTTCTCCTGACATCAGCAGTGCGCCTGCAGATCTGCTGCCCAGCACTGCCTTGCTGTCCGTTTGTCTGCCCACCACAGATGCATGTCACGCTCCTCCTCACGCACACTCCTCTCTCCAGCCCTCACCCCAGCCCAGTTCCAACCCCCCACACCAAGAAGCATTCCCTCGTGTTACACTGCTAACACCAGGAGAGTCACTGGGCTCTAAAATCCTGACCTCGGGCAGCCGTGTCCCGCAGCCCCCAGGCAGCCAAGCTGCAGCCTGTGTTACCTGTCTTGGAAGAAGCGACGGAACCCGAAGGCAATGAGTTTGGAGACAGACTCCAGGACAAAGATAACGGTGAAGATGTAATTGCAAATCTTCAGGGCTTCGTCGAGAACCTGTGGTGTGGACAGAGTGCAGAAGTTGGGTGCCAGCTCTGTGCCAGCAGGCCTGCCCTCACCGTGC
Organism: Tragopan temminckii; assembly: GCA_028571105.1. Taxonomy (NCBI): domain Eukaryota; kingdom Metazoa; phylum Chordata; class Aves; order Galliformes; family Phasianidae; genus Tragopan; species Tragopan temminckii. The sequence continues at coordinate 8,934,765 of JAOWBP010004377.1, forward strand.
TCCAGCAGAGCTACTCAGTCCCCAACAGGACAAAAGGCTCAGCAGGATGACAAATGTCCCACTAAGATCATCTGTTCCAACCATCAAGCCATTTCCATCGTGCCACTAAACCATGTCCCTCAGTGCCACATCCATCCTTCCCACGAACACCTCCAGCACCAACACACCAAGAAAACATCAGATTGGGTGCAGCGCTGTATGGCACACTCGGCCTCTGAAGCATCTGCAGGATCCCCACATCTGCAAGCAGACCGGAGCGGCCCTATGGCCGTGGTTCAGCCCTCTGTGCTGTCATCCCACAGCACACCAACCTCAGGGTCATTACGCAGATGCTGCATACCAGAGGCTTAGAGACAAAATGTTATTTTCCTAAAGAAAATTAAAAACAAAAGCCTGCCCAGCACTGTTACAATACAAGAGAAATCATGGCTGCAGAGCGGCAGCGGCGAGATGCAACGCCCTCACGAGATTCCAGTGCAGGCTCTGCAGCCAAAAACATTCCCCATCACCAACTGACTGCATCACACAGGAGCTGTCCGGGCTGTCTGAAGGTGACCCAAGCAGAAGAAATAAACTGGGCTTGTGCCTTTCCACTTTTTGGCTCCTTTATGATAGGCTGGAGGATATTTTTCCCCTTATTTAACGTCTTTTTTTTTTTTTTTTTAAACATTAAGCATTCAAACCCTGTGTAGTTTTAGAGAATATTTCCTCCTATTGTGTGCTGTATTTATTCATTCTGAAAGTAGCTAATAAAAATAAGTACAAGTTATATGGCAAAAGCACCTATTTCCATCTCATTCTTACGCACAAGAGGCTTGACGGCCCAGGACAGGCTGTTTTTATTTCCAGAATATGACCCAAACCCAGAACTGAGCACACTAATACATTAAAATGTATTTTAAGGACCAGCATAGAACCCAGTGCCTGTGAAAATTAAGCCCTATGGGACTTTGGGAGAAACTTTGCGAAGCAGAAAGATTTCACAAATGCAACTTGTTTTCCCCTTTTTCTCCTTTTTTTTTGGTGAGAACGTTCAGCCAGCAGAGGGTTTTAATAATGATCCTTTGTAGCTAACAGCACAAATGCTCTCCCACCCCGACTGTCAGAGCAGTCACCTCACACCTAACCAGAGGGCAGAGGTGCAACGGGCTCCGGGTACCGATGGATACGGCCTGAAGCCAGGGGTAGGACGGATACCTTCAGCAGTGCCACGGGACGGGCATGGCGAACAGGGCCCCAGACCAAACAGCAGAAGTGTCCTTAACCGTGTCCAGCAGCCACTGCGCGCCGCGGCAGCACACTGACCTTGGGCTGCTGGTAGTGCTCCATAGCCATGGTGATCACGTTGAGGCCGATGACGCCCGTGATGAACAAATCCAGGTAATGGCTGGTGCACATCTGGTGGATCAGGAAGCGGAAGCGGGAGTAATCCGAATAGTAGGGCTTGCACTGTGCTTCTGCAGCGGGAGGAGAGCCGAGAGGCACGGCAAGTCACTTCTCTGTGCCTCCATGCAGTCAACGCACCCCCACCTCCCGCACTGACAAATTCTAGACCGATTACAGCAACATGCTGTCGCCTTCTTCCCCTCCCAACCCCCCTGCTGCCACGTTACCACCTTTAATACCCAGCAGGGCTCCTGTCATCTTACATCCATTAAACACCTTGAGCGGGACATGCGCAATACTCAGCCTTATGGCATCAGGGATGAGGTGAGCTGGGATCATTGTGCCGAGGAGTGTTTTCACCATTGGGAAATTTCAATTAAGTTTAAATTAAGCCGACAATTTTTGTTGCTGCTGAGCTTAGAAAGTCCCCAAAGCATCCAAAAGCCCAATTAGCAGTCAGATGTTAGGGACAGATTTTAGTACCAATGGCTTAGAAATAAAGGGTGTTCAGTTAGTGGTGGGCTTTGAAAGAGAAGTAATTTGGTCCTATTATGTTCTTTGCAATAAACTGCGGAGAGAACAAAATTCAGCACTTGGGCTGTCAGAGCTGTGAAGAACGGTCCATAAAAATACCATGGGAAACTGATCAGTCAGCCTCAGCCATTAGAAAATAACGATTCTCCATTTATACAAGATTACCAAAGCACAGATTTCGCTGTACAACTCATTCCCAGGTCAGGCTGCCTCAGAATGACACGTGCTCTTTAGACCCCAAATGTTCCCACAGATAAACTCATTTACTCACCTAATCTCTAATGAGGAAACGCCAAGGCTGAGTATATAATTCAGTACCATTTTCAAGGAGGCATTATAATGCAGATTGAAGTGGAAAGGACTGTCTTGAATACGTCAGAGCGTAATATTACTCTACTAATTAGATGATCTACTGGTTATGAAAATTGTTGAGCTGTAAGAATTACACGGCTTGATATTTTCTGCAAATGTACAGCTTGATGCATTACTCCGAGCAGAAAGTTGGGCAGAACGGAGCCGTGAAGGCTGGGTTCAGCTGCCCTCGGGGAAGACTAACTTTAGAAGATTAAGTTTTGCCTGGAAATAGAATTCGCTTTGTCAATAGTCAGAGGCATTGCAACCAAAGCCATAGGCTGAATGGCTTTGTGCACTCCCTGCTTCACAACAAGATCCTGAAAATCAGTTGCTTTGGTTTTTCCATAGAGACAGGCTTTTCCCCTGCAGCCCGGGCACCAGAGAGACAAACCGGTGAGAGGTTTTATTCTGTAGGGGTTTGGAACGTCCACAGTTTGGCCTCAGTGCAGTCACATTAAAGGCAAGGTTAACATTCACTGTCTGAGCTGCAATGTTTAGGTGCTTTAGGTGATCTGTGCTGGAGTGCTAAAGCACGATGCTGATGGAAAGGTCTGCACGACAAATTTCCACGCTGAATCTATTGAGTGCTTATAAAGAAGCAGACCAGCAGCTGCTGACTCACTCATAAGCCTATGTCAGATATCTTGGAATCTGCATAAATCTCCATAAAGTCAAGATATCTCGATCACATTATGCTAAATTATGAGTAGCAAATTAACTAAAATGTTTGAATACAATTAAGTCAGAAACAGGACCTATTTTTATGAACCAACTTATCATCTCAGTAAGAAACACCATCGTAATTGGATCACTTCTCTGCATTTATGTATAATTCACATTCAAAAAGAAAAATGTCAGTGTTTCTGCCTTTTCTTGCAGTGGATTTACTTATGAATAATCACACTGGAATTCATGTTTTTTCAGCTTTGATTGACAGGTAATTCCAAATCCTACAGAATAGCACGGACACCATTAGAACAGAGAGAGGATTTAGAGGCTGTAAAACGTCCCCTGTGCAGGGATCTGCACCTGGATGAGCTGCTGCGTGACCTTATAAGCAGGGTTGCTAATTGCTCGTCTACCTCCCCCCTCCCTGCAGCACCAAGGCTCTGCCTCGCCTTTCCCAGCACATCCTCAGGGTTTCCATAGCCAAACATCTCCGGGCGCCGCCTTAGAAAACTGCTGTTGGTAAACACTTTGTCCTTCACCATTAACTTCGCGAGGAGGGGATTTGTCAACCCTGTTTATAAATCAGACCAGCGCTCATCGCACCGTGCTCCGCATGCCGGCCATGCAAATCAGTGCAGTACCGAAATCATCTGGTGATGAACCAACCACACACCACAGCATGCTGCCCGGACACACAGCACTGTGCCTAGGGAGGCAGGGAGCTCCTGCTATCGTATGAGTGCCACTCCTATAGGAGCAGTGCGTTTCTGCACGTCCGTCGGGTGGTACTGGTGCGTAATTGTCCAGGTGCAAAGCCCCTGCCCCCTATTGCACAGTGTTCTTTGGAATTATTGCAATAAAGATCTAAACAATACCAACATCTTGGGAAATACAGACATCTGTTAAACTCCAGGTGGTGAACTTCACAACTAACACAACACCACATTACTGTACTGTTACAATACACTGTGTCAAGAACAACAAGAGCTCTGGGTTAGTCTCGGTTATCACTGAAAGGTTAACTGGCTTCCCGGCACACGTGGTGTTAAAGAAACGAGGAGAGCAAATGGACAAAAGAAAGAACTGGCAGAATGAGCATGTGAGAAAATGGGAAAATACAGCAAAAGCCCACTACGAAACATCAGGCTGGTAAACAGGATGTAAATCAAGCTGCTTCACCATGGCTGCAGGCCAGGAGCGGGGGCGAGGGAGCTGCCTCAGATGGAGATGCAGCTCCTCTGGATACAAGCAGCTCAGGCTGCGGGTCCCGAGCAGTTTCCTCCTAGCCCAGGTAAGAAGGTGATTTGGCAGAGGGAGATGGTGGTCCTGGGAGCCCACCTGCTTCTCCCCACCTGGAGACGGGCTCTGCAGGGCTGCAGCAGTTGGGTTGATGTCTGGCACAGCAGCACCAGCCTTCAGCTTATCACTGTTACGAGCCCTCCACTCAGGTTGTTTCCCAAGCAGGGTTTCCCTGCTCCTCCCTGCAGCACCTCACGGGATGGGGAGCACAGGCAATGCCTGCCACTGGCTGGGAGCAGAGTGCTGCAGCCTTCCTGGCACACCCGAGCATCTCACTGTGCTCAGTCCTCAGCTCCCCCCCCGTGAGCCCACTGCCTAAGGCAATGCTACTGACAAACCTGCTGCACCCCCAGCCCCGCACTGCCCCACTGCAGGAGATGGGATGCAGAAGGGCCCGGGGGACAATCCTGGGGGCACTGGGCAGATACGACAGCCCCATAACTGCAGTCCCTCGCTGGCTGCAGGACAGCTGGTGTCACCGCTGGCACAGGGCTGCCGCCCAATATTGCCCTGTCAAGAGAGAAATTGCTGCTTTCCCCAAAGTGCCTTTGCAGCCAGAGCTGCGTGGGCACAGGAAATTGGAATTCACGAGAGTGGGACAATTCCATTACAGTCTCCTCTGGCTTTTCCCTTCTTCTCTAATAAGGGAATTAACTCCTTTGCAGGTCTGGGTATATCTGGAGGACAGCAGCAAGCCGTGAGCAATGAGCCTGTGACGCAGCTGGATTTACAAACTATATCAGGAATATTATTAGGTTAAAAAGTACTTTGCACTGAAGGAACTTTTTGCTTTTTCTATTTAAACAGAGCATTTTACTTGGCTTTTATTGTACTGAATGGATTTATATTTAAAAAAAAAAAAAGAAATAAAAAGCAAAACAGAAAATAAATTATTTCCATTGTGAAGTTTCCAGTTGTGACAGAATGCAAATGGATGAAAAAATAAAAGGAAAACTATAAAACCGTAATATCTCAGTGAGCACCGGGCAGCAGCACACAGCGCCCATCTGATCTTCACACCAAGAGGAAGGCAGTCCCTCGGGAACCACCCATGTGTGTGGGTCTGAGGCTCACACCTGTGGGCATCCCCTGAGCCACGGGAGGAGCAACCCTCACCCACCACCACCCCATGGGGACCAGCTGGGCAGCCCCACATTCTCTGAGATGAGATCCAATGGAAAGGCAATGCAAGGCAACACAAAGCACAGCCTGAGCCTGCATGGGATAATGGAGGGGACTGGAATGAGTTCAATGCCTTAAAAAGAAAACAAAATAACGTAAACCAGGCTCGATGCAACTGTGCATGAGCAGAAGAGGCATCACAACCAACCAAACGCAGCCCCACACACGGTGGGACCCCAGCGCTGAGCGAGGTCTGACAGCCAGCACTGCAGGAAGAACAGGGCCTGCCAAGGAGGGCGAGAACGAAGGCACAGAAATAAAAACACCGGGAATGGCAGAGGGAAGGGATCGATCAAAGCATGTTGTGGTAACTTCCACCGCAGCCCCAGAAATACAAAGGTGGGAACCTCTGCCCCCACAGCCGTCCTCCGTGCCCAAAGCCAACAGCCCTCACCGCGCAGCTGTTAGCCAATCCGTGCTCTGTGCAATGTCTGACAGATGGATGGATTTTTCACAGGTGAGAGTTTTAACACAGTTTTCCCAGAATATTATTTTTGTTGAAAATTATAGCTATATTTGTTTCTACATTGGTGCCTCCTTAATTATTCAGGCTAATAATCATGAGCTACAAATTAAAACACTCGGCTGATCAAAGCTTCTTCTGACAATAAAAGGAGACAGACTGATGGCAGTGCATGGCGGGTCGGGTGGGCAGGGCATGGCCTGAGTCCTGCAGAGGGCACGAGGCAGCATCTTTACTCTTTTTAACCCAGGAGATGCCCTGTGGATGGAGCAGCTCTCAGTCAGTGAGAGGAACCGAGATAATCCCCACATTGTAGCATCATGCAATTGGGTTGGGAGGGACCTTAAAGATCATCTCCTCCCAGCCCTGCTGGAGGTCAGTGTGGGGAAGATCCTGGATCTTATCCTGCTGAGTACTTGCTCCCTGCGTGGAGCAAGGGTGGAAAGAGAATGAAATGCTCTCCCTATGTGGCCCTGCCTGCCTTCCAGAGACACTCCTGCAAATCACTCACACTCCTCAGCCTGTGGTTAGAAAGCCAGAGTAAACAAATCAAAGATCCCTTTCATAGTCCAGTCATTATTCTCTGAAATGAAACTAAACAAACAAACAAAAAAAGACACAAAGAAAAGCCATGAGAAGTCTGACAGTGCTTCAACGAAAGCCAGAAGGAAAAAAAAGAAAAAAAAAAAAAGATGACTGAAAAACATAAGATGACCATTGGATAAATTAAGGATTGGCAAGTGTGAGTCCTGAGCCAGGCCGGCAGACCTGCAGTCAGAACAAGAGCTGTGTGCCACGAGGGAAGCGCCGAGCCTTGCACCACGCACAGGTTTAGTGGGATGCCTCCGAGCAGCGCGGCCAGAGTTAGTTACACAGCACTGCCATTCACGGGGACACAACGCCACAGCTGCCCAGTACCTGGCACCGCGCTGGCTGTGCTCTCCATTAACACATCATCCAGCATTAGATCTAAAAGAACGAAACGGCATTAATCATCCGGCAGGACACGCAGCGAGACTCCCCTTCCCCGTCAGAGGTTCCTACGGCTCTGCACTGCCTCCATTCAGTGTCTCCTGGCGGATCCTCTCCTTGCATCTCAGGGAGGGCAGCTCAGGTATTGGGGCTCATTGGGAAAAGCGAAGGGCTCTCGCGCTTTTCCCATGCTGGAAGCCCAAGAGAACGCCCTGGCTTGGTGATGAGGAGGAGGCAGTCCTGAAGGACAGAGTGGGTACCTGAGGTAGGGCACACATCCTGCTGGGCCAGCGCCTGGCAGCAGCCACTGCATTGCCTACACCTCACCAAACCGGGGTCCCACACACTCCTCTGCTTTGCAGATGTCAGACTGGGGAACTGCGTTTGAAAAGTCTATGAAGAAAAACAACCGTTAGATGGGCTGCATCTGGCTGCATGAAAAACAGACATCTGTGGGTGGGTGTGGGCACTGGGGGACGCTCAGAATGCCCTGCCAGGAGTCCCCATGCAGCTGTTGGTACAGTCCCTGACTTGGCATCGCCTGCAAGCTCCCACCATGCAGGATGAAGCAACAGTACCTATGGGCTCCAAAGGCAAAGCTGGACAAGGTCGTTTAAAGACAACGTTTGGCTGAACGCAAATAGGAGAAACTGTTCTGAAGAGATTTGGAGGGCTTCAGACTTTGCTCTTCAAAGGTTTTTATGGCAATTGAATTCTCAGCAATATTTGATTCTTAACAAAGCAGCTGTTTATTGCCTCTTTAATTAGACATTTTGTAGGAATGAATGAATAACTGTATCCCTGAATGTTTTGTGATTCCTTCTCACTAGGAAACTGCCCAGACTTACATCTTCTCACCATCTAGTTCCTCTAGCATTATAAATAAGGTCATCACTAGTAACTAAACATCTATTCTCCTTCTACGTCTGCTTTCCAGAACTGTGACTTTAAATAGGGATCCTTCCATTCGGTGTTTAAAAGCATTTTCTACCATCAGCCTGAAATTGCATTTGAGAAATTGCGCTGACCGAAAGAGGCTTCCAGGCAGCACCAGCTCCTTCCACCCGTACTGCACTCAGCTGAGAGCAGTCTGAAGCATTTGCAGGGAAAGGTGAGTGCAGATAACTGGTTCTAAAAAACCCAAAAAAGGCTGATGGTCACAACCCACTTAAAGAAAGAAAAATTTGCTTCCCATCCCAATCATCAGGGCTCACCAAATGCTCCAGAAGGAGGGATCTCCAGGTAGAGATCCTTTCCTTGGGGCAGCCAGCCCTTAAATGAAGCTCAGAGAAGGGTGGAACCTTCTGATGCCACAGGTGAACTGCTTTCAGCTGTGCTCCCAGGGCTGCCTGTGTCCCTTCTCCAGGTGCTCAATCATAGGCTCAGGCTGTTACTCAGTAATTCCCATTCAGTGTTCTCCTTTGCTCCCAAGGGAAGCCTCCATCTTCCCGCTGAGCGTCAAGGGAGACAGGCTCTCAGCATAAAGCAAACCTTGATGCCCAGAGGCTGCAGGGGTAATGCTATCGGTTACAAAACCTGGGAAGGTAATGGGACCTAAGGACAAGGGAAAGTGCTGCGTGAGTGCTGAACGGAGAGAGGCTGAGACATGATTGCGTTACGTGGCTGAGCAACTAGGCCTGCCACAGCTATTCAATGGCTCCTAGATTATTAAAAAAAAATAAAACAGACTTAATATCACCAGCTTTCAGAACAAGTGCTTGATCAGACAGTCTCTTAAACAGTACTGAAGTCTGTCACAGATAGAGATGTGAGAAGGGACGTAGAGAGAAGCAAAGACGGACTGGGGGGAGGAGTGAGGCCATGGACACAAAGGGTGAGGGAGAACCTTTGGGCAGAGGAGACCATGGGGGAAGAGTACATCTGACTTTGGCCCCTGGCTGACTTATTCCTTAATTTTTGAACCAAAATTAAAAGAAAACAACACCCAAAGACAGAGATAGAAGACCACTGACAGAGTGGAGGCTGAGCACCTTTCCCTTTCAAAGCCTCCTCTAGGAGGTCAGCAGGTGTGCACACAGAGCTCGGGGCTCAGTTCAGTTTGCATCACTGCCATTTTGCCTCCTTAGTTACTCTCCTCCACCGCTTTTGTTTTCTAATCTGTATTTCTCAAGCAAATGCTTTGATATGTTTCTCTGAGGGGTTTTTAAGCATTACTAGAACGAGATGTCTCCATTATTTTATTACACTCTTGAATAGCAGTGGTGCTACCGTGCCAATAAATAATCCTGCTTGATGAATGGGACAGGTGGCATCACTGTGGCATTACAAGGCTGTAATAAACCAAATAGTGAATCCAGTTATCAGCAACAGTGCTCATGACTTGGAAGATTGACGGTGCCATCCGGCACTGCGGATCTTTGTAGTTGTCACTATTTGTGTAACACTGAGCTCTGCCATCCAAGAAGCTCCAGGTCTGGTTATCATTACTTTTTAAATTTAAATAACCTCCAATGGGAAGGTCGTTGCAAATCACGCAGTGATTGAAAAGGCTTCCGTGTCTCCTTGCTCAGCCTAAAATCACACTACTTCCTTCATGCAAATTTCATAGCTGGACATGCTTTTAGGAGAAGAATGATCACCAGACGCGAGGCAGGGAGGGGAGGGAGAGGGGATTGTGTGGAAGGTCAAGCAGGACTCAGAAAGATGTGGAAAGACTACCGACCAGCCATCTGTTTCTCCTTACTCCTTCTCTTTTTCTCCAGCCGGCGAAGCCTCTTCTCCTCCCTCCTCTTGGCTTCTTCCTCCTCCTGGTGCTGCCGACACTTGTGGAAGTTCTCCACCACGACCCCCACGAACATGTTGAGCACAAAGAAGGCCACGATGAGCAGGAAGGAGATAAAGTAGAGGAGCATCCACGGGTTGTAGTTCATGACTGGCTGCAAAGGGAATGGAAGGCAAATGTCAATGAAACCTCAAAAAAAAAGGAGCACATGGTTACGGCTGCGACATCCTCAGTCTGGACAGTGGGTGATCCTCCGCAGCAGGGCAGCGCGCTCTGCTCCCTGTGACTGCAGAGCAGTCCCAAATCACAAAGTGTGCTCAGAACCACGTCTGATCCGCCAGCAGCATCCCCTGCAGCCAGCGTTGCCCTCACTGAAAACCCAGACCCATGCTGAGCTATCCTTTTCTCCCAGAACGCTCTAGAATTCCAACCTCCACTCTTCAGCAAGTGCCGTTCGTCTGCTGTGGCCTTGCTACACCAACAGTGTGGAAAAATCTGTAGGGAAAAGGCTGGCTTCAAGCCCAGGCTCCCCGCTGTGCTCCCTGCTGACCCACCACCCCTCTGTTCTGCCGCATTTCTGGCTCCTTCTTGCAGCTCATACCTGCTGGTCAACTCCCACTGCATCCAAGCCATCATACATGATATCCACCCAGCCATCCTTGGAGGCCAACACAAAGAGAGACATCAGGGCCTAGAAAAACACAGAGAAGAGTTGCAAGGAGTTGCAGCAGAGATTTTTCACTTGTAACACTTTATTCCTCTTTGCCCTTTCCTGTCTGGAGATCATCACTACCTGGCTGATAATGGGGCACTTTGATGCCCAAGGTTTCTCCTGGCAGCAAAAACCCATCAGTGTCAGAACATGGTTCAGCAACGAGTGCTAATTCAGAAACCACAAAGCTGAACACAAAGCAGCTTCGTTTCCACCCTCCAGGTCTCTACTGCTCCCTGCTAATTAGTCCTCGCCGTGCAGCTAAAATAAGGCAGTGTTGCAGAGATGGTTGGATGTGTCCGGCTCTATTAGACAAGCTCTTCTGCAAGATATATTTGGTTTGTTATGTAGCAGTGAAGCAATTAAGTACTCCACAAAGCCACATGTGCTTGTTCTGTTCTGAAAAGAAGTGTGTGGCTGCTTGGAAACACCACCTTTGGGATTTACAGAGACAGAACGCGGTGTGTGAACTGAATATTTACTGTGACTGGCAGTGCCCTGTAAGAAAATCCCATGGGATAACAATGCACAGGTTTTAAGTCAAGGAGGCAAAGGAGCAAAGAAGCAGATTACCGTGCTATTAATACCTGGCCGAGATTATCAAAATTATACTTGTGCCGGACCCATTTGTAGCTTGCTTCTGCACAATCCGATTTATTTGTGATGTTTCTGGTGTCCTCCCCCTGGCAGATAAAAAACTTGCCTTTGAAAAGCTGCAAAACACACAAAGAGGAGAGGAAAGGTAATGGCTCAGACCACAGGATTTCTCAGCAGAGGATGGATATTTCTCACAGGGAATTCTGCACAGCCCATGCAGCCAGACGAGCTGAGGGAAATCACCGTGTTCATGTGGGTTATTGACTGAGCAGCCTGCCTGATCTGTGCCTAATGAGCAAAAGCATCATTTCACACCATTCTGGGCATCCACGTGGGGCATTTGGAGCTCCGGTTCGGTGCCCTGAGAGCTGCCTGCAGCCCATTGCTGCCAGGCTCATTGCTGGGGCACGCGGGTTGGCTTTGTGACCCAGCTAACAGTGCTGGCAGTGCTGGCCTTGGGGCCGCCGGGCAATGCGGTGTGAGGGGCCATGCCAGCTGAGCACAGCTGGCCCTTGGAGGCACAGCCATGAGCCGTGCTGCTGGCGGGCAGAAGGGACACACTGCAGGGAAGCTGAGGTGCTGCAGCTGGGCTGTGCTGCGTGCCGGGCTGGCAGCGCTCCGTCTCGGATCTGAATGCTGTTCTCCAGCTACTGCTGGGCTCTGAAAATATTCCTCGTGTGAGGCGTCAGGCTGGTGCTGGATGCCTGACCCTGACCTTCCTTCCTTTGGTGTAAGCCGGGAGAGATGCAACTCCTGGGAAGCAAACTCCTGATCTACAAACGCCCGAGGAACAGCAGCCTCCTGCACTTAGCTTCAGGCAGTGGCAGGGGATGAGGACTGCTTCAGACATGATTGATGCCGGCGGAACGGAGGGGCTCACAGCCTGCCAGACAGCCAGGTTTATTTGCTGACAGAAGCTGCTGTTTTGGGGAGAGCTGGCAACCTGCTCCTTAAAACACCACCTGGGTATACAGAGAAATGATGCTGATGGGTTTTGATCTGCTGTTGTAGACGAATATCAGTAGAAATAATAGCGAACAAGATAAACCCACACATTACTCCACGGGCTTCCTTCAGGAACCCGCAGCAGCAGAAGGATGTTCTCTGGGCGTGCAAAGGTAATCGCCATCCAAAGCATCCATAAAACTCCTGGATGTAAGAAGAGTATTCCCTGATCTTCCCGTGGAGAAGCACTATCATGTGTAAGGCAGACAAGGGAGATATAGCTTGCACAGATCAGAAAGTTTTAATTAAGCAGGAAGGTAAACAACTGTTCTAATATATTGTCTATAAATACAATTTCTCCTGGAGCCGGACCGTAATGCCCGTCAGGTGGGAGCAGTAACGCAGCTCCTAACTGGGTTTGGAAATGCAGAGCCTGATTTGTAAGAATGCTGACTGCTGGTGGTGCGTCAGTCGGAGCTCCAGCTTCCAGCACTGCCAGAAGGGAAAGGCCGAGGGTTTGGCAGTCTGTTGCTTGTGTCTGATTAATCACCATCCACACGTGGATGAGCACCACGACAGAAGCAGTCTGGCTAAGAGGAGACGCCGTTAGAAGCTCCCAAGTCTGAATTGTCATCGCATAAAGCTCTATCAACTGTACTTTGATCTCCTTCACATGTACTGTAACTTGGAGGGACCATCTTTTTATAGAAATAGTCACGGCCCTCGTCTCACCCCTAATTACACATCAACATTAACCAAGAACGTTGCTTCCTGAATACAAGATCAGCCTTACTCACATCTATCCCTGAAGCACATCAATAGTCACGACAATTTAACAGAAGACAGCAAGTCACAGGGGAAGCAATCACAATTAGTAGGGAGGAAATTCAAAGGGCGCATTGCAGGTTTTGTTGGTTGGCATCAATTTTCCCGTGCCTGAGTTTTATACCACTTTTTATACCACTTTACAGGATATGCTTAGCTTTATGAATCACCTCATATAAGGGATGGAGGTGGTTAGCTGTGACAGAGCCAACCCAGCTGCCCATGGTTATGGATGGCACAATTCTCTCCTCTGTTGATTTTCAATGCCATATTTATTATTTATACGGCATATTAGTAAAAAACATTACATAAGACTATTCTGAAACAAAGCAAAGCAGAGCTGCTTCCCAAAACTGACTGCAACAGGGCAGGTGAACTTCAGAGAGAAATCAGTGTTATGTCAGAATATTTATATGAAACAATCTCTTCTTCTCAGATAATGAGAAATCAATTAAACAGGAAACTCTGCCACTTTTTCCCCTGGGTTCCTGCATTGCTAGGACTGAGGATATTGCTAGCAGTGCCAGCAGGAATCAGGCTTGGAAATCTCTGCTTCTGCAAGCTCTCACTTATACAAACTGTCAGAATCTGAATGAATCTCCAGGTCAAGGTCTCTCTGGAGTTTACACACCAGCGATTTCAGCCTTGAACGCTTCTATTTCCCTGTTGCTTTAAGCCTAGAAGGAAGGTGAAGGGGAGATGTCCCCATGTTGTCTCACAGACTGAACAGGAATGGGATTTAAGTTTCCCTGAGCTGAGGTTTGCTGGCAGTACATGTCATGCTTCAGGCCTCACTCTACTGTGGTGTGGCCAGGGGAAGAAAGAAAGTGGAGAAATAGTTTGATTTATGTCCTGCTGCAGGCAGAGCAGAAGTCCTTGTGGTGGGGAAGCGATGAAGAAAGCCCATTCCATGCCTTTGAGGAGGTCGTCGTGTTGGCTTTTGTACCACAGCATGCAATTGGAAAGCTTCAAGAAAGTTCAACACGCAGCCACGAGTGGAACTTCGGAAATGAATGTTTTGAGAGCACTAGAAAGGCCACACTGTGCTGCTGAGGTGGGACCAAGAGCTGCTTAAGCCCTTGGGTCTGAGTCATTCTGGGCCATTAACTATGGCACAATTACAGATTCAAAACCAACACGCATTTCTTGAGCATGGGCACAGGACCTTGATGAAGCCACAAAGAGACAAACCTGATGCTGCTCCATGGCATCACTGCCACTTCAGCTGCTGCTAGCGATGCGCGTGGCTGCTCGCTGTTGTTAGGCTGTATTCGTTAGTGAGTTTTTAGTGGCTGACTAATTATGGGAATGCTGCTGCTTCCTTGCTAGAAGGAAGAGTTCCCCAGGAAGGTTTGGTTTCAGAAGGGTGCTCAGTGGTACAAACAGCCAGCTGTGAGACCAGCCTGGGCTTGTACACTTATTGTCTTGGTGCAGAGGCATACAGGGACTCACCTGAACTCCCAGGATCCCAAAGATTATGAAAAAGGCACAGCAGATGACCACAATGTTCCCAATGGGCTTCAGGGATGACATGAGTGTCTCCACCACCAGCTTCAGTCCTTGGGCTCGACTAATGACTCTGTGGGGGCAAAGAAGCACAAAGCCTATGTCAGTCCTGCTTGTGCCCGGCTCTGCCTCTGATGTGGAAAAGAATGGCAAATAACTCAAAAATCAGGATGGGAGAAGCAGTTCTGGAAGAGTGTCCTCTGAGGTTGTTGAGGGAGCAGGGTCTCTGCCTATGCACACAGCCACGTGTGAGAAGAGGAGGAGAGCACACATGAGGAGCCAGGAAGATCAGTGCTGGAGGAAAGGCAGATATAAGGGCTGGCCTCATATTTTTCAAGCTTGCAGTGCTGGTTTTATCTAACCCACTGTCGATCCTCAATCCATCTCCTGATCAGCTTCTTACATTGCCACTCATTATGGCATTCTTCTCTTTCTCTAGTTCGGTCTGAAGGGCTCTCTACTTTCCAGCCTGGACCATACCTTCCCTGGGATGCAGCCTCCTGCTTTGCTTCATGCACAAGCACACACCTGTATGTCTGTAGCACATTCAGGACTGCAGAATCCTCCCAGAGTGCTTTTTGTCTAGTTTCAGGCAAAGCTCCTCATTTCCCTGTTGCTGGAGAAATGCAGCAGCCGCTCTTACAGCTGCCTGCAGACCTGGTGTGCCCACAAGCAGGACCTGTGTGTGCCCACAACCAGGACCTGTGTGTGCCCACAGAGAGCCCCTCAGTGCCCCAGGGGTCAGCTTTGCACCCACCAAATGGAACCATCGCTGGCATCCAGGGGAACGTCCCCAGCGGGAACACAGGCACCCAACCTTTCTGCAGCTGCACTCTGCCAGGTACTGCATAACATTCTAGGCTACGTGGGAAGGTGGGGAAGAATAATGAGCACGTCACAACAGAAGCATGGTAGAATATCTATATAAAAGAGGAGAAACTGTACTTCACTCTCAAAGGCCACACTATGATGAAAGAACAAGGCTGATGTGCATTGGCTTAAGCGCATCTCTCCACGCTGGGAAGATGAACGAGGTGCTCAGGCTCACAGCCACGGAGGTGCAAAGCTGGGGCACTGATAAAGGCATCTGATGGGGCTGCGCGCCTCTCTCCTGCTGCCAGCCGGAGCTCAGCGTTTTGCTGTCTCTGTACTCTGCCACAGAAGCTTCCAACTCAGGAGATTTGATGATTCTGTGATTCTGAGCTGTGCTTTCCCAAAGCAGAAATAGCTTCTGCGGCAGGAGAGGAAGGAGGGAGCTGGGGGCTGGTCCCAGTGCTTGCTGCTGATGGAGGCCACTAAAACTTCCCCGCCTGCTTGTTGCTGCCTGCTTCTCTCTTTTGCCATCGAGTCTTCTCACCGCCTCTGCCGTTTGGCCCCAAATGCAGCTGCACCGCCTGGAGCACAGCTTGGAGCTCTGTCACCTGGACAGAATCCAATTCCTTCTCCTTTCTCCCCCTCTCTGGTCCCTGGTGCTCCCAGCAGAGGTCCCCACGGACACATCCTGGTGCCCGACATGCGCGGCCTGGCCATGGGGTGTTGGGAACCACGGCCAAGCCCTGCGAGCCCCGTCCTGCCCCACAGCCTGAGCAGACGGAGGGCAGGGAACAGCTCCTTCGGAGACTGTTGGCATTAAACAGTATCCCGAAAATCTAAAAATTATTTCCTTTTTTTCTGGTTAAATATTTACATGACATGTCAAGGGTAAATCGTCAATTATCTTTTCAAAAAAGAAACAGATGGTGGTATTTTCATCTGCTCCCTTCCCAGCGACACACAAGAGGCAGATGCTGCTGCTACTCACACTGGGTGTCTCTCTCAGGTAGCTCTTATGGCTCTTTAATTCCAGCATCTCAGATCTGCGGTATTCCAGGAGCTGAGGAGGCGTCGGGGGGCTCAGGGAGCAGGAGGACCGCAGGCTGAGATGCCCCAGGGGATGCTGTGCCCCTCGTGCAGGCAGCTGGAGGCTGAATCTCTCTTCTGGATCCTCAGATGTTCTGAAGATGTTTGCCATCCCTCACACATTACCCTTACGCTGTCCTGAGTGAAATACTACAGCTGCAGTACTACAGATGGAAAACTGAGGCATAGGAGAAGCACAGGCTGTGTTCTGAGAGGTCTGCAGGCAGCTTGCTTCCAGTGGCTGCAATAGACAGTGGGATCACGGCTGAGGTCTTCTGCCCATAGCTATGGATGTCAGGTCTTCTAACTTGAAGGCCTTTGGTCTAACTACTGGAACATCCTTAAATTCTGGGGAAAAAGGGCAAAATTTAGTCTCCAGAGTCTAAAGGTGATAATTTTCTCCAACAGTTATTAAGAAAATCTATTCTAGAAATAATAAAGTGATCTCCCTTGTGGTAGGCTGTTTGGTACCCAGCACAGAAGAAGAAGAGGAGGTTGCTCATCTGGCTCAGCAAAGTCGCGTGTACTGAGAATAAAGGGCTGAGAAGCTGCAGCGTCTGGCTGCTCTCAGAGTTCTGAGCAACCGGGGAATTCCTCAAACAAGAATGCATGAGGGTAAAAGCTGCCACCATCCCAGCTCCGTGCCAGTGCTGCTTCCAGCCCTACAGGGAGAGAAGGCTTTGAAAAGGTTTTGAAAAATAATAGTTCTTACTAATGAAAACCTTCAGATCTTGGAGCTGCCTCAAAATGACAGTCTGATCCAACGTCGAGGCCAGTCCATGCAGACTCCTGCCGGCTCTCTGGAGAGTCTGATAACTCTCAAAGAAGTGCCAGCGAAATTCTCAGCATTGCCAGATTATTAGTGTCAGCTCCAATATGTCAACACACAGCATCCCTGCACCTCATCAATATTGCCTGAGATCCTGCTGATATCAGGCTTGCAAACCTGTATTATCTGACCCACCACTCCTGCAATTTATTGCTGAAGGATGCGGCTGATTTGGAGCCCTCCAGTCACGCCAGTCACCTGTGCGGCATGCAGGACAATTTCAGTCTGCATTAAGCATATGAAAAATGGGGAAGCTGAAGTTAGACCATTTTTCGTTCAGTGTGAAGAAATGCAAATCCTTCACGTTCCTCCTGGATCTGCTGGTCTCAGCACTCACAGTGCTGTTAAACCCCTGTGACACACTCCGAAGCCACTGCCCTCCTCACCCAGCTGGATCGCATTTGCTGCCTTTAAGCCTGCTAGCCTGAATAGAGCACTCAGATGGAGAAGGAGCACTTAGATGAAATAGCAGATCAACATTAATGGAGACCTTCCTCCACAGATTAAAAAAAAAAAGTAAAATAGCAGAGGTGATAGATGATACGATAGAGTCTATGAAATGACTATTTGATACCGCAATGGTATGAAGAGTGAATAATTTATCCATCTGCTTTGAAAGCCAAAGCCCAGGCTCCGTAGGCAGTAAAACAGCACTGAAGTCCAACCAGATTAATTCTAAATACAGTTTCAGTCTTGATTTCTCTTATATCTTAAGCTACAACACTTGATCCCAACAAGAGCAGGTTGAACGCATTAGGAAGGAATGTTATTGTATAAGCAATCTCTCTACTGGCTGAAACATCAGAGGGTCATGGAAACATCTTTGAATGTCACTCCTTTGTGAATATATTTTTGGAATTTTGGTCATAAAACTGGGCTGGAATGCTCACGGATTCAGTCTGGATGCTGATAATCAATCACGCAATCAAAAGCCCGCATGGCACGCGTGGCATTATGTCTGCGCCAATGGCGAACGCACGCGTGGCTTTGAGTGTTGCATAAAGCAGCAGGGCTGTTTTCACAGGAGAGAATGAGACGAAACAGGGCAGGTCTTTTTGCAAGAACTCCTTCCGATTAGCAAACAGAAAAGCCAAAGCCAAGGTGACGAGGGCTGTTCCTGCCTTTGAGCTCAGTGACTCCTCTCTGACGGCGTCCTCCTTACTGCCCACGGGAAGAGAGCACAGGGGGCAGCCGGGTCCCTTTGCTGGTGCTGAGGGTGAGCAGCTACTTTCCAGGAAAGGAAAAGCCACGGCTCGGTCTCCAGAGGGGTCTCCATCTCAACACGGGGAGCAGAGCCACGGAGCACAAAATGCCGCCTGCCATTCCACATCAGCCCAGCTGCAGACGTGGGGCAGCGATGGGGAGGTCCCGGAGCCCCACGGGGCAGTGGCAGCGCAGGAGGGGCGGGCAGAGCCACGCGGGGCAGCCCAGATGCGCGGCGCTGAGGCAGATGGGTTTCCACATGCCGAGATTTACGACTTACTGAAAAGCCCCTAGTTTGATGGCTGCTTTTTCATTTCCTACAAATCTAATTACAGGGGAATAGAACTGATTGCGAACATATTTAGAGAAAGGGCTTGTTGCTGTCTTTTTACATTTCCTTTGTAGTTTGAAGCCGTATGTTGGCTGAAAACACTCAGACGCTCTCTTGAGAAAACATATCAAATGCCAGCAGGAATGGAATAGCAGAGGAAGGGTCTAACCCTGCACATGCTCCAGATGGCAGCTCTTCCTCCACCCCGCAGCTGCTTGACGGACTGCTCCCCACGACTGCAGACTGCTCACGGACCTGAGTGGCTGCAGAGGACTGCATCCCGCAGTCGGAGATGGGGAGCTGATCCTGCTTTTACCCAGAGGTATCCAGGTTATTCTGTATTTTGGGTCAAAAATCAGTCAGACCAGGTCCTACAATTCAGAAATAGGGCAGAAACTCCCCCCAGAAACAACAGCTGACGTGGAAATGCTGTGGGACACACAAAAGAAATAAGGCCTGAATCTGAGTCAGATAGGAAGTCAGCCTATGGCCAGAGACGAACCACAGCGCAGTGAGCTCTGTCCAGACAAAAGCAATTAAAGCAGCTCATGTCCTAGAACTCACCAGTCACAACATGCACGCTGCCCACTTCAGTTTCCCTTCCACAGCTGTTGAGAATGTTTGAAAGACACCTAAGCATGGGCATGGCTGTTGTTATTTAGACTTATTATTCACACCAGAGCAATAAAACAACATCTTCTGTCAGAAGCAGGGTCCTTTTTGTTGTCATAAAAGTGAAAATCTTGACTCAAAGCGAACCTTTTATGAAGGAAGATGTGACAGGCACACAAAGGTGCTTCGAGCAGGAAGGTTAATAAGCTGCTGCATAACCAGAGCAGCAACAATGGCATTAAAGAGGGACTGCATTGAGCACAGAGCAAAACCTCTGAGCTTGGGGTACAGGACAGGAGCCACACCTGTAGGAAGGGGTGGTTGTGGTCAGGGGGTGCTGCTGCCAGGAACGGGGCTGCCGTCACCACACCAGGGACATTTTCAAATTAGTGGGGAATGGAGGGGAAAAGGTTCCCTGCATTCTAGGTTAAGCGGCAGTTCAGTCCCTGTTTCCTTACAAATGATCTGCCACCTGCTACTAATTTCCTCCTGTGTTACAAAAGCCATTGACTGCCTGAAGGAAAGGGGGAGAAGCTGTTAAGCTGCACTTTGCGCAGAGCAAATGAGAACACAAATAGCAGGGGATGTGTGTTTTAATGAGCAGAAGAGGCATCGATCAGCTCACTGCTGCACGTGGGGCTGCTCCCAAAGCACCGCAAGAGCCCGGAGCTGCTGAGGGCTCCGCAGAACGCTGTCCCTTCCCTTGCACAACTGCTGCACAGCCCCCGTGCTCCATAAGGTCTCCTTCACCCTCTACTCACCTTAAGGGCCGCAGTGTCCTCAGCAGCCTCAGCACCCTCAGCATCCCCAGGATTTTCGTGCCGCTGTCTGATACCATGGAGACGAGGATGTCGATGACAGAGATGAGGACCAGCACCCCATCCAGCACATTCCAGCTGCTCTTCAGGTAGGCTTTCTCCCCAAAACACAATCCCAGTGCTACCACCTGCCCGGACAACAAGGTGCAACAAATTACAACTTTCGCATCTGATGCTTTTCTCCCAGTTAGCAACCTGCTGAGAATGCATTATTTACAGATATGAGTCTGCAAGTCCATTTGCTTCCCAGTATAGAAGCCTAATTAGACAAATCAGCAAAGCGTTGTATTTCAAGGACTGTACAATAACTCTGCAGATATACCCCACACTGTCCCTTACAGCTGCTGTATTTTTAATGCAGCTAAGACACGCTGCACAGAAGTGTTGCTAACAACTTCCGCCCTGGCGTATAAAGTTGGATGGTGTTTTATTTCTATAGATTCCTGGAGTAAAGGTGCTGAGTGGCTGACCCAAGCAACCATTTACAAGCTTTGCAAACATGGAAACTCCAGAAGCTTTCCAGAGAGCAATTGTTCTGCGCGATCATTATGAATTACACAAGAGAGATTTACAGCAATGGGTTTCTGAGCCTCCCGCCTCAAACCCAGCACAATGTTTCAATGTGCTCAAGTCTCTGCCTGCTCAGGAAGGCACAGAGCTGCTTAGGTTGTGAGGACAATGGGTTGTTGAAGACAATGGGACTTACATGCATGGCTGACGCTAAGCATGTGCTCGAGAGCTTTGCTGAATAGGGGAGGATTGCTGAATTGAAGCATCCCATAATGGTGTAAATCGAGAGCAACTTCAGTGAGATTGTTTTGATGTAAAATGCACTCAGCATAAAGCGTGCGGTGGGCATTCGAATATGGTTCAGAAGATGAAAACATTCACCTCCCTCATCACTGGCAGACCTAGGGGTTTTGCACATCCACTGCAATAAAACATCGCTAATATCATCCAGGCACACTTCCCCTCCGGCTTCATTTACCTTAACTGTCATCTCAGTCAGGAAGATCACTGTGAAGATGTAGTTAGAGAGCGTTAGGAAGATCCGTTCCTGTAGAAGAGGAAAGGAGAGACAACGCTTTACACGATGCTTTTAGACAAATGCCATCAGTGGTTCTGTGCTGCCTGCAGCTGTGTCAGCAACGTGGGGAGGGGCGGCAGCACCGGGCCCTCTGCCCTCAGAGCCCACTGCACCCCAAAACCACCACCTGCCCCCGAACTGCCACTGCCTCCCCGGCAGGCACAGGGACATCGGCTGCCCTTGGAACCCACTTGGCAAATCTCTCCCTGCCCCTCACTGCAGACGTCACCGCACAGTGCAAATATCACCACGCTCCCAATTCCCAGTACATGAAGTCAATGTCAGCGTGGCTGTGCTGCAAGGCCGGCGGGGCCCAGGGGAGGCTGCGGCGTGGCTGCCAGGACCTGTCCCGGCTCCACCGAAGCCAGTGGAGCTCTGGAGGCTGCCGCCAGCTGAGAGCTGCCCCAAAGGGTCGTTCTCCTGCCCAGAGCCACGGGCTGGAGCTGGGCAGGGAGCCCAACGGCCTCATCTCATCTCCCAGTCCCTGCACTATCCACCAGACCGTGCAGTTCTCGCTGCCACTGTGCCGCAATAGCAGCTAGTGACTACAGATGAGACCACGGCCTGGCTCCCTATCTGTAGTTAGCAGAAACCTTTCCTTTTAATGATGATCATTAAATAAATTACACTTCTCCCTAATCCCTAAGCAATCTCTGATTGCCTGCACTGAGAAATGGACAGCAGAAGGTGGAAGTTGGAAGAAAGTGGTGAGTGTGCCTGTATGCATACAATTGAACCAGCCCCAGTTCTGCTAATAACAATTTGGGATTTATTTCTGCTGCTCCCTACAGAGCAATCCTGTAAGAGAAGCAGATCTCTCGAACAAAATGAGATGCAATTCAAACAGGACAAAACACCTTGGCAACCCTCTCACTTGCCAGATCATGATTTACTGAAAGTGACTCAGGAACCACAGAGCAGTTTGTTTCCATCCTGGGCCCGTAATTAATGAGGTCCTGGCCCTGCAGCGTGATTGCAGGAGCTGCGATAGGAACCGCCTTTGCCGGGCACACAAAGGAGTGCTGCAGGGCAGGCGGTGCGTGGGGAAGGGCAGGGAACTGCTGGTGGTGCTGGAGATAAAACAACAATAGCGTGGGGGAGAGATGAGGATATTACAGCCCTCCCTGGTGAGCACGTGGCTGTGTTGGAGGATAATCTCTGCAGCCCATGTCGTGCACTCTGAGATGGGGAGCGCGTGTTGGCTGGCAGCAGCATCCCGTTCTGATAAGCCAGCTGAAACTGGGGCAGGGAATGAGACCTTGTGTGAAGCAGCTAGAAAATCCACAGCTCGGAGAGGCAAAGGACAATTATTTTAACCAACTGAAGCTAAACTAACTCTGGGTTTCCAGATGAGAGGTCTGTCCCTGTGAGCAGGGCACGGGCACTGCTCCTGGCAGCCTTGCTCCTCTCTGCTGCACCCACACCATGGCTCAAGCTCAGCTCCAGCCCTGGATGCCACACTTCAGTTTCATTTTTGGCTACAGACTGATACTGCTGGTGCTGCTGGGTTGCACTGCATTACCAGCCAGGCAAGGGAAGGAATTGTCTGCTCTGCACCACACCACTGCCGCTCCACCATGAGCACTGGGTGCAGCTCTGGGTGCCACAGTACAAACAGGATATACAGCTAGGATGGAGTGCCCAAAGGAGGGCTACAGAGATCATGAAGTGTCTAGAGGAGAAGACGTTTGAAGTGTGGCTGGGTTGTTTGGCCTAGAGAAGAGGGGTCTGAAGGGAGGCCCCATGGGAGCTTCAGAGCCAGAGCCGGCAGGTCTCATGGGACACAGCAAGGGGCTCAGGGAAGCCCATGGGATCTCCAGGGTGTCCCATCTGGGGAGCAGGGGGTGATTTCCTCCTGCCACATTGGCTGGCAGGGAGCCCTGCTCTCGTCTCACAGCTGCGAGGTGGTGCATCGTGGCTGCGTGATAATCAAAGGAAAAAAATGGATCTAGGGGAGGGACCTCTAATTCAGTAAAGAGGACTATGAGGAAAGCTTAAAATAGGCACAGAGCAGCCAAGACTCCGGTTTTGAGGTCTAACATTGAAGATCCATGAAAATGAACAGCCTGACACGCCTACGACAACAAACCGTGATTCTATACGATTGCGATATGAGCAGTCTTCGGAATACATCAGCAAGAGCCCAGCATACATCTCAGCCACAGCCTATGCTAAAATAAAAGAGCAACGGATGGTTCTGCCCCTCTGAGTGATGGAAGTGGGTGCTGTGAGGGTCTGGCTTGAAAAGTCTCCACACAACCTATTAAACCAGAATGGTTCAGGGGAATGGAATTACAGTGCACACGTCAATCCAGTTTTCCTTGTGACACAGCGAAGATTGTAGACAAAGGGGAGAGAAAAGTACAAAACGAATGGCTTCCCCTGTTCCCTTCTCACCATCCATACGTGCCCGCGAACAACAGATGGAAGAAATGAAGGTTGATCAGAGAAGGAAACAGAGACAGATGTCGTGCCTGTGCCATGTGTTAAAGCCTTGATCATACTTGCAGAAATGGGATATTGCACGGGGGGCCTCGATGTGCGGCACGCCATGAGCTCTGCTCCTGTTCTGTGAACCAGGAGGGCCAGGAGCAGCAGCAGCACGTAGAGCAGGAAGAGGGGAGAAGCCTTCGCTGGGACAGCATCACCCTGTACCTACCCCATACCCATCTCAGCACAGACACTGGCGGCTCTGCACTTCAAAAAGAAAAGTGTGAGCCCACATGCACAGCAGCAGGGATTGAACCACACGTGCTGCCTCCACAGAGAACACGGAAAACATTAAACTCAAACTCACAGCACTGTGAGGCTCGATTTTGGGTCGTTCCATGGCGATGGTGATGCAGTTGAGGAAGATGATCACCAAAACGATGTGATCAAACATCTTGTGCGTGATGATTTTATTGCACATCAGACGGAACCTGCCAAGAAATGAGAAAAGAAGACAGCGCACAGACAGGCTGTTAGCACTCAGCTGGCACGGACAGCACAGCACGCTCCTGCAGCTCCAGCACAGCCGGGGAACTGAGCTCCCTGTTTGCAAAGCAGAAGAGCCACAGTTCTGCAATCCTCTCCCTGGCAGAGCCCCATGCTGCAGGCACATCTGGGTATGAATAGGAAAGGACTCAAGCTGCAAAGATCGATTTCAAATTAGAACCACAGATTTCCAGCCCCAGCAACATGCATGGGGGACTTAGTCTTGCTCAAAGCACAGCAACTGCTTGCACAGCTCAGACAGGCAGCCAGGTGTGGGTCTGAGTCCTGCCTGCTCCGTGGAGTTCAGCTTTAGCTTATATACAGGAAGAAATGGTTGGATGGAGTCTGGGTCAACCTGGTCTGGTGCCTGATTTAGTGGTTAGCAGCCCTGCCCACGGCAGAGGGGTTGGAGCTGAATGATCCTTCAGGTCCCCTCCAACCCAACCATCCTGTGATTCTAAATACCTCCAGTGTAAGGGCTGAGCGCACACGACCAAAGGAACAGAAGCTATTTATTGTGACAGATGGTTGTACACTGACCCAGGATTTATAATACCATATTACATTCCCCTAAGTCTGTTTCTGAAAATCTCTCTAATCTCTGTATGAATGAACCCAAACGCTGCCCAGGGCCCATCAGCTCAAACGCGGGAAACTCTCATTACGTGTGGGCAGTATCCAGGGAATGGGTTTGGGATCTTGGAGCCCATGGCTGGGCTTTAGGAAGGGCACTGCTCAGGTCCTCTGGGTGAGGAGAGAGAGAAAAGAGAGGACAGAGAAGTCTGCACTGAGGAAGTTTTGGCAGGGCAAGGAGGATCCTTTGCTATGTTCTAAGTGTGCACCGACTGTGTGCAAAGTTAGTTTCTCTGAGGCATCGGTGCCCAGCACACCCTACCACACAAGCTGCCTTACCTGGAATGAGGAGCGAAGACATAGATGGACCAGGAGTCCCTCTCCTTGCAGCAGGTGGGGAGATGTGCCCGTACCCAGGCCTTCATGCGGTCCCTTTTGCTCTAGGAGGAAAATGGAGAACAAAGATGCACCAGGAGGAAAAGCAGAGAGAAGAGTTAACGCCCCCAGATCTCCCAAGCAAAGGATTCAGGGAGATTTTTAACTAAACAAATATCCCCAGGTACTCAGTAAAACCAAAGGAAAACAGCCTTCCCCTAAAGGACCTGTAGGGTTAGGGTTAGAGCCAGTGCCATGAACCCCTGCGGTCACATCTTCTTGCCTGCTGTGCACAGTGCATCCAGCACGTGGCAACCTAAAGGGATGGAGATGGCAAGTGAAACCCTCATCCTAGAGGACCCACAACCTGCTCAGCTCAGCCACAGACCCTCTGGCTTCTCAGCAGATGCTTACCTGAATCTTCTGAGGTATTCCTGTTGCTTGCTGGGCCAAGCCCTATGTCTGCACACCACTGGAAAGCCAAAGGAACCATTTGGAAGCTGCATTTCAGTGCAGGAACACAATGGCAAGCATCTGCCTCTCATTCAGCATGACCAGATCAGGCCATGGATTACAAAGGCAGAAGGGAACATCATGGCCTGTCTGACCTCCTGGCTGGTCATCCAACTCCCCTGAATTAATTCCTCCTTGAAACCACAGCACATCCTCAGCCACACATATTTGAGACCATTGGCAAGGTTGTTTAAGGGCAGGGGGCAGACTGTAATGCTTTGGCCAACAGATCAAGTGAAGACAAGAAAATCCAGCGCCGAGGGAACGCCTGGTCCTGGCTGCAGCAGCCTCAGGGTTAGGTCTTCTCACCTTGGGTGTCCAAAGGGAGGCCAGGAGGTGAACCCCCAGAGCAGTGCATGCAACGTCACTGCAGCGCTTCATGTTCACAGACAAATTAAAATGAGTTCTTGCTCATTCACTACCCCTATTTCCCCACTCCCACACATGATGCCCAAGGAGCAGAGCTCCAGCACTGCATGTGCTTCATCTTGGAAATGGGGAAGGGGGGATTCTGTCCTCGCTTGGAGTCAAACTGTTAGCAAGTTGAGGTACTCTGGACTTAAAAATGGGATTTGTTAGGGTAATTGAGTGGAATGGAGGCAATGCTTTCTGCTATGTACGCACCCAGCCAGGGGTCTCATTAGTGATGGGTAATTGCTAGTGTAGTGCCCACCTTAATGAAAGCACTTGGTGACAACCTGAACTCTTTGTGGAATGAAAACAACCTTGTGAAAATGAAAGATGGCTGAGGAACAAACCAGCTGGATTTTCCTACCACCTTCCTTCAGCCCTTCATCATTCCCTCCCTTTCCACGCCAGCACACCCTAAGCACAGCACACCAGTGGGTTCTGGCCACATTAGGGCTGTTTGTACATTCTTTTTCCAACTCCAGACAAGGAGGGAGAACCGTTCCCCTTACTCTGAACTATATTTAATAGAGCATCCTGGGGCTGTGCTGTCCCTCCCAGCAGCCCGTTCCGCTGAATTATCCATAGATGTAACAAAAGGAAATAAATGGATCAA
This sequence comes from Tragopan temminckii, assembly GCA_028571105.1. Classification (NCBI taxonomy): domain Eukaryota; kingdom Metazoa; phylum Chordata; class Aves; order Galliformes; family Phasianidae; genus Tragopan; species Tragopan temminckii. Next base: position 8,961,192 of record JAOWBP010004377.1, read on the forward strand.
CTCTGATGTCTGCTCGAAGTCGCAGGCAGAGCAGGGGTCGCTGCCCCAGGACACAGAGCATCGCTGCGGCTCCGTCCGGTTCATTTTGCAAGCTGGAAGCTTTCCAGGAGTATCCAGTATTCAAAGCAGTTCTGGTATTTATCATGGGGATTTGTAGTGAATGGTAATGCGTCAGCAGCACAGAATGCTTCTTTCTATTCCTTTTGTCCAATTCTAATGCCAAAGATATTTTGGGGTTTGTCTAATTGTTGCAGCTCGCAGTTCATGGGCTCAGTCAGATAACAAAGGCAGAAAGCGATCTTCCATCACAGCCCCACTCGGCGTGTCAGCACGAGGGCAGCACAGTGCTGCTGCGAGCGGGGCCAAGAGCCGTCCCAGGGTACAGCCACGGGAATCTAAAGCAAAGGAATGACTCCACATTTCCACGGGTGGAAGGGCACGGTTTGATAATCTGTGCCAAATGCAAGATGTTTGCAAAATGAAAAGCGAGCGTTTCCAGCCCAAGTCCCATCAAACGCTTCCTCTGCAAGGTCCAGACACACATCCACGGCACACAATCAGCCTGATTGCTGCTCAAGCCTGCATTATGCTCCCAGCCATATATCAATTATGTTATTTAAATCATATCTGTTTGTCCATAAAACACACCTGGACAGGATGAATAAAGACTGAGCAGGGGGAGTCGGGGAGAAGAAACTTGCTCTTTAATTTGCCTGCTGGTGGCTTCACCAAAGCCCCAGTGGCTCCCACCCGCTGCCCCCCCTCTGCACAGCGGGACGCAGAGATGTTGGCTGCCTTTGCCCCATAGCACAGCCCCCCCCGGCCCCCGCTAAGGAGAGCTGCTGATAAATAGCTTCTTTTTTTAGAACTTCCAGATATTAATGTAGTTCTGAGGGCAGGATGAAAGGCAGCTGGCATTAAAGGATGACTGATGCACTCCTTGGAGTAAGGGAGAGGGTTAGATTTATAAAAGATTTATTATAAGGATAGGGGGGAACTGCTGAAAAACACTTTATGAGCAGCAACAGACCTCCAGGCAAGCTCGAAGCTGCACAGAGGCATTCAGGACCTGATTATTTTGTTTTAACTGTGCAGCAGGGGCAGGCTGGGGTGGTCTAGGGGAGCGGCAGAACGGCACAGGAAAATGTGCAATAGCCAGAGAGGATCAGAGCTGTGATTGCAATGGGGATTTTGCCCCTGGGAGGAGGGGACGCATTGGGTACCCTCCTCAATCCCACGCTGAGCGCTCAGCATTTGGGTTTTTCTTCCCTTTCCAGAGTACAGAAGTTTTGCAGCTGGCACAAGCAGGGACTGATAACACAGCCCAGGTCAGCAGATCCCCCAGCACGGACCCCTAACCCCGGGTCCTGCCACGCAAACCCAACAGGCAGCGGATCTCAGCTCAGTGAGGTACAGATCTGTGCCTGGGTGGGTTTGCACGGCTGATGTCCCTGTCTACATTAGTTCCACGAAGAACGGATTTTGTTCCCCCAATTTCATACTTCAGGGGAGAAGAGCAGGCAGGGCCTGACTCTGAGCAGTGGAAATTCCGGATAACCTCTGTGAAGGCAGTGGAGCAGCACTAATATAACATGAGTCTGGGAGATCCAAAGGCAGCCTTCGCACTGCCTTTATTTCTGTGTGGCAGCAATCAAAACCATCCAGCAAGGAGAGCTCGTTAAGCTTTGTTGCAGAAGGGCATGTTTGGGATTGCTTTGATCTGAACAACAGTTGAGTTCTTTTCTTCTTCCGTTGGTAAGAGAGTTCTAATTTATTTTTTTCAATTTAACCAAATAATGACATTTTTTTTCTGACTCTGCCAAGGCTCACACAAGGGCTAAGAAAACCCCAAAATGTCAGGGGAAAATCATAAAGGAAAGCTCCTCAACCTGGAGAGCAATATTTCCTGATCCATCTGCTGCAGTGATTCGCAGTGAGTTCACATCTCAGGGCACAGAGAAAGGCAGCTGCCAGCTGAGGACATCCCAGCAGACACACCAGGGCAGGCTGCGCTCTGTGACCCTGCCTCGCCTGTCCTTTCCCCACGCGTTTGAGCTCCGTGCAAGAAAATTCCAGGACCTTTGGTCTAACCCCGCTTGGTCAGAGCTCAGCACACGGAAAGGAGACATTTGGTTTCCACTAAGAACAGCCACCGTAATAAGGATGAAAACCATGCATCTGACTGAGCAGTGCACTGGGAGCCGTGGGGAGGGGCAGGAGGGACGTGTCCCACCACGAGCTGCCCAGTGCGAGGGAGCTGCTGAGGAAAGGAAGGGACCCACAGGGCATGTGAACCCAGAAATCAGCACACGTTGCCAACCCTAGCCAGCTATGAAGAGTGTGGTCCCTTGATCACTTGTAATAGTGTTTTTTCCAAAAATAATTACCACTCCTATTCTTAAAAATTCAATTTGTTTTATGGAGGTTAAAAACCGGGTTAAGACAATCAGTAAAAATCCCAGGCTGAGGATCCATGCTGGAGATGTAATGGGATAATGGCTTGTTTTAAAGGCGATTTACGGCTGAGCGACTCTATTCTGCCAGCACAAGCTCTCTTTCTCCTCCTGGTTGCTCTCTGGAGTCACCGCTGCCTTTCGCATCCTTTCACATGCTCCAAATCCCATTCTCATTCAACGAACTCAGTGAAATACAGTAAAATCATGCCCAAAAGCTACGGCCCTCATTACTGCCCTGGTTACCATCACGTGGCTGTACCCAAAACCCATCAGCAGCCCATCAAACATCCCATCCGACCACTGCATCTTCAACCCTCAGAACAAGGAGAAAACCTTCAAGAACCGAAAATGCCCCAAAATGAGCCTGTCCTGAGACTCCAACCACACTGCCCCTGTTCCCTGCCTCCCCAGTCTGGGGGCATTTACACCATTTGAGCAGCGGCAGCACATGGCAAATTACGTGCAATGATTTGAAAGTGCAGATGCAGAGAATATGCAAAGCTGGAGCTGCTGCTTTACTATCTGGTGCTCTAATCAGCTCAAAATTACAGCTGATTTTTCTTCTCCTGCTGCCATGCTTTTAGCTAACATTTCCTAAATAACACTCCTCAGGCCTGTGAAAGAGAGACACTCATGGACTAATGCCTCTTCATATTGAAATTAATGCAAAGCCTTGGAAATTATCACCATCTCTGCAGGACTAATGCCTCCACAGGACTCGTGGGCCAAACCTTGCCTTTGCACTGCCTGTCGATGTCAACAGAGGTTGTCTGTTCCTATGGACGGGAGCCGAAACCCAAATATTGGCTGGTGAGCAGGGATGTTTACTTATTAAAAATTAAAAAAGGAAAAAACAGAATTGTGCAATCACAGAGTAAAATCATAGAACCCTCAAGATCACCAAGTTCAACCATCAGCCTGACCTACCATCACAAAACCACATCCTTAGCCCACACACTTCCACTGCCTCCAGAGATGGTGACCAAGATAGCCACGGCCCCATGCATTTACCTGGAACCTGATGTGTCCATCCTGAATGCTCTGATACAGCACTGAGACACTTAACGTAATGCCACCGCCCAGCCTGCTCCTGGTGACCCCCAGCTGCGGTGGTGGTGACATTCAGCCCCTGCCTTGGCTGTGGCTCTGTGCCCACCAGCACGCTTCCAAGAGCTACAGATGTCACTCGGATGAGCAAAAAAAGCCCAAACCAAACATTTAGTACTTCCTTACCATGTTGCCTTCATCATCAGCATCATCGCAGTCTGGCCGAGGGTCGTCCAGGTGGAGCTGATGGACCAGTAGGCCGGGAGAGGTTTTCCCATTGCAGTCCTGGTGCTCGGAGGCAGAGGTGCGACTGCTGTGCGTACTGCTGGTCCGATACAGCGAAGGCACCTGCAGGGTGTCCTGGAGGTCGAAGGAGCCCTTTGCTTCCAGCGACTCCATGCGATGAGGTAAGGAGCCGTTAACGCTGCCGGCCCGGCTGGTGCGCTCCTCATCCGAGCTCTCGCCGTCCTCTGAGCTCTCCTTGCCCTCCCCGGACAGCAGGGACCTGCGCTCGCCGCTCTGGCCCCGCCGCTTGAGGCTGGGCGCCCGGCCGATGCTGTTCCAGCTGGAGCGGCGGCTGGGCCAGCTGCTGCCAGCACTCCAGGGGCTGTGCGGGGAGCTGCGGGCGCTGGGCTGCGGGACAGGGATGGTGTCAGCCCGTGCCACCCGCCCCTGCCAGGCCGTTCTCACGGCTTGGCAGGCGGATGGACGCTGCTCAGAGCTGCCACGTGTGCCCCACGAACGTTCGTTGGGCGACCGCAGGATGCACAGGGTGCCCTTACCGGGGATTTGAGCTCGTAGGCGGCGGGGTCCATGGAGACGCCACTGGCCCGGCGTGACTCATAGCCCTGCGCTGCGTCCCCAAACATGGCGCTCTTGGGCATGGGCATCGGCGTGGCCGCGGTGTGGATGATGAGCGGTGGGGTGAGGCTTTTCTTCAGCTCTGGGTGCTCGCTCAGGGCCATCACTGGGAGACACAAGGCAGATTTTAGGGTCCCACTGCTGTGGGCATGCACACAGCCTGCCCTTGGGTGGGCAGAGCTGCTGCATAGTATATGTTTCTCCTCCATGCCTCAGGTGGAAGAGGACTAAGAGCCATCTGGGGGCTGAGTTTTCCAACAGCATGGCGGGGAAAAGCAGGATGTTGAGAATGGGATTGGGTACCAACAAAGAGAGCAGATCCCTTACGTATGACCCCTCACCTTCCACCAACACCCACCTGCTCTTCCTCTGCAGACCCCTGCCTGCACTGGGCTCCCTCCCTGCTCTCCCTCCTCCTCCTTCCCACACTCTCAGGGCTCCTCTACTTGTGCCGCTGTGAGGACACTCCAATAGAATGGATTTCAGATCTGAATGTCATCACGTTTCCTTTGCCTGCAGCTTACGCTCCCAGCCCTGCAGCACAGTCTTCCAGCTGGACGGAGTGTGCCACAGCTGAGATGAAGGCATTGTCCCCAGGAGGGATTTCCCACCCAGGATACATTGTTTTCACAGCAGAGGGGGCTGTGCAGCAGGGCAGGTGTCCCGGGGTCGTACTCACAGACTGGGTTTGACAAGTTTTTCTTCAGTCCGCCCTCCTCTTCCAGGCTGCGGAGGAAGAGCTCGCCCTCTGAGTCGGACTTGGACGCATCCCCCTGCAGCAAACAGAGCGCTTCAGCCAGGGGGGTGAGGGGCTGCCTGCACAAACACCCCTCGAACACACGGACCGCACTGCCAACACCACACCTACAGATCCACCGAGCTGTGTACCACGATGCAACACCACCTTTCACAAAATGAGGCATGCACATATTTATACCACAGACTAATTAACCTCCTACCAGGAAGACTGGCTGCCTCTGATTCCAAAAGCAGCCCCAGAACGGGATCAGGGAAATAAAAAATAAAAAATGCATTGCTTCTGTTTTTGTGCTGTGGGAATTGCACGCCGATGTCAGGGAAGGATGAGCAACGTCTGGACAAAAGTTGACCCTACTCATCTCTCTCAGTTTATACACCGTGGCTTGAAACTCCCCAGGTGTGGGCAATCCCGAGGCTTCCTGGTGATGCTTAAAGAAGCCACCAAGGACTCAGGACGCTGACTTTGCAATGCAGCCATGGACACACGGTTTATGGAAGCCCCAGTTGCACAAAGAGGATCCAATGTCTGCCCCTGGGTGACCAGCAGGTCCGGCTGCAACACAACATAGGTTTGGAGGATTTAGATGAATTTTGAATCCTGAGAGCTGCTGAGAACCCAGGCTCAGCCCCTGGAGAAGGGCTGAGGTTTACCACGGCTCACAGTGCGCTCGCTCCATCTCACAGCATGCACCCAGTGAGGGACTTCCCTGCACGCTTCTGTCCATTGGCTCTGCAGAAAGGTGCTTAGGGTGTGGTATAGCGAGCATCCATCTGGCAGGAAAAGGTGCTCGCCAGAACCATGCCAATCCACCAGAGGAAGATTTGGGGCTAAAAATGCTTTTCTGGCAAATGACACCAAACCCCAGCATGATGCACATCAGGAGGGAGAAGAGGAGAGGAGGGAAGGAGGGAGGGTGCTGGGGTGGAAGCCAAGCAAAGTCTCCCTTAGCTGGAAGGAACCAGGAGCCCAGAACCCCAGCAAGGCCAAGCTGTCCCCGGTGCCCCATGGAGGTTTGGTGCTCGGGTGCCGGGAAGTGGGAAAACCCAGCGGGGTCCCAGCCTGCAGGAAAGCACAGTAATGCGGGGCTGCCTTCCCGGAGTGCTCTGCAACAGCCCAGAGGGTGCACAGCATGTGCAGAGATGGGAAAGTGGAGCCACACAGGGACTCCCCCAGCACCAAACCCCACATCTGGGAGCAGAAGCATCTCCTGCAAGCAGTGAGTGCCAGCCCCAGCGCGCTGCCCGTTACCTGCTCCTGCACTCCCAGCTTGCCTTTCTGGATAGAAAAGGGGTTGTGAGAGAAGAGGGAGTTACAATCCTTCTGGGAAAGAAGGGTATGTCCAGAGGGACCCCAGGGCACAGCAGCTCTACCAGCGTGTACCCGAGATGACAGGATGCATTTGGATATGGCAGGAAAGGATTTTGTGCTGAAGGAAGAGCCAGACTTCTCGGAGAGGGCAGAAGGGGAAGGCAGCGGTGAAGAGAAACACGCAGCCGGCACCTGAGCAAGGCTCGGAGCGTGCTGCACTTGTGGGATGTGCGGTGTCCTCAGCCCCCTGCACATCCTGACCCCACATCCCAACCCTCATCCTGGGATGCTCGGGTGTCTCTGACCGACCTCACCCTACAGAGCATGGGGCTCTCGCATGTTCCAACTTGATTCCAGGTCCCCTCAGTGCCCCACGTGGGATGCAGAGAGCAGACGTGCCTGGGGACCAGCAGCACTGCCCGACAGCATGGGTGTGAGCGCGCTGCTACGGACCCATCCGCTGCAAGACCCATGGGTGAGCTCACCTCACTGCAGGGCTGCACAGAGACCTGAGCCTGCAGCCACCCTGCTCCCCAGAGCACCCACCTTCATTCCTCCAGCTCCCCCAGAGAAGGAAGGGACTTAAAACTGAGGCTGACTCAACAGCGAGGACAACAGAAAGAAAAGAATGACATCCCAACAACCCCTGACAGCACGACAGCAACGACGATGAGGACGGCAGCACGGTGTGTGACCAGGCACCACGAGGAACACAACCATGGGGGTGTGGGAGGCTCATGCGTGGCCGTACGTACCGCCGCCGAGTCGCCCGGCAGCTGAATACAGCTCAGCTGCCCCCCGGCATCTTCCCGCTTGGAGATCTCCTGAAGGAGAAACAGGGCAGGGAGGGGATGGGGAAAGGCGGATGGAGAAGGGCGGCGTGCGGCCACGATGGAGAGCCGGGGAGCAGCCCCGACGAGACCAGCCTTACCTTTAAATTAAGTGTTTCAGACCAAGAGCTTGATGCAGCTCCGAAGTGATAATTGCGCTAATGAAACACCAGCTAATTATCGAAAACACGATTTCTTCTTTTCTTTTTGCAGCTGCATAACGGGATCTTTATTTATTATGCCATCATTAAGCAGCAGCGGAGGCTTCTAATGAATGTTTGATTAACACAACATCAGCCCTCTCACAGCCAGGTGAAATACCTCCAGTACCTCTTCTCAGCACCACAACTCCGTGCCTCCCGACCCGCTGGAGAAGCAGCAGCACTCGTAGCCCTTTGCTCACCAGCGTGGGGAGGGATGTATGGCCCTGGGCACGCTCACTGCTCGCCCTAACTGCTCCTTGGGGGCATGGCAGCAGTGCTCCAGACTGCAACCCACAGATGGGGAACTCGCCCTACTCCCAGCTGGGATGAAGAGTTTAAGAAAGATTGAGTCCTTGGAGTTTTCTACAATTCTCTGATCGGTTCAGGGGTCTGACTGGGACATGGGGTCTTGCTAGCCATGGACACTTAATTTAAAGTCTTCGACTGTAAGAGAGAAAGAAGAGGAAAAGCCATCAAAAGAAACCACGGAAACACTTTTCCTTCACAAAGACAATCCCAATGAAACCGATAGGGGTGCAAAAGATACAGGATGTAACAAAAACACCATTCAAAAATCTCCACATAGGGAAAATGGGCTTCAGTCCTTTGGTTGAAGTCCAAGCCCTGCTTTCTGCGGGTTCTGCCACTGCAGCCAGAGCGCTGCAACACCGTGCAGGGTGAGCACGGGGCTGGGGGTGGCCCTGGGGCACCAGGGAGCAATCAGGGCACAAGGCAGGGAAAGGGGCAGAGCTGGGAGTGAGGACGAGGCAAGAGGAGGCTGGGAGGATCACCAATGGAAGAATACGGTTTGGAGATGACGCTGTCAGGGAGTCCCTCGTGAGAGGAGCTTTGTGTCTGACAGAGAGGAGCCATTGTTAGCTTCAGAGAGAAATCCCCAGGGCAGAGACCTGCGCTCAGGCAGCGATTTCAAATGAGCAGCTCCATCAAATGGGGTCCCCTGCTCACCTTGCCCGCACAAACGCCCGGCCTGAGCTCAACCAGAGAACGCGCGCCCAAAAATAGCCGTGCTGCGTCACGTCCTGAGCGTGCCTCCTGCACCAGGGGAGCAGGTTACGAAAAAAAGAAAAAATAGGGGAAGAAAATCAACTCGGCAAAATATATTGCTCCATATTCAAAGTTTGGAACAGCTCCTTCTTCTTTCCCGATTGCTTATATACATCTGCTGCCTAGCAACTGGGGCTGCAAAGCCGTGCACTAAAATTAACGAGGTGCTTGCAGATTGAGGAAAGGCAGTCAAGGACTGGGGAGATAAAGGCAGCCGCCCTGAGATTGTGTTTCAGCCTGGAAAGCTGAAGGAGAATGGAAAAACACCTCGCTCAGAGGAAGGGTCGAGTGCAAGGGCTGGAGAGGGACACGGGGTTTGTTTACAGGGAGAGATGATCTCCCTATTAATTTTGCTGAGGAGAGGATCCTTCGTGCACTCTGTATTAAAGCCCAGAAGGAGAGGTGTGTGGGAGCTGCAGAGCTGCAGGAACGCAGAGCGGTGAGGTCCAGGTGCTGTGGCTGTGGTGGATCCCACCCGTGGGCTCCCGGCCCCAGCAGCTCCCGCTGAGCTCTCTCTTTCACTCGTTCCCATTTACCGGAGGAGCGCTGAGAGCTCAGAATAACAAGGATGTGGAAGGAAGATGATTAGTAAAACACCTCTCCAAAAGCCTGAGATACAAAACAGCACTGTAAGCAAAGTGGTTAATTGCATGAATCAGGTGCAAGGCCATCAAAATCACAGTGGTTGGGCAGAGCTATTGCCCAGGGGGCAGAGAAGGCTCTGGGCTTTGGAGGCTGTGCTGGGTCGCGGTCCCAGCGCTCAGCGCTCGCCTCTCGATGCCGGCTCAACAGAGATGCAACCCTTAAAGCTGCGGTCATGGGAACAAAACCGCAGCGCGTTGCGGTGAATGACAGCGAGCGGTGCTGCGGTGCCAGCTGGCTGCAAGCGAGCGGGGGAAATCGCTGCCAGCCAGAAGCAAGCAGAGTGCCACGTGCTCCAGCACCAAACAGGCGGCGGGGATGGGGGGTCACCTCCCTTAGGGACAGCGGGGTGAGGAAGGGGTGGCTGCACAGCAGGGCTGAGCCTTGGGCGAGACACGGGGCTCTGCCACGCAGGTGACCTTCAGAGAATCAATTTGCTCGGCTGAAAGCTTTGGTTTCGAAGCCATCATTGCTCTGCAAGCAGCCAAGGAGCCTTCTACCTCTTCTCACTCAGGCAAAGGAACACTGAGCTATGGAAGAGAACCTGGCGGTGACCTTCCCTTCAGGCTGAATGGTGGGGGGGGGGAGGTACAGAGAGAAACGGCCACAGCAGTAACAAACCAGAAAACACTGACACAGAGAGAGACGATACAGAAAAATGAGAGAATTTCTTCTAGCTATCTCCTGGTACGATTCCATTAACGTAACTCTAGATTGCACTGCAAAAATAATAACAATAATAAAAATAAATACGGTTCTGTGCATAGCTGTTCCCAGGCTGGTAGGATATTAGGACACACAGGCAACAAATCTTAGATAATATTCCGCTGCTCCGGCTTGCTTATCAACAGCAGAGGCAGTATGTAAAAGCGCAGCCATGGAAGCAGTCCCAGCGGACAGCTTTGGGCTGCTGCTCCCCCTCTCGTCCCCCGCAGGATGCAGCCCCCTGTCCCTCTGCACACTGGGAAACTCCTGTGGGTGGCTGGGCACCGCAGGTCCCCGCTTTGGGCCGCGGCTCCCAGCTAGGCAGCTCAGACACAGAAATTGCATCTCCACGCTAACCCCCCAACCTTCCCAAAAGCCCACAGCACCCTGGGTGCCGCGTGGAGCCGGCAGGGATGAGGACCAGGTGCCTTAAAATGGAGACCATTGCGGTGCTGGAAGCAGGAGGAGCTCCATGAGCACACACTGCCAAAGAAGTTAATCACGCTCCTAATCTCCCAGCAGCCTGCGTAAGTTTTCAGGAAGGGTTTTAATCTGGCTCACAAACATGGAGAGAACTGTTTCAAAGGCACTGTCATAGCAGTTATCCCATCTGCAGTGCCTGACTCACCGCTGAGTTCTCCCTCCTGCATTAATGCTAACAATGCTTTTCATTTAAGCCCTTCATTTAAAGGACTTGCTGTATTAAACTGTGCCTCAGCTAAGCAGAAAGAAGAAAAAAAAAAAAAAAAAAAAAAAAAACACCGCATATTTTTCCCCAATTATTTTCATGTAAGACTCTGGTAAATGTGCTGCTGCCCACTTCGGAAATCACATTTCTGCTGCAGGTCTGCAGGCTCTGAAACGTTCAAAGCCAACAAAGGCACGAGTGAGAGAACATTACCTCCGTCTGGAAACCCTCCACCAGGATGGCCACCAGCAGGTTGAAGAGAACGTAATTCCCAAACGTCATGAGGGCAATGAAGTAGAGTGCTGCCCAGGAGGAGGTAGATGCCATGCCGTTGTAGAGGACCTTGTTCCAGTCTTCCTGGGTCAAAATCTGCAGAGAAAATGTCTCAGGAGCGTCAGACAGAGAGCAGCACGCCGGCATCTGCTCCGGGTGAGCAGTCTGCGGGCAAGCATCCCAGGTTTGGACATGACCCCTAGCTGTAACTAACGCCCATATTTCAACGCCTCTGCAACAAGAGCTCCACCGAGCCGTGCCGCAGCCGCCCCACCCCCACAGCCCCAGAGGGCAACAGGTCGGGCTGCTCTCTGCTCAGTACCTGGAAAACGGTGACGATGGCCCAGAGCAAGGAGTCGAAGTTCTTCCTGTCGGGCAGAGTGTCGCCGTCCCGCTCGGAAGCGAACTTGCAGCCAAAGAGGTGCATCCCCAGAATGCTGCGAGGAGAGCGCAGTGCTGAGCCGGGGCCGCACCGCAGGCTGCCCCCAGCTCCAGCAGGGCCCTTCCATCCCGTGTCTTTAAAGGTGAGTCACTCCGTCACTGAAAAGCACTCCCAGAGAACGTGCAAACTGAGAGCGAATTTGGGTCAAATCTGTCGCACGGCTTCGGAAAGTGAGCCCGTTCCTTCCCTTTCTTTTCCTTTGTGTTTTGTCAGTCACAACATTTTGTTTCAGCTCTTTCTAAACAAAATGTTTTGACTTTCCGCTTTGCGATGACACAATTTTCAGCAAAACATGCTTAAACTGAACTGGGAAGACAAAAAGGGTTCCTGCGAAAAGCCTGAATGGAGCGTATCAGGGGGCTCACCACATCTTCTCCGATTTTGACATGAAAACAGAATTCCTTTCATTTCAGATTGATGCTAAAGGAATAATTTGTCTTCCCGGCCAGTAACCTGAATAATCACATTATTCACAGCTCCATTCAGCATCGTGGCAGCAAACAGTGCTTCAGAGCAAAATGCCTCACTGGGAAAAGGATCGTTACTGCACAGAGCAGCTTTCATCAGCCTTCCAGCACTGGGACACTGGAGGAGTGGATGTTACACGGCCTTCAGTCGAAATCCAGACCCAAATCCAGAATTCTGGGGCTACCCCAAACCTATTTCTAGTATTCCCACTGCAGAACTTTACTTCTCTGAGGAGGCCGTGCCAGAGCACGAGCACCGCTTCTGCTGCCTTTATTTTAGCAACATTGCCCTCTTCCTTAACAATATTCTCAGCACCAGGCTCGTCTGCGTGTAATGGGACAGATGTCTCGGGTGGTGTCAAGGAATCATCTAGATGAAGGATTTTCCTTGCAAATCATCTCGCGAAGACAGATGTCTGATTTGGCCAGAATTAAAAGAAGATTGTCATCAAACCACTGCCAGTGCTGCTCGGGGACTCTGAGCTCAGAAATGCCCCAGCATGGTCCCCTCACATCCCCACGGGATCCCACTGAACGCCCCGGAACGCAGAGCTCTCACCAAGCACCCACCTAAATATGAAGATGAAGAGCATCAGCAGCATGCAGAAGGTGGCCACGTTGTCCATGGTCTTCATGAGGACGACCAGCTGCCGCTGCAGGGCTGGCATGAAGCGCACCAGCTTCAGAACCCGCATGAGCCGGAAGGTCCGCAGCACCGAGAGCCCCCCGCCTTGCTGCCCCACGATCTCCCACACGCTGAGAGGAAAAGAGTTCATTGTGGGATGGGCAGAGAACACCTGGCATGAAGGCATGGGGAGAAGAAGCAAAGGAGAGGGGGGAATTCGGAGGCAAGAGAGATGGGGAGTGGGAGACCCTCCACGGGCAGAGAGGAGCTCCCAGTGCCTCCTGGAGCTGAGCCCCATCAGGGCCAGGAGCCCTCAGCTGCAACCACAGTTCTGTACGTGCCCAAAAGCAGTTATTTAACTGGGCACTGATTGTGCCATTTGGGTCCCAGACTCTCCCAAGATGGATAACTTTCTGCATGGGCCTCTCTCTGAAATGACCAGAAAATAACCTCAAAACATCTATTAGCAATTGTGTCTGATTGTGTAAACTTACAGCAGAGAGAAGCGTCATAGGAAGGCAGTTATGCCCACTCACCGTTACGTTCCATTTTAACGGGCTAGCCAAATGAAGGGAAATGCACGTAAAGAAAGCTCTAGGTTTGTACCTAATCACCACGATGATCCCATCAAAGATGTTGTATGGGTTCTTAATGTAGCCAAAGGGGCCGTAAACGAGGACTTTGAGCAGCATCTCCAGGGCAAAGAGGCTCGTGAAGACGATGTTGCTGATCTCCAAGGCGTTGGTGAGCTCCTCCGGCTGGAAAAGAAGGGGAGGAATGGTTTGTTGTCCATTTGGAGAATACACCTGGAAACACAGCCAGCCCAAATAGCACAAGCGTAGGAACACGAGGCTGATGGTAGCAGGACGACGTGGCAATAGCTCACTTGAAGCCCAGGAGAGAGAAGGAAAACGCCATTAGATATTTCATGTTTATACATCCATTGGAAACCGAGGAAGTAAATCCAGATGTGGACTTTGCATACATTGCAGCGTTAGCAGTAGGTTCATGTCAAAGTGTCATGAACCAGAAGATTTAAGCTAAACCTTTCTAGAGCAGAGGCTTTGGGTGCTGTAACTGAAATACCTCCAAAAAAACTCACTATCAGGAGACCTGAACACCACTGCTGCAGAAAGGGCCCAATCCCAGTGTTTCAGTCAGGAAACCTAAAAATAGAAGAAGAAAAAACCCAGCAAACTGACTTCCAGCAATCTTGGACCTAAATTAATGCCTTTTGTGTTTTTCTGACATACTTCACAGAGGGTTCCCAACAATGCCTGCAGACACGGAGCGCTGCGCTTTCCGTGGCAGGTGGGCGGGCAGAATTGGAAAACATATGGCAGAAGACAAAACCAGTGCTGTAGTCTGCTTGGGATCAGACTTCACCACCAGCATCACCAGCAGGAGGTCTGCAACCCAAAGCCCTTTTCCCCATTTAACCCCAAAGCACAGCCACAAGCACAGCACAGCCGCGGGGCCACGCAAGCTGCAGGTCCCAGCCCCAGCAGGCAGTGTGGGAGCCCAAAGGCTTGGTGTCACCGTCCTGCTCAGAGCATCATCAGCTCTGATTCAGAGACGGGAGAAACCAAAGGTTTTACGGCTATAAGCTGTCTACAAACAGTTAAATCCCCATGGACTTCCAGTCCCTGCTGTTTCTGTGTGTTGAAGTCTCCAGGCACAGCTGGCCGAGCCTGTTTAGCTCGAGTTCCTCCACGCCAATGCGGTGGCAGCTGGGGACCCAAACTGCTCTGACGTTATCTCAGCAGTGCAGCAGTCCCAGAGGACCTGCGGAGGTCCTGGTGGGATTTTGTGATGACAAAGCAGCAGTCCCCAGGTGGCAGAGCAGGATATGGCAGCATCAACAGAGAAAAATAATTGAAAAGGAGAAAAGGGGGATCCGAATGCCTCCTGCACCTCAGACATCCTGGTGGATGAGCATCCCCTTGGTTAGCATCTGCCAAGCACACATCTGACATGATCTAGACCTCAATGCCAACGCCTCGGCTCCCAATATTAAATACAGTGCTGGTTTGACATCCCATCCCTATGGGGACAACTCAGACACGAAGTAACAAACAGGCTGGGAACCCATACACCAAGCTGTACCTCAGGACAATTTTAAACAGCTGAAAGTCTCCATCAGTCCCAAAAAATGCCAGCTCACGTAGAAGTGCCCCCGCGCCGCAGCAGCAGAGCTCTCACCATTGCAGCAGCAGTGCTGTAGGGAAAGCAGCGTGCTCCTGGCACAGCCCTGTGGAGCCCCGCTGCTGCCTGCCATGTGCCCACCAGCAGCCCCTCCTCCCTACTGGGTTGTACCCAAAAAGCCACCTGCCCTCTGCTGCTGCTCCATGTGATCTTTCCTATTTCCTTCGCAGGAAAATGATCCAAACAGCTGAGATGCTGAGCGCACATCGTGAAAGCGGAGCAGGATCTCCTGAAACTAAATGGAGAATTAATAACAAAAACCTGAGATTAATGGTCCAAACAGACTGAAGCAGGCAGGGAAGCCTCCTCTCCCCAGGCAGAAGATGTGCATCCCCAGCACAGCCCAGCGCTGCAGCAGGAAAGGAGCATCCCAAAGAATTATTCTGCACTGGGAAACAGTACGTCCCAAGGCAGCACCCAAGGGTGCTGTGAGTTACACAGAGGGTTTCCTTGGGGTGCTCCCATGTGGGCAATTCCCACGGTGCAGCTCATGGGGCTCCACACCCCTTCCAAAGGACGCATCACCGCTGTGCCATGAGCGGTGCCTTCACACACCTGGGAATTATCCGTGGGGATGGAGGTGGGCTGTGCTGTGTGCCCGCCTGAGGGGACGCTCACCCTGCGGGGACTCAGAGCCTGGGGGCAACGCCGAACCCCAGCTATGGGATTCCCAAGGAGCCACATGCACAGATAATGAGGCTGCTGAGAAGGTGCTGCTGCCTTCGGGAAATCACAGGCGTGTCTGAAGCATCCTCCCTTTGGCAGCACTAGAATCCTGCAGGGAAGTGGCTTTTCCATCCAGTGGGAATTAAAACTGTCATCTCAAAGTAGACGGAAGAGTTTCAGACGTGGCCAACTCCAGTGTTCTGAAAGCCCTGCCCTTCATGTCAGCCCCTACTCCCTCATCCATTTGCTCTGTACCGCAAATTGGAATAGGAAAATATAAATAAGTCAGCCTGAAGAAGAACACAGAAACTTTCGTTCACAAAATGTTCAAGCAGATGCTTCAAATATCTCAGATAATGTATTTATATATATATATATATATACACACACATATAGTGAAGTCTGCTAATCTCCTCATCAGTAGCAGCAGTGACTAATTACAATGAAAACATCCTATGATTAAATAAGCAGCACCCAGAAGGAGAGAGATGCAGGCATCGACTCATCCTCCATAAATCCAGAACTGTGTCTCCAGGACACTCTCGCCACCGGACACACAGACGTGGTGCCCTGGATACATCACCCCCTGTTAGCTCTGTGTTTGCACAGTGTCAGTGTGCTGCTGTACAGCACGGCATGTTGATGAGAGCTGGCAGCACATAGAACAGGAGAAGCAGCAAACAAACACCGTGCTGCAAAACAACACGGCGGGGAGCGGGGCACGGGAGGGGCGAGCTGGGCTGGGGGCACACAGAACACCCCGAATTCAGCCGCAGAAGAAAGAAAGCATCCATCCCATTCACCTCCCTTCCCCCATGGGTGCTTAGGGGAGCACCCCAAGCCCAACCGAGTGCTCACATGGGCTGTGCTCCCCCATTCCCCGCAACGGGGTGATGGAATGCTACCAAACACCCTGGCACACCTTGCAGAGAGCTCACGAGGCTTTAGTTCCTGCGTTCCTCCAGCCATGACAGCAAAATGACCGTGCCGCAACCCAGGAGTTGGAATCAATGATCCTTAATGGGCCCCTTCCAACTTGGGCTATTCTATGGCTCTATGGCACACAATGCCCATCACCACTAGACCTACACAGGGTCCACGTGGGCACAGCTGGAGTGGCTGTGCCCTGCCAAGAGGTGTCTGCATCCTGCCCAGAGGCACCCGAGTGGCCTCCCCCTCTATCTCCCTAACAACAAAACAGAATGCCAAAACCTTCTGTTCCCCAGTGCAAAGGGGTGCCTGGGGGACAGGGAGGGCCCCGCTGAGCCCAGCAGAGAGCATCCAGGACAGCACACAAACTCCTGAGCCGTTCCCCAACTGCGGAACAGAGCCCTCCTGAAAGCATTTCCATGGCAACTAGAGAAAAATACCACAGAAAGAAAATAACGACCTCAGCTATTTCCCAGGAAACACCATCATTTTACTGAGTCATCACCTGCAGATTTTATATATATATATATATATTTTATATATTTACATAAGAAAAATCAAACAGGTCACATAAACAGGTGAATCTCCTCTCTCCTCAGCCTGACACCCTCCCACCAAAGCCTCCCTGCACTCCCTGTGGGTGCAGATGTATGCACTGCGTCCTCCTCGAGGCCGGAGCAAGGCTGGGGCAAACGTAAGGAATTTGGATGAAGGGAAGCAGCCATCAATCAGCAAAATGCCCTGTCCCACGCTGACTGCCCATCACTCAGAGCTGGCAGCTGGCTCCAGCAAGAAGCAGATGGACAGGGATTTACCCGTGTCCCAGGTCCAAGCTGTGCTGTGAGGCTTTCCCTACAGATCCTTTTGCCAAAATGGCTAAAAAGAAGAATTTCCCTCTTGGAAGAGGGCTTGGGAAGCAGCAGGATGGAGGGCTCACACTCGGCTCCTCCACCCACCACACCCCAGCGTGCATTTCCCCACAGCTGTGCCCCTGCACCGACCCCACAACCGCACTGAGAGCCCGAGGGCACCGCGGTCTGCTATCCTGCCCCATCGCCCTGCAGCCCCACACCCGATCCTCGGAGCCACAGCAGCTGCTCTGCCTGAGCTCCTCATCTCCCCCAGCCTGAGATTTCAGGATGAATATTATCCCAGAAAATGCAAGAGAAACACGGAGCAGC
Source organism: Tragopan temminckii (assembly GCA_028571105.1). Classification (NCBI taxonomy): domain Eukaryota; kingdom Metazoa; phylum Chordata; class Aves; order Galliformes; family Phasianidae; genus Tragopan; species Tragopan temminckii. The sequence goes on from JAOWBP010004377.1 coordinate 8,978,546, forward strand.
TCATCCCTGCACCCGGGTTTCAGAGGAGCTTAAGCTGAACAAAAGCTGCATTTCCACTTGGTCACACCTTGTAAGCACTTGAGATTTAAAGCCCTCTATTTCTAGTTAAGCTCCACCAAGTTTCCAACTTATCTCCCCATTAGTACTTGAGAAGTACCGAGGGGAGGGAGGGAAAAGAAGCAGGGAAGGAGAAGGCTGTGCGGCACCCGCTCGGATCTGCTGAGGCCGCCTTCCGGCGCCCGAACGCCAGCTCTGATGCTGACGCCGGCCGCGGGGGAAAGCTGGTGGTTTCCTTCCATCAGCAAAAGCACGTTCGTAATACGGAGCTGAAAACGGGCTGAGCAGGGACACGGACCGACCTCCGTCGGGGAACCTGGCAAGACGAGAGGTGACGCCTGGGAGGGCACAGAGGAAGCCGCAATCGGGCGCTCGCAGGAAGCTGGGGAGCTCCCGAGCTTCGCTGCGTGCGGCTCCCAGCCGGGGGTCACAACCGCAGCCGTCAAAGCTGAGCGGAGAGGAACGCCCGGATATCTGCAGAGCAGGGATGTGCCATCCGCACAGGGATGGAGCCATCTCCAGAAATGCATCTCGTGCCATTTGGCCGAGCAGAGCGCTGTGGGCGCCGGCAGAGCAGCGGTAGCGCGGGGCGCTGACGGCAGCTGAAACAACAGCTGTGCGGGGGGAGACCGGGCAGCACGAGGAGCTCCAACCCCGAGCCAAACGCACCGGGGAGGATTGGTGCTCACGGCTCCCGTCTGCAGAGCTGAAGGAGACTTCAGGGGACGTCGCAAACTCGCGTCGGTTCATCCATAACGCACGCAGAGAACTGAATTGTCTGATAAGAGCTCAAACGTTTTCCCACTGCGTGAAATCTCTTTTAATTCTCAAAAGATTCCATCTCCAAAACTGGGATTAAGCCTGCTGTATGGGCAGGGCGCTGCTGTGAGCGCACCTGAGGACTCAGCTCTGCAGGAGATTGGGAGCAAGTCCATTAACAGACACAGGTTCCTACAAGACCTCATAAACCCCTCATGTTGCTGAGGAGTGGGAGAACCCCTGAGGTCCAGAGAAGGAATTACCCCCAGTGACAATCAGCCAGCTGGTTCTGAAGGCAGCCATCCCAGTGATTAACAGCTCCAATGCCTTCCATTAGCATCGATTTGACTCCCCTGGTCTCCAACAACAAACCGTTAATAAGAGTAATTTCTGCGGAAGCAAGAGCTAATTGAATACAACACGTGCAAATCTATAGGGCACCTTGTTTTCCTGCAGGCTGAGTGCCCCGCGCAGCTGCAGTGCTGGGAAATTAGGATGTCGCCTGCTCCGAGCCAGCAGCTTCTGAGGGAGGGGAAGCCTCAGCCGCTGCCAGAGTTGGAGCTTGGCTGGGATGAGCTGGCACGGGGCTGGGAGATGTGTCACAGAGTTAAATAGAGACATGGGACATGCACCAAAGTGGAAGCAGAGCTGTCTCTAGGAAGCAAAGACATGCATGAATGCGGGACTTCACGGGCTCCTGGGAAGAGTGTGCACTGTCCAGAGAAGGGAATCTCCTTGGTACAGAGGGACGTATGCCTATGCATAAGTGTCTTCCTGTATCAAAACCTAACAAATCAGAGTTACAGGGGGAATCATCAAATTGCAAGCTTCATAGTGAAAAGGTCAGAATAGGCTGCTGACACAGGGTTAAGGGAGCCCAGCACTGCCTGGTACTGATGTGGTGCAGAGCTGGCGCTGCCCACTGGGATGGATGCTGCCTGAGGACAAGACTGGTCCCTGAGTCCCTGCACCAGTGGGACACAACCCAAGTGCCACCTCACCTCCAGTCCAGGGTGACCCAAGCAGTGGGAACCCCACAGGCTGCAGCTCATGTGACCCTCTACCACCCCTTCATGAGGCAGAGGAGCACTTGAAAAGACCCCATTTTGGCACACAGGGATGGCCAAGTAGCAGCTCCATATAGAATCATAGAATCTTAAGGGTTGGAAAAGACCACTAAGATCATCTGGTCCAACCATCAGTCCATCACCACCATACCACTAAGCCACATCTCTCTATGAGATATCTATTGTTTTGAACACCTCCAGGGATGGTGACTCCACTACCTCCCTGGCCAACAACCCAGCAGCTGCCCTCCTGGGATCAAAGTGCTTCTGAGCCCCAATCCAGACGGCAGTGGTACCACTGACTGCATTGGCTGTGCCGTCACACACCCGGCACCTGCAGCAGGGCACAGCAGGACTTCAGCTTCACATGCTGCTGTGAGCTCAAAGCCTCAGCAGGGCCCCTTCCTCCTCCCTCTGAGAACGGCCTCCTGCTGCCATGAGCTGCTCTCCCTGGATGCTGTCCCAAAAAGCCATTCCCCCTCGTCACCCCTCCAGTTTGCTTTCAAAAATTGGGGAAAAAAAAGCGTCTGTAGAGGTCTGAATGATTTCCTCTTCCTTCCCACAGCCCACAGCTTTGGTTCTGCCGAGATCCAAACCCCCACGCTGTGGCCTCTGCGGCTTTGGAGCGGCCGGCGAGGACCCTCGGGTTGGGACCATGGCTCCTTCTCATTACAATGGTGAAACACCGCAGAGACAGCGGCTGAAATTCAAGCGCTATTCAAACAAACGGAGATGTGGGGAATAGTTCATACCGAGCGAGTTCAGACAAGGAAAATCGGAACAGCCAGGCAGCTCAATGCGAACCAGATTTTAAAAACAAAAACAAAACCCCGAGCCCTTCCTTCAGGAAGCTCTCACCGAATTCTTTCCCCTGCTGAGAAGTTCAGCATCACGCCTTGCGCTAAGCCTCTGCATTTCACTCCAAGGAAGGGCTTAAAAGAAAGGAAAGCAGCACATTGTGGAGTGCAGCCTGGCTCGCCGCCAGGGCCAGGGAGAGCGCAGCACAGGAGCCCTCTGGTTGAGCAGCACATTTTGCTCCTGCACTATGGCACAACAAGCTTTTGCAAAGCCCCGGCATCGCTGCGGAGACTCAGCTTCCCTAAGGCAAATCAGTCGATTGGTTCAGCAGCGTACTTAAAATCCCCCAGAGCCTACCCTGAAATCACCTTTCTATTTCCCTACCCAAAGCTAACAGTTTCTACCTGCATTTCGCTTCAGCTCCGTAGAAAAACAAGCTCTTTAGCTGTCACGTCAATAATCCGCAGCAATCTGCTTGTCGTTTCCCTGATGGAAAATTTCACACCGCTGCCCAGCAGCAGCGATGCGCTGAGCGCTGCCGCTGCTCGGACCTCCGCCTTCCTCCCATGGCAGAGGCACAGCCGGCAGCATGGGGGGCTGCACAGCCTGCCCGCAGCACATCACTGCGCCCTGCCAGCTGCACCCCGTGCTCACACACACACCAGAGCCACGTGGAAGCGGCCCCATGCCAGGTGATACAGTCAGCTTGGAGGAAACCTGGCCCCTGGGGAAATGGTTGTTGTAACGATGTTACTGTAGGTGGTGATCTGTAGAGGCGAGGTTTGGGATGGGAGGTCCTGAGGAGGGGTGTGAAGCCCTTGGGATGATGAGCAGGGTGCTCATCTTGACCTGAATGACTGATGGAAGAACACAAGCAAACAGCAGGAGCAGGTGGGGAGCAGTGTTTTCAACACCCCCTGGTTCCTATTAATTTCAGTGTGCTTTCAGGCTGCTGCCATCTTCCTAAACATCCCAGCTGACCGTCTTTGGGTGGTGTCAGCTACACAAGTGGCTGTGAAGACCGTCCCAGCCTTCCAGGAATGAAGCAGGGCCCTTCTGGATGCGAAGGCGGGATGCAAAGCCTCCAGAGGAGCTCACTTCTCCCCCCTAGCTGTGGTGGGGACCTCAGCTGACCAGCACCAGGATGCTCTGCTGGCCCCAGAACTGCTGGATCCTACCCAACGCTGCTGGGATCCCACAGAACCAGCCCATCCCAGCCCATCCCACCCCTCCTGCAGCACGCAGCTGCTGGGGTATCCTCTCCCCTCCAGCACTGTGCTGGTGAGCAACACAATACTTTTGACAGGGCATCATAAAACATGTCCTGAAATAATTTATCTTAATATAGCTTGGTGTGCCCAGGGCTGCCTTGCGTAAAAAACAAACAAAACAAAACAGAAAAGGTAAATATTTGTTAAATAAGCAGAGAGATTAATACAGAAATTCACAGTCAAGTACTCTTTGAGCCCCATCACCTCTCTGCAAACAATCACCCAATGAAGATAAATTTGGTGAGGCTGATCACCTGCACATTTAGGAAGGTCTCTTATAAAAGAAAAATCTCATGTTTCAGTGTTTATCATCCCTGCAGAAAGGCCTGGCCCAGCATTTCTCCACTCCAATTCCTGCTCTCATAACTGTCAGATTATGAAACTGCAGACTATAAGCTTCTCAAGTTAACAGAAAAACACCTCTCTGTTCTCTGCCGCCACTCTAAGCAGATGAACTAATAAAAACAGGCTCAGCTATGCACTCCGAGTGCCTGGGAGAAAGGAATCTGGAACAGTAGTAGCTTCAAAATACTGTCAGAGAAAGCAACCGCCCACAGGATCTGGAGTCCCCCACGCACATCCGCTTCCTTCACCTTGTTACCAGAAAGCCACCACAAAAATCTGCCTTTTGCCATCTACCTGCCTGCCAGGGCACACTGCTGGTGGGGCAAAGGCCAGGATTTTCTCCAAGACAAAGAATTAAGGACTTGCATCGTTGCCCTTGAGGCAACAAGCCAGAAGCCTAAGCAACCCATCCATCCATTCCTCCAAGCACCCATCCCATCCATCTATCAACCCATCCATCCATCCATCCATCCATCCATCCATCCATCCATCCATCCATCCCAGCAGGACAGTTCCCACGAGCACAGCAGTAGCCTGCAGCAGCATCTCCTGAAATGCTGAATGGGTGACCAGCTTTGGCCTCCCACCCCTGGACAATCCCAGCACAGCAGACCTGCTGTCACTTTCCATGCACTCAGAGGAGAAATACAAACTGCTATCAGTTTCTGTAAGCTGTCTCCCTGCAGGTTCCCAGGAGATGAGCTTCATTACTAAACATGGACTCATGGAAGGTTCCCCTGCAGCTCTGTAAGCATCCCTGTGATGAGTGGCTCCCTACCTGTGGGACTACAGGGGCACAGCTACTAATGCGTGCTGAAAACAAAGGTTAGCCAGCCAGACTGCATTAGGACGTCACGGGGAAGGCGCTGGTTTGAAGGGACACATTTAGCACATCCGAGTCTCCCTGGCGTTCAGGCACTGAGGCATTAATGCCATGGGAGGACACGGGATTTGGAGCCACTCTGCAGCCACCACTGCCAGCACTGTGGGCAGGGAGGGAACGTCTCCACATGCAGCAAGTGCAAAATGTGCCAGAATGGAGAATAAACAACAGTGACTCGAGACGCAGGGGGTTCCCAGAAGGGGCTGGCATGGAACAGGGATGGCTGAGGCAGGGAGAGCCCCAGCACCCCAAGCAGCTGCTGGGGCCGAGCACCAGCATGTGTGCAGCGGGGTTGTGCAGCATCCCAGCACCCAGGGTCGTGGCTTCCCCAGCACAAAGCACACAGCTGCAGGAACCAGCCCAGCCCATCCCGTGCAGCGTCCGAGGGGCTCAGGGTAGGGGAGCAAAGCATCCATGCGTGCAGCCACAAAAGGGACCAGATGGCGCCTTCTGGGAGCAGAGCTTGTCATCCCTATGGAGACACTCCAGAGCGGCAACCTCTTTTCTTAATGACAATATACAGGGAAAAGCTCGGCAGGAGCACAGCCGCCTCTTGCCTGCAAGGACTGCGCTAATAGAGTGGAGGAACAGCCTGCGACGAGTCTATTTTGGATTCATCACACTGCTGCTGGAGCGCTCACCAGGGAGCTGAAGGCATTTGTCACTTCCTCCCCCAGGATGGTAAATTCAATAGACCTTCTGTCCGCGGCTGTACTGACCCCAGCTGCCACTGTGGTGCCAGCACGGAGCTGAGCATCCCTGGGATATGGGATGAAGGATGCAGGATGGAGTGAGGGCAGCCAGCTCACCTGCTCGTGGTACTCGATGCCCATGCTGAGCGTGTTGATGAGGATGGCCACCATGATTCCACGGCCGAAATATTTGCTGTCCACGATTTTCCGGAAGGTCTCGCACACCACGCGCCAGAAGGCCAGCACCCTGCTGCTTCTCCTGGCCCAGGCTCGGCCGCGCTGCGGGTCCCGCTGGTCGCTGTAGTGGGCATCCTGTGTGAACTCGTACACACCCTCGCTGTCCGAGTCCGTCTCGTTGTCTGTCTGCTCGGCCTCGTTGGCCAGTGCCTTCAGGCAGTAGGGGCAGCTCTCGGGGCTGCGGGAGCTGCCGTCCAGCTTGGTGCAGGGGCTGGCAATCTTGCAGGAACTTGGGCAGGGACCTGCAATGCCAACATTTAGGGGAGGGCAGCCCATTAGCCAGGACAGGAGCAATCCCCTATGCACAGTGACAGCAAAACGTTGTGCTCAATACAACAGGCCATGAGAGCCTGCAGAAAGCAATCATCTCCCACAGCCCTGGCACACGGTGCCACAATTAGCAGAAGCTTCACCACCAGCAGAACTCCCTTCCTGCTCCCACTGGTTGCAGATGCTCCAAAATCCCCAGCTTCCCCCCGGTCCCAGCTGCCAGGTGGCTCCTGGGATGACAGCAGCAGTGGGATGTTCTCCCCGGCACCAGCTGCAGAAATCCATGCAGCAGCACCAACGCAAACACAGAGCTGCAGCAGCTCAGAGCCCAGACCTGGGAATGGGCTCTGGGATGATAAGATGTGGCACATCCTGCCTGGAAAGGCAAAATCCTGCAGTGTTCAAGGCCACAGTGGTGGGGTGGGGATGGCACTGGCTGCCTGAGAAAGCCTGGCCTGGAAACACTTCTTGGAGGCTAAATGCATTTGAGCTCAGTTGGCTCATGCTCAGAAAGCTCAAGATGTGGAAGGGGATTGAGCACCTTGCAGGAAAGGTGTCAAACCCCGGCTTTGGGGAAGCTGCACTTCGTTCCTGATGCCACTTCAGTCTTCCTGAGCGGGGGAGTGAAAGGATGTGGGGAACACAGGGATGTGGGGAGTGGACCCTCTGATCACAGGACAAACAGCATACTGGGAGGAGATTGGGAAGAGAAAGAGAATGGGTTCATTACAAACAATCATTTCCCTTGGATTGGTTGAAACCTCCCTCCTGGTTTGGGCTGAGATGATTGGGTTGGTTGGAAGATTCCCATTGGCCTCACCTCGAAATCCATCACCTTTATCTGTAACATGGACTGAAAGGAACCCTGGAAAGGTATAATGGAAAGAGAAGAGAATAAGGACGGAGCTCCCATTTCTGCTGCACAGCCCCATGCTGACCTCAGCCCCCCACTCACCCGTGCTCTGCGTCTCCAGCAGCTTGTGCATGGTGTTGTAGGGCCCAGGTGGGATGTTCAGCCCACTCAGCGTGCTGCTGCCAGCCCCCACCGCCGCCTCCCCCAGGCTCTTCTCCTTCCGCACCTCATGGGAGGTGCTGGGGTGCACCGTGGGGTACACCTTGCTGCCCATCACCACGCTCCTGGGGATGTCCTCTGGGCTCGGCTGCGGGAGGGCCGCCCGGCAGCGCACCGGCTCCACGTGGCAGTCGGCGTGGTAGATGCTATGGACGGATTCAGTGCCGCTGGCCGTGGCGGTGGGAGCCACGTGGGGGTTTGGGGCCGACGGGGGAAGCATCAGCCGGTTGGTCCCGTTGTGGAGAGAGCCGGTGTCCACGTCGCTGATCTCTGGGCTGGCGTGGGGCGCCCGAAGGTTCCCATTGCCCAGGTGGTAGTGGTGGTGGTGGTGGTGGTGGTGGTGGATGAGGTGGTGCACCGAGGACCTTCTCCTGGAGCGACGCTTGCCAGCGTGCCGCTCAGCCCCTGTCTTGCTGGCAGGGCTGGCCAGGAAGCCCATCCTCACGCCCGCCACCCGGTAGAGCTCCACCAGCTGCTTGCTGCCCTTCCGGGCGATGTACACCAGGTACTTGAGGAGCTCGTCGTAGCAGCTGCCCGGCTCCGAGAAACTGGCCAGGGTGCTGGCGTTGGACAGGTAGCGCACCCGCTGCTCCTTCATCAGCTGGCTCTCGCGCTGCTTCGTCTCAGAGAACTGCGTGGCTATCACCACCAGGCAGAGGTTGATCATGAAGAAAGAGCCCACCTATGGGGATGGGAGCCATCAGCCCCAGCCACTCCCACCCCACAGCCCTGCCTGGTCCCACATCACCAGGAACACGGACACCAGTAAGGGCCCCGACCCCCAGGACTCCCACGCCAGGGCTCCGCGGAGGACGTCAGAGATCAAAGGCAGGAGGAGATTATTTTGACAAAAAGCTTTTGCCCTTTTAAGAGGGTGTTTTTCCCTCTCCGCAGACGGCAGTTGTAATTATTGCAATTAGTGGCATTACGATGAATGTGCTGAGCCTTCCTGATAGCAGCATTTTTTCTGGCAGCGTGTGGGTAGCTTGTGAGCAGATCCCTTTCTCCTGCTAACGGGATTTGCAGGTTACTGTTACGCAAGGGCATCAGCAGGCTGCATCCACAGCTCGGAGATCCCAGTTCCAGGCCGGCTCCCACCAGGTCCTGCTTTCTGCAGATGCCAGCCCGGACCGCAAAGAATTTCTGATGTACTAATGGGCTCTCGTGCACCACCAACATTACTGCACAGCACCCAGGAAAGCAATGCTTCCCTTCCTCTCCATCCTTATGGGAATGCAGAGAGTGAGGGGCTCCTTCATTCTGGGGGGAAGCTAACAGATGAACCACAAAAAGCACTGTAGACAAAACAACCTTCTCATCAGGGTTTGACGAGGATCAGAAACCCCCCCAATGGCTCAATGGAGGACGTGCAGCTATCTTGCTGGATTTGGGCCAATTAGACAGGAAGAGAGGGACTCATCTCACTTATCTCAGCCACATCTGAGTGAGGCACCTAATGATCCTTTAGAGTTGGGAGAGAAATAGGCGCATCAAGTCTGCAATGCATCTAATTTATTTTGAATGTCTACCTTAGGAGCAGATGAATCACCTCCTAAAGCACTTATTTTTCTCTCCTGATGCTGAAGGGAGTCTAGACAACGAGCTCCCCATCACAGCAGACATTGCTGCTCGCAGCCCATCACAGAGCCCACCCCACAGAGCGATTTGCAGGCTCTGCTGTGGATGGGTGCGGTGACGCTGTGCTGTGGGTGGGCTGTGGGCAGGAATCCCTTCCTCTTTTCTCAGCCTGCGCTCTGATGTTTGGGGCTGCCTCCCCACAATGTTCCTTCTGCACCTGTTGGGCTCTGGATTTGGGGAGCTCCTGGCCAACCTCCCCCCTTCCAGATCTGAAAGCACGATGGGGAAAATTTGCCTATTTTAAACTTAAATTCAAGGAGGCAACTATGGGGTTGGGAGCGTAGAGGACAAAGAGGGAGGTGTTAGAAGCAACAGCAAGTGTATCTACCAGGGCTTAAGAGCATCTTTCCTTCATGTTTTCTACCTCTCCCACGTGAGAGCAGCCTTTACATTCACTGTGCTCTCTGCCTGCCCCTCCGGGCCACTCCACAACCGCACGTCCCCACGAGGCCACTCACGATGATCAGCAGGATGAAGTAGATGAAGTTGTAGAAGGAGTGTGCATCCATGACGAAGTACATGATGTCCACCCAGCCCTCCAGCGTGATGACCTGGTGAGGCACAGGGGGAGGACAAACGCATCACAGCTGCATCACAACCCCAAGGGAGCAGGCAATGTCACTGCTGGCTGGGTCCATTCTTACACCCATAGCTGGTCCCAGAGCAGTGCCAGACACCGAGGAACCAAAAACCGCTCCTATTCAGACCAGTCCCATGTTGCCATCTGCCCACAGCAAGGGCTGCGTTCAGCCCTCCTTTTCCAGATGGACTTAAAGACAACTACAGCACAGTGCAGAAGGAAGAGCACGGTCCTCCTGCACTCACAGCGCTAGGACCAAGCTTTTATCCATGGAGGCAGCTGAGCAAGCACCACGTCGTCTCCCTGCCATTTCCAGCACCCTTACACTACCACTATACATGTACAGCCTCAGGAGTGTGGTCACACCGCCGCACAACACGCGGGGAGGAACAACCCCTGCCCCACAGGACAGTTTCCACGCCAGCTCACCTGAAATATCGCGATCCAGGCGTAGCCGATGTTATCGAAGTTGATAGCGCCCTTGAAGGGGTTGTGCTCCCCGGCAGAGCAGTTGGTGTAATACTGGTTCCAGTTGACACAGGACGTGTTGGTGGTGTCGTTGTAGGAGTAGTAATCCAGGGTGCACTCCAGGCCCTCCTCCCTGCGCGTCGGGATGCTCCGGCAGTAGCGCATCCCATTCTCGCGGGGTTGGGAGCAGATGAAGGGGTTCTCATCTTCATTCTCAGTCTGGTAGTACCGCTCCAGATCCACTGCGTAGGGGCTGCAAGTGGACAGAAGGGCTGACGTTTGTACAACAGGTGCAGGCAGCCTGGCGTGGTGACAGTTGTAGCAGCTATAAATTCTAATGTCTTTTATTCTGCATTTTAAAGGGCTGTTGGTGTTACGGAGATTCCTTACATCTGGAAGTGCTATGCTGTGACTGGGGGCACTGTGAGAAGGGCTTAGCCCAGCAGGGCTGCTCTGAAACATCCTTGCTGCAGTAAGATGGGAATCAGTCACCATAAGCTCCTGTATCTCCCTTCCTCCTGGAGATGCTGAGCACAGCGTGAGGACATCCACATGCAAGGACCTCCCAGGTTCCTAAAGCAGTGCCTTCCCAGTGCCTGTTCAGCCATACATAAGCTGTAAATTCCCTCCAAGGGTGGCCTCACCATGGCAAGCGTGGCAAAAACCCTTTGGGGATATGGAATAACCCACAGCTGGTCCAAAGCTCGCCGTCTGCCGAGCAAGGATCCAGCTCCTTAATGCCACCAGGACTCCCACTAAAGCTTGCAAAGACACTTTGAAGCCTGGTTCAGCCCAGTTAATTCCTGTAGAATTGCCTTTAATGCTGTTCAAAGCTCGTCTAAACCCCTGGAATTCTGGCTCAATTAACCAGCACCCAAACCCATCACTTAGTTGTAGTTATTCAAAGAGCAGAGCCCCTCAGCTTTGCTGCTGTTTGCTTTGCAGGCCATGACTCTCTTGACTGTCCTGGGAAGGCACAGCCTGCAAGAGGGCTGCTGCTCATTTCGGGGATGCATGGAGAAGATAAGAGGTGCCCCATGCCAGCTTCAGGCTGGAGAGCCTATTGTGACCCTGCAGTGTGCAAGGCAGAGATTTGGAGCTTATAGGGTCAGCTCTGAGGAGTACGTTTGGAGCAATGCACTCACATTGAGCAGCTTTGCTAAATGTATGACCAGCTCCATCAGCCTCCCCGAGGGTGTCGGTGAGACAGCAAATGCCACACCAACAAACACCACCAGCTGCTGAGCAGGGTTCAGATCTCAGCGCCTTGACAAATGCAGAAAAGGTCACAGTTAATGATATGCTGCATTTACAAAGCCTGAGCTCTTTGTCCTGGCAGTTCTTCGGAGGCTCTTATCAATCACACAGCTTCCCCAGCACCGGCCAAGGGCTAAGGGCAGCTCGGCAGGACACAAATGGCAAATTGTCACAGCAAGCTGTGCTGGGGACGTGGTGGCATTTGGGAGCGGGGAGCACGCAGAAGGATGGGCTTATTGACGGAGGAGCACGGCCGGAGGATGCCACGGACTCACATGCTGAAGTTCTCAGGGAGGAAGCAGCGGTTCCTGAGCAATCCCGCCCATAGCTGGACCCCCACGATGCCGAAGATGAAGAAGACGAAGAAGCAGAGCAGGAGGACGTTCCCCAGCATGGGCAGCGTGTCCAGCAGCAGCGTCACCAGGATGCGCATACCTGAGGCGAAGGGAGCGGTCATCCAAGAGGGACATTCTCTGTTCCACCCATGGCCCCCACACTCCTCGCCTTTCCCACCTCAGTCCCTAAGGTCCCAAACCCCACCGAAGCCCCCACGCATCCCAGCCCCACTCCTGGGCATCCAACCTACCTCCCCCTCTCTCTCCTACGCTTCATCTCCCACCCCAGGTTCTCTTTCCCTCTGAAAGTTTTCTGCCAATTGCCAATTTCCCCAGACCCCACTCTGACAAGCCCTTGCTCATCTGTATTTCTTTCCACATTTGGGATATATTAAAATTCCCTTCCTAATTCCCCTCATCCACCCTAAATCCTCTCTCTTCCTCAAAACACGAGCAGTTTATTCTCACAAGTTCAGGAACAGCCAGTTCTGTAACAAAGACAAATTGATGGTGACTCCGACTTGACATTTACACACAAAAAAATTGATTTCATCTGACATCTCTGTAATATTCAGCTCATCTCTCTCCTTCTTTCCCATCTTCTGCATTCTCTCACTCACTAATATTGATTCTCATTTAAGGAAAGTCTCGCTGTTGCACCCTTTGCTTTGATACTTCAGACTTTCTCCTCGCTTCCTGCCGCTGTCATCTCCTCTATCACGTTTTCCTTCTCCTCCTCAACCGGGGAGCAACCACCACACGCAGCTCCTAATTAACTGAAACGTCTTTCCGTGGTTACTGCATTTATCATCATACAAGACTCTCTTCTCCCTGCTCCCACCTTACGCTTCTATCCCTTCGCAGCAGCACAGAAGCCAAGACAGACTACCTGGGATGTGAAAATGCATTAAGTGCATTACATCCCCAGTTAGACAGCGGCAGATGATTCAGCCATCCATCAGCTCAGCAGCTGGGAGAAAACACTGCTATCAGGAGTCTGGAGGTGCTGCACTGATTGAAAGAGCAGCCGCACCTGGGTTAAGCATACGAGTCAGGACCAGAGAAACAAATGGAGTCCTGGCACCTCCAGTACGGAGGGACAGAAGTGACACCAATCTGTTCTCATCTATGCACTGGGTGAGTTCAGGGAACCTCAGTTCATAGAGTCATAGGATGGTCTGAGTTGGAAGGACCTCTAAAGCCACTTGGTTCCACTCCCTGCAGTGAACAGGGACAGCCCCAGCTCCAACAGCCCCGTTCTTAGGACAGAAAAGAGATCATTCCTAGAGGGCAAGCATTTAGAATCACACCATCCCCAGTTGGAGGGGAACCATAGCGAGCTGATACAGCTACAGCAGAAGATTGGAAGCATCCGTGTCTGTTCTTCCACCTACAGGGTGTAGATACAAAGAGTTTGCAAAGCCCAACTTACTGGGGACTCTGTTAATGGCCCGGAGCGGCCGCAGGACGCGGACAGTGCGCACCGCCGAGAAGCTGACGTTCTGCAGGTCCAGTGAGTACTCCAACATCCTGCAAAGCACAGCGGGGTGGTCAGAGGGAGCAGCACAAACATCACCACCCCGCTGCGTGAGCAGCACTGCGCGCCTGCTGCTCACTGAGGGCTTTGCTCCCATCAGGAAAGTTTGCCAGAGGAATTAATTAAGGGCTATCTGCGCATCAGAATAAAGTCAATGAGTGAGGACGCCCCGCACCAGCTCACACAAGTGCAGTGCTCTCCTCTCCCACCCGCTCTGCTCGCTTTTGCACAGGGTCCAGGACAGAAAGTCCCCGCACACTTCAGGGCTTACAACAACTGCTTGTTTGCAGTGCACAGCTCAGGACAGCACAGCACGACTCTGCCCAGGGCTGCCTGCTGCTGCACACCATCCCCACGCTCTTACCCAGCTGTGCCCCATCCCCGCAGCACCGGGATCCCGCAGAGCCCCCCAGGAGCTGTGCACAGAGCACTGCAACGAGGCACAGCCAGGCACAGGCAGCAGCACATGGGCTCCTGCTGCCCGGGCAGTCACAGGACACTCATCCAATCCCAAAATTATCAAGTTCAAGTTTCAAGATGGTTGGGTGGTTCCCTCCCTCCAGCTTTGTTGGTCAGAGCTTCATTTCAGTCTCAGAGTATTCAGGATGAGCCTACACATTAGCTCTTACACAGCACTGCCTTCTCAGTTGCTGCTGCAGCTGCTCTTTGTGGCTGGTGTTTGCCCACCCCATGCATCGATGCAGCACACCTCTCCTCCTGCATTTCGCACAGCCAGACAGGCGCAGCTCCCCCGGCCCCATGGCACAGGATCCCCTGCCCACAGGGCACAGCCATGCACAGGAGGGACCAAGTCTGTCCCGGTGCCCAGGAGGGGACGTGGGGATGTCACTGTGCTGCGAGGTGACAGGTGCAGTTACCAGCACATCACATCCCCACACAGAAAATCCGCCGTGCAGAAAGCCCAAATGTCATCTCTGCTCCACTGTGAAGGCACAGAAACAGCTCCATGCAGACAAGTGCCCGGGGAAACTCAAGGTGCAGAAAAATGCTAATGTGCTAAATAGAACAGCTCCGTACCGAGTGCTGAGCCTCAGATGCCAGAGTGTCTCAGAGAGAAAGCAGAGCATATAGGACTTTCTAAGAACACAAAGAGCATCTGCACAGCCAGACACACCCGGAGTGCTGTGGGATGCTCTAAGGCACCAATGGAACCTTTGAGCTGCTCCCAGAGGGAAGGCTCCAGGGACAGACAGATGGACAGACAGACAGACAGGCAGACAAGGTGTACAAGGGACAACTTGTTGCTGTCCTGCCTGGGGACAGCTCTGGGCTTCCTCTCATTTAGAGGGCTCTGAGTGCCCCCCAGCTGGAACACGGCACAGCTGGCGACAGGAGCCAGGTGACAAGAGCGGGTGACAGCCACTGCACACACCGAGCTACACAGCACAGATCCCCAGAGCGGGCAGAGAGCCGCTGCTATCTACAAAGCACAGTGATCAGTGGGTAATATTAACCCATGGAAAAGACAGAGGGAACTGTTTCGTGGTGTCATGCCTTCAAAAAGCCACGGTGACATTTCTTTCTGGCCTGCACAGGCACTGCTTTTTGAGCCTGGCTGAGGGCTGCCTTCGGACAGCAGAGCATGGAGCGGAGCTCTGTGCCATGGCCACAGCTCAGGCTGCTCCTGCCTGCCGGCGCTGAGGTCAGAGCTGCAGGCAGAGCACAGCTCGAGGCTGCGCTGCGGGTGATGGGTGTGCAAACAGAGTGGGGATGGAAAAGCAAAAACCTGATCACGTCTCCTTAGCAGGCTTCTATAGGAGCTCCTACAGAGAATAGCCCTTGCTTCACCATCACGCCTTTCTCTTGTCATCACTTTTCGTTTTTCATGAGTCTGTGAACAACTGCTCTCAGGGACAAAGCATGGGAACAGAAAACTGAAATCCCACTCTGAGCACCTTGAGAACTCACTGAGAACAGCAGCCACTGCCACCCAACCAGACCACAGCGCTGCTTCCACAGGAACAGGTCAAACATCCCACTCGTCCTGTGCGTTGGTCGCTCTCTTTTTATGTTTTCATTAGAAACAAATAGAGTAAGTTTTGTTACTGATGTGCATTAACTATAACACATCTTTTACATACAGCCCGAGTGAGCTCCTCTGTGCTCAGCACAGCCCAGGCCAGGCAGGGGTCTGCACTGTGCTCTGCACTGTGGGCAGTGCAAGGCAGAGCAGGCAGGAAGCACTGCAGACCCAACCAGAAGCATTGGGGCAGCAAAGGGAGAAAGAAGAGATGTCTGCTCAGAAGAGGCTGCCAAGCCCTGCTTCTTCTCAGCTGTAAGCAAAGCATTTCAAGTGTTTAACTTGGGAAGAAAGTACTTTAAGAGGGCCGTCCCCATTACAGCGAGTACAGCACAAACAGACACTCCACCAAACAGCGCTGGAGCACAGAGCGACGGCAGAGCCACAGCGCTCTGATAGGGCACGGAGGGAGCACAGCTCCAGGAGGTGATGGAGCACAGCCCCAAAAGGAGATGGATGAAGCACAGCCCCAACAAGTAGGAATGCAGAAATGCAGACACCGGGCAGAGTCTGGTGACCTTCAGGTGCTCCTTGCAAATGCACACTCCCCAACTCTCTCCTTCACCATAACAGAACATAACAGGGTGGTGCACCACATTTTTTCCCCTTTTCCCCACAACCACAGCCAAAACCACGTTTTGCTGAGTTTTGATAACACAGCGCTCTGCTCATCTGCAGCAAGTTTCCCTGTAATTACAGAGATATGTTGCAGACATCACACTCTCTACAATTAGTCCTAATTGCATTACATTGTCACAAAGAAGTCATTTATTCTCCACGAGCTCATGAGATGGCTCTGGACAGTTTAACAGAGCTGAACAGCACCCAGCGGCACAGCACGGCCAGCACTGCTCACCCAGCACCTCCTGGGCCAACATACAAGGAAGAGCTTCTGCACCACAGCCCCGACAGGTCCGGGGGCTCTCAAGGAGGAAGATGAAATGTCACCTTTTTCATTTTAATTTTTCCTTTCTTTTTGGAAGCCAGTTGTGCTCGTCAGGGGTCTCTGCAGGAGCTCTGCCCACAGTGAGAAAGCAATGCAGAAGTGGGTCTGCTGCTTTGCCTCATCTTATTTCCAGGATGTTCGGGCTGGAGGAGATTTAGGGCAGGCTCTGATGGGCAAAGGACTACCTGAAGCCTTGATGTAAGACCGTAGTAAGGACACTGCTCTCTTTATAGGTTTTCTGGCACCCGGTACTGGAGCATCACTCTGGTGCACGCTCTCCTCTGCAGCTCAGCTCTGGAATATTCCCCAGTTCTCCCCCAAGGAACGATCCAAGCACTGCTTCTCCCAACTTCACTTGGCTGGGACCTGACCCCCTCGGTCCTATCCTTAAGGTGTTTTTTCCCATTCACACAGCTATCCCCAGCACATGGCACAGTGGGGACAGCGACAGCCCCCAGGGCAGCAGCACTGCAGGGGCAGGAGGATGGGGGATGTGGGGGCAGAGCAGTGGGACCAGCAGCCTTCAGCCGTTCGATCCTCTGTCAGCTGAACCGCTTCTGACAGGGCCCGGATGGGAACAGTCCACACACACAAAGCAAAGGCCAGTCGTTTAGCGAGAGGCAGAGCTGACCAGGCATGAGGCCAGAAAAAGAGATAAAGAAGAAACTGAAATCTCATGGCCCCTGCAGCAATGAGTTCCCAGGGAGGCACTGGGAGACCCAACACCTCTGTACTGGTGGTACTGGGCCATGCTGCAGTGTCCCCAGCTCCCAGTGGGGTGCTGCTGGGCCACAAGCAGACATCTGCTGATACCCTCTGATGGGAAATATTCCACTCTGGGGGGACTCTTTCCAGGAAAATGTGGCCAATTTGATCCGCAGCTCTATCAAAAGGGGAAAATGCCAATTTCCCCAAGGTAACTCTGGGCTCTTGGAGGAGGGAGGGCTGGTGAGCAGTTACAGAGCCAGAGCAGCTCAGCGCCC
The DNA here is from genome assembly GCA_028571105.1 of Tragopan temminckii. Lineage (NCBI taxonomy): Eukaryota > Metazoa > Chordata > Aves > Galliformes > Phasianidae > Tragopan > Tragopan temminckii. Next base: position 8,995,782 of record JAOWBP010004377.1, read on the forward strand.
TGGCTGAGGGCCAGGCACTTTTCATGTGGATTCCCAGCCCCAGCCAGGAGGTTCTCGGCTGCTGGAGGATCCCTAACTCAAACCAGGTGCCTCAGAAAGGAAACCGCTCCAACAGGCAAACTCGGTCGCTCTCCCTCAAAAACAACACAGAGGACAATCACGCACATCTCACTGAAATAACCTCACTGGAAGGCAGCTCTGTGCTTCAAACAAAATGCTGACCTCCCTTGGGCAGACTGCACGGAACCCAAACCACGAGCATGGGACACGAGCGGGGTGGAGATCGCTGCGGCTTGGTTGGCTCCTCCAACCAAGTGACTGCAGGGTGCTGGGATGGATGACGGCAGTGGCTGTGACGCCCAGCCCCCGGCACTCACCCCCACGTAGCAGCCACACCGCAGCCCCCGCCCCACTGACTCCAAAGGACACGCTCGCCCGGCTCACCCTGCAATGACAATGAAGAAGTCCAGGCGGTTCCACGTGTCCCCCAGGTAGCATTTCTTCCCAAAGATCCCCAGCGCGATCATCTTGACTATCATCTCCACAGCGAAGAAGGCAAAGATGAAGTCATCAAAGCTCTGCAAAAGATACAGAGCGGGGATGAGGGGCAGCCGGCACAAACCCGACTGCGGGCGCAGCGCTTGCAGGGCGCAGCTCAGTACCTGCAGGATGCGGCAGCGCGGGGAGTCGCAGGCGATGTCCTCGCAGGGGTGGAACATGCCCAGCGTCACGCAGTTGAGCAGGATCACCAGCATGCTCACACGCTCAAACCAGCTGCGTGGGGAGCGGTCAAGGAAGCGCAGCACCGGGCACCCGCATCCCTCAGCCCGGCACTCCACACCACAGTCCCGATTTTATCCCCAGTGTGATGGATATCAAACGGCAGAGGGCGACGCGCCCCAGGGTGCTGTGTGCCATCTCTGACACTCCAAAAACCACCCCCCGTTGGCAGCACAAGCACTAAGTGCCATACGCCTATCATAAAGTGACTCTCAAACTTAAGCACGCCTTCTCCGATGCGTTTCCTTACCCTTCCTGCCCTGCCCTCCCGTTGGTACATGGCAGAAGTTGCAATGTGCAGACAGGAGCAGTCAGTGCTGAACCAGCGCCTGCTCCTCGCCTTCCCAGCAGGGTGCTGCCCGCAGTCACGTTCCCCTGCTTTGCTGTTTGGGATCCCGAATACCAACTGATGGCTTATTTTCCCCACGGTGACAGCAGAGGCTACTGCAAATGTGGAAATGCTATAAAATCAGAGATGCGTGGCAGGAGCGCTCGCTGCTGATATGATGGATTAAAAAATTAAATTAAAAGAACGATATAAACTTTTAGGGGAAAAAAAAAACACCACACCATTAATTTCTTCTCTTGACATTTTACAGAAAAGCACTTTAACAACATTACAATTTTCTATTAACTATGTCACAGCTTATCCCAGGGGCGTTCCCCTGAAGTCAGCGATTGAACCGCTCATTCCCAGCCCAAATTAAGGCTGTCAAAGCCATTAACCTAACAGGCGAGGGGCCCAGCAGCGCCCAGCCCTGCACTCGGAGCACAGTTGGGGCCGTGCTGCCGGGATGGGCTGTGTGCATCCCCGCTATCCCGGGCACAACGACCTGCATTGCTGCAGAGCGCGTGCTGAGTGCGTGCATCCATCCAGACCACCAAGAGCAGTAAGAGGTAGAACCACGAAGCGAAGGGCAGAGCCACAGAACCCCGGCAGGCGGCACGGCGTGCCAGCAGGGAATTCCCAGCTCTGGGGCAGGGCTGGGTGCAGCAGGGGCACCTCGGCACACAGGAGCTGCGGTGCGTGCGCCCGCACTGCCCAAGGGGTGAGGCCGCAGGATGACCCCGTGCGAACTCCTGCACAACCACACGGGGCTGAGTCACCGCCGGGTGCTGGCAATCTGGGTTGTTTAATCTGGAGAAATGTTTACAAGCTATCGGAAGAGAAATTGCGACTGCCAGGTTGCGGGATGTTTATCCCAAATATAGCCCTGCAGGGGCACCGCCGCGGGCACGCAGGATGCTGCGGAAGCACTCCCAGCTCAGGGGGCTCAAAACGCATCCGCCAACACCCCCAGCTCTGCCCAGCCCTCGAGAAAAGGAGGAATTAAAAACCCACCAAACAGCAAGATCCCAAACTGGTGACACAATGAGTGAGCGTCTGACGAGGGCTGCGTGAGATGCTCGGCACGGCAGCGAGGAGGGTCAGCAGAGCCCACGGGGTCGGACGGGAGCCTGGAGAGCCAGGCGGGCAGACGGAGCTCCGGCACGCCGCGTTCCTGCAGGGAGCTCAGCCCTCCTCGTGCGGCCACAGCCCTCGTGTGTGCCCAGGGCCATCCCACATCCACCGCTGTGCCACCCAGCCCCAGCCCCAAACAAGCATCCTCCGGCACACCGCCTGCGGAGCCTGACGGGGTTCTATTTGCTGATGGCATTTATTTCTCCCAGCTTTAATGCAGAGGCACTTATCAGCACGTCACTGCCTCTGGCAAGTGCATTTTGGCCCAATATAACACCATCTCCCGATTTAATGTCCCCAGGATGGGATAGGGAAGGGAGCACAGGGCAAGTGTTAACGTGCAGCTGAGAGATTGGAAGGTTGGGGGTTATTTTTTTTTTTTTTCCAGCTGAATGAAACGTTAAGCTCTTTCTTCTGCTAATGGGATTTCCAGAGCTGCACAAAGTGCTGATGGCTCCGGCTTTGTACCGCCGTGGTTTGAGCCCAGGGGCTGACAAAGGCAAACTTCAATTAGCAGGAGGTGCTGTGCCGGATGCTGCGCTGGCAGCAAAGGGGCAAAGCCATGCGGGGACCTGGGCTGGGGAGCCCCACACCGACAGCACCAGGCGATGGCTCTGGGCCACCACCCCGTGTCCCTGGGCTACCATTCCACGTTCCTGGGCCCCTCATCCCCTGCAGGCGGTGCTCAGCAAACGACCCACACCCCATACACACGATGCAGTCACTGCAGCCCTCTGCACGCCACGGGACGTCCGAGCCCCCCCCCCCGGGGTCACCCAGCCCACCACCATCACGCCTAGAACCCCACCGTTTCACCATGAGCAGCGCCGCTCTATTTCTGCCACAATGACACATTCAGCACTTTTGCCATCACTTCCCTCTTAAAATTTAGAACAATGAAAAGCGTATGAGAATGTAAATCCCCAGAAGTCAATTTCTCGCTGGAATGGAACCTTCGCCCCCAACAACGCCCTCGAGCCCCGCGCTACACCTGCACACGCACGGCCAAGCACAACCCTTGGTAATTAAGAGGCAAGAGCCCGAGATTCAATTAGCCAGAGCTCTCCAGCTTAACGCAATCAAGAGAGGAAGATATTGCATTATGTTTGCTGTGATTTGGTTGCAGAAGTTGGGATTAAATTCTGCAGCAATGAATTAAAGGGCCTTGGCTGGAGGGCGGCAGCCGCCTGCTCAGCTCGGGGACGGCGCTGGGCATCACCATGCTCTGCAGGGCCTGTGGGCACAGGAGGCTGTTGGACAAACGTGCAGAAAGCACAGATGAAGCCTGGAAAATTTTGTGCAAATGCAATGTGAGAACTGGGTTGAAATGTGACAGCCTTCCCCTGCAGTGCCACCGATCCCAACAGCTTAGGAGCGACACCGGGATAAGCTGCAGACGTTAATGAGAGCGGAGTTTGAGGCTTCATTCACATCATCAATTCCAGAAATAGAGCCTTTGACAAGAGCATAATGGGACTTCCAGGGCCTGGCCTTTGGGGGAGAGGCGAGCGGCAGCACTAAGATCCTAAAACATTAATTTGCCGTTTGTAAAGAACCCTCAAAGTGCTCACAGAATTAATCTGCATCACGGGTGGAAATGAGAACCCATTCCCTGCTCCAGCTCCAAGTGCCCCACCGGCAGGAGGAGGGCTGAGCATCGCGTCCCATGGGGCGGCTGTAGGGTTCTGGCTTGGTGAGCACAGCGGTGACGGGTTGGTGGTTGGATGAGGGCATCTTAATGGCCTTTTCCAGCCTCAGTGGGTCTACGATTCCTACACAACCCCGCACATCTTGTGGCACTTTGGTTCATTTTTTTAACACCATTCCACTCCCAAAAGCTGCAAAGTGCCCCCCAATGCCACCAGCACCCAACACAGCACAGCACCTTCCCCACCCCTATGCAGGAAAGCAGGATTGCTTTAACAGGGGAAAGTGAGAATCTCTGGGAAGAATCACCTCAATTGCCTTTTCATTTCCCCTCGGCTTGCAGCCCGTGCTGGCAGTGGGGCCGGTGGCCTCTCCCCACGTGGGGAAGGCACTGTGTTCCGGGCAGCACTGAGCAGTGCAGCCATGCAGGCAGTGGGGAGAGGAAGGATGCTGCTGTTAGAGGGGATGGAGTTCGATGAAAAGATATTTTGCCAAAGTAAAAAAAAAAAACAAACGACAAGGCTCTAATTTCCCTTACTGTTTCAGAATTGTTCCTCCTTTGCCTTTTAGATTTGTACGTCAAGCTTTTCTCCAGTAACCAAAAGGGTTTAAAATCTTACTGCTTACAGAGGAGAAAATGAAGATAAAAGAGCGCAGCAAGCTGAGTGCCTTGCATAATCCCCAAACTTCGGGAGCCGGAGCTTTTAAGCACAGCCCTACATCTCCCCTCCATGAGCTGTCGGGGGGTGGCAGCTCAGGGACTGGCACTGACGTGGGGACTGTTTTGTTAGAAAACCAATTAATAGAATCAAATCTCCGGCCAGAGCCTCGCAGCGTGAATTAGCCCTGCTCCTCCTCCTCACCCATGGGCGAGCATGGGAAAGCCAAGCAGAAACACCCAACCTCGCTCCCCCTCCACTCCCATCGCTGTTTTCACACCTTCTGGTGACAGCATGGGACAGGTGGCCCTCCCACGGCTGGGACTGCGTGGGCAGGAGCTGTGCTATCCCATTGGGAAGCCCTGAGGACCAGCGTGTGCCATTGGGCACAATGTTGGCTTGAACAGCAAATCAACACAAACACAGCTCACACCACGCACCAAAGCCATCCTTGTGCGCCATTATATTCTTAAGGCTTCTCCCAGCAGCCCTTAAGAAGTGCACACAACCCCCAGACATATACATATTTAAATGCACTGTCCCTTAGAAATGCCCTCAACACCCCTGAGAAATGCAGCATGCAGAGAGCACCGGTGCTCTCTTGGGAAAGATCCCCAGTGCAAAGCCCCATTGCTGCCCACTTGTAAGCACGAGACCACAGATCAGAACTGTCCCCACAGCGGGGCTCCCGAACAGCCACACTGGGATGCTTGGGACACACCATCCCGGATCCAGCTTGCTGCATTACCCAAGACAAAACCGTTATGCAATGCTCCCTAAACAAGTCACGGTGAAACCTTTACAACATCCTACACCAACACATCGTTGGGATATGTCACATATTTGTCTTATTTTGTTCCTTCTTTGTCCTTTTTTTAGTCTCCTACTTTTTCCCCCTTGGAAGTACGCTGGTTCCCATGGAAACAATGATGTTATGGGTATGGACAGAGCTCCGGTGACGTCCACAGGTTGGGTATAAAAGTGGATTTATGTAACACTGAGGAATAACGGAGTGGCAGAGGGCTCTGCGTGGCCATGCGTGTGGCACAGCGCTCCCATGCCAGGGACTCCGCTTGGTCGGCCGGGTTTGGCACCAGCCAAGCAGGGAGGAACGAGAGGAGGAGATCTGGAAGGCAGGGGAAGGTGGGCCGGGATGGATGCAGCGATGCCCTCAGTGCCTGCCCAGGGGCGGCAGGAGGCGGTGCAGCAGCAGGGCTGGGCTGAGGCTGCACACTGCAAGTCAGGCCCGTGAGCGCGTTCAGTGCTGAGACCTGCAGAGGGAGAGCAGCTGTGGGGCATTTCTGAGCAAACGCATTCATTTTCACTGCACCGTGGCTCAGCCTTGCACCCACCGCTACCTGATGCCCACACCAACAGCATCCTCCAGACCCCGCCAAGCCAAAGCACTGCGCACCCCTGCCTTCCTAGAGGTGATAGAGCTCAGCCCCCGAGTTTGGTCCATTTGCACTCTACAGAGAGACACAGCTTGGGAATCGCAGATAAGGAACTGGGAGGGATGCGGCGGTGCAGCGACGTTCAGCTCCAGCAGACCTGGAAGCGCACGGCTGCAGTCACATCTTCACAGCTCCCTCCCCTTTCCCACCCTGATATTTTAATCACAGAAGGCTATGAGCTCAAAACCCCCAAGGAAACCCTGCCAAGCTCTACACAAAGCTCAGAGGACAAATCCAAGGACAAACCCGGCATCATTTTAACCCTATGGGCCGAGATAGGGCAGACACCAGAGGAACCAGGCAGCTAAAGCAGAGCAGGGGACAAAGGCCCCGTGTCCCCTCCTTTCCCCCGCGCTGCCACCAGTGCCATGCTTATGGTGCACCATTCTGGGGCCCTCCTCCCTGCGGCTCCAGCGTTGCCACAACAGTGGCAATAACCATGGTGACAGCATCCTTGGGGGCCGTGCATGGGCACAGAGGACTGAGCCCTTCCCAATTAGCTGTCTGCATTAATTGGTGCTGGGTATGGATTTCCATTGGCGTGCAAAGGAATACAGCTCTGGGGTGACTCAAGGTACCCACAAAGTTTTGGCTACTTCTACTGACCCAGCTTCAAATAAATTTTTTAAAAAAGATGTTTACAAAGTCTGCATATGATGACGAGTTCCCAACTGGACTGCTTCAATGTTTCGCTTGGAAACAGAGCCAAAATTTCCCTTCTAAAAAAATAACATCAACAGAAAATACAATATTTCATTGCAGGTTAAGTACTTAATTAGACAGAGACCATCTTGCATGCTTCAGATTTTCAAGTCTGAGACCAAAAACAAATAACTTTTTCAGCACGCACAGTGCAGAGCTCCCACACCCGGGTGAGCACCGTGATGATGCCAGCCCACCAGGGCCGGGACAGAGCTGGACCCCTTCAGCAATCACAGAAATAGAGTTACAGAATCATACAGCATCAAAGTTCATCCAGTTCCAACACCCATGCTGCGAGCAGGGCCACGCACTTGTTCAGCACCTCAATGCTCCTGCACACACACCTGCAGCCTCAGTGGGAACCCATTCATTAGCAGTTCATTGCAGAGGAGGGGGAAGGACGCAGAAGCAGAGGTGAGGAGCGGAGGGGAGGCACACAGCCACCAAGAGCCAGCATCATCACCCCACCAGCATACAGCTGTGGCACAAAGCTCAGCTCCAGGCACCCACGAAGCATTTGGCTTGGAGCACTACAAGCACCGCGCTCACCCAATCCACCTCAGGACTCACATTTATGACTTTTTCTTCTTATTCAGGGGGGTAAGGGCACCTCGTTCTGCTCTAGGGTGTGAGCATCTGCACACACACAGCTTGTTACAGAGAGCCCTGCCTGCTGGCAAGCCACAGCAAGCCCCAGCACCTAACACAGGCACACAGCCCATCCCCAGACACACCATGGGACGGCTGCAGCCCAGCACCACGCAGGAGCAGGCACAGCCACGGCACTGCCAGCTGGGGTGGATTCTGCTGCAGGAGGGAAATGTGCTTTAAAAATTCATGTGGAACAAAATAATCTCCAGCAAATAAAAAGCGCAGCTTCTCTTCCATTAATAACGTATCATGAGCTTCGCTGAAACGGCTGCAGCTTCCAGCCCGTGCCCAGCCCTGCTCCAACGCTGCCTCACCTCTCCCTGCTGCTCTCCCCACTTCCCACCTCTGCCAGGGAACAGGCAGGAAAGCTCTGCCCCTGCCCCAGCCGCATCTCACTCCAACCCCAGCAGATTCCATCATTCGCTCCCTAAAGCACAGCGGGCACTCGTTGGCACTAATAAAGCAAAAAGCGAGGAGGAGGCAGAAAATGAAGGCAGCAGGCAGGGGATCAGGCTGTGACCCCTCACCGGCAGCTGCCTGCAGTCCCTGCACGGCCGGAGCTGTGCCCGCAGCCGGGCTGGTTGGAGCCCAGAGCGCAGCCCAGCACCGGCACAGCTCTGCCGCACACAGCGGGGACACGAGCACTCACCATCCATTTGCACCTCATAAAATTCTCATTGCTTTCGCCTGTAATGAGTGCATTGACCGCACCGCTGATTAAAAATACCATTATTTCCAAGCAGTCTCCTGAGTGCAGCACGGACAGCGCTGCTCGGGGGCCTCCTGTAAGGAAAACACCATATTTTGCTCTTATCACTAAACAATAATTTTGCATTGATTACTAATGACGTTTCATAGGTTGGGATGCAATGGCAGTACCGAGAGCTCCTACCACGTCCTCCCTCCATCACACTGCTGGTGGGGGCTGCTGAGCCAGCAGAACCGAAGCATGCTGCGCTCACCTGGGTGCCGCGCAGCCGCTCGTGCTCTGGAATGCATTTCTCCCACTGAAGCTCAAAGAATCAGACCGTCCCACGTTCCACCCCAGAGACCTGACCAGGGGTCTGCCAAAACCAGGCCGCTCACCCAGGTGCTGAGCTACGGACTTCGGCCGGCTAAAATTAGCCAGAAAGCTGCGCTCATCCCGCACCCTCAGCCCATGCCTCAGTTTCTAAAACCAGCCAGGAGAAGAAAAATTATTCCTCTCCGACCCTTTCAAGAGCACTTGGAGATCTCGGGCTGACAGCGCGGTTTGGTGCAGACATCTTCATTATTCTTCCCCTCCGTGGAGCGGTGTTAAATTTTTCTCCATATAAAGTCATTTTCTAAATTAGGTGAAGACGGTGAGTTTCGCGCTGGGCACATGTGGATATTTTTATAAAATGTTTAAAACTTCCCGTCTGACTTTTCCTGCCCTTGAAGGACGATGCACCAAATTAAACCTTCCCGTGACCCCATTTCGTGCCACATTTGAGTACTCCCAAGCAAGACTTTGCCCTGGAGCAACACCAGCACGTTCGCTTCGCTGGGGGTGAAAACGGCAACGCTCGGTGCTTGGGGTGTGCAGGGCCGGGGGCAGTTTGAGGCAGTCTTCACACACGGGATCCCAACGGGACTCCAGGTCCTGTTGCTGCTCTCGTGGGCCAGCAGCGGTGTGGGGTGGTGGCCCCTCCCACGGGTCCCACAGCCACAGGGCAGCTCCAGCCGCTGCCTGGGAAAGGGCGAGCGAGGTCGCACGCTGGGGACGGGACAGGGCCACTGGGCTGTGCAGGCTGCAGCAGGCGCTTAACCCTTGGAGCGCCCTCTCGGGGGCGGTGATCCTGCAGGCAGCCATGGTGCTAAAGGGGAGGGCATGGAGCTGCCCCAGGTGAGAGATATGGCCCCTGCCGCACGGGGAGCTGCTGTCACCTGCCACGTGGATCGAGGGGGACAGAATGCCTTCAGGGGAGCGGATCCCAGCGGACACGGAGCGGGGACAGAGGTGGCACAGCCAAACGTCAACGCAGAAGTTTTACGTCCCCAAAACAACTTCCTGCCTGAGATTTTTGTTGTTTTTAACATTGCTGCAGCATTATAAGTACCTGCCTGGTAGGACACTTGCCTGCAAGCTGAGGGCTCGCGCTCTGGCCTGGGCCAGCTTCATTGTGCAGATCTGAGAGACACTCACAGCAGCTGGAGGGCACATGGAATCCTCTTGGAATATCATCTGATGCATCCCTGCCCCGCTGATAGCCCCCATCCCACAATGGGGACTGAAGCACCCATAGGAAGGATGTGCATCTCCCAGCTCACGTAGCATTGCACAATCAGAACTGTATTATAGAGTCTCACTTCTGCTCCAAGGAGGCCCACAAGCACACAAATCCCCCAAGGACTGGAAAATTCAAAGCCAGACCCAGAGGAAAGGCACAAGGATGGGAGCCCGGGGGCACTTTCCATCCCTGCAGTGGGCACACGGGGATGGGGTGCTTGCCACCTGATTCCCACAGGAGCAAAGAAAATTGGGTATCGACCACAGAAAGCTCTGAACTGAGCACTGCAGCTGCTCACAGCCAAACCCGCTTCTCAGAGCCTTCGGGGGTCAGGAACCCACAGAGCGAGCTACGTGTCTGCATCAAAGGCAATCACCATTGGAGCCCTCCAAATAACGCACGCAAACAGATGGTTTGCACATAAACAGAGCAAGCCAAAAATCACCAGCGGAAGCGACGGGGGGAAGGAATTCTCTCTGCTCAAAGAAGGTTGCGATCCACTTGTGGGCAGCCCGAGGAAGGAATGCGGTGACGTTGGTCAAGGCAGTATATTAGCTCAATTATTCACAAGGAATTATTGGCCCCGCTCTACAGGGGGGAGAAGGAAAGCAGCACCAAAGACTCAGTGCAGAGCAGTGAGCCCTGCTGCTGGGCTGGAGCAGGAGGCACCGAGCGATGCTTTGCTGGGGATGGAGCAGGGATGGTGGATGCTGGGGCTGGGAAGTGACCTCAATCACCTCATCCCTTGCCGCATCCATGAGACTTCTCTGAGCAACCTATTCCAGTGCCTCCCCACACTCTGTGTGAAGATCTTCCTCCCAAAAGTTCCATTCCTGGCCATTTCAGTCAAATTCAAGGCGCCAGGCAGTGAGGACAGTGCAGCAGGACACAACAGCTCACAGCTCAGAGCAGTGAAACACAACCAGACCTTTGCCCCGGTACCAACCGCTCGTACAGCCCCAGGAGGGAATTTCCAGCAAAGCCAGCCAGCAGCCCTGGCGTGGATGGGCACAGCTATGGGGGGAGTCTAAATGAAATGGGGAAAAAAATAAATACATAAGCACTGAGCAGAGTGCAGGATTTGAGGAGCAACTCTGCCAAAAAATAATAAATAAAATAAGTAATCAAAAAGGCACCTCCCGGGATGAAGCCTCCACCCAAAGGTGCAGGAGCCCCAAACACGCCCCGAGCACATGCGCTGCCGCCCTCCTGCGCCCCAGCTCTGCTCCTGGCCCTGTGTGAACGCCGCGTGGTGCTGCTTTCCCTTCCTCGGGGCAGTCACTCCCAGGGAGCCGCTTCCTCTGCAGTGACGTGACCACGCTCCCCCGAGGGTCCAGCTGCCCTGGGAGCCATTCTCAGGCCCATAAAACCGCAGCTGGCCCTGGGGGTGGCTCAGGGATGGGAGCAGTGAGGACGCACAGCCCATCCCATGCAGCCGCCGCACAGTGGCACGGGATAAGCAGAGCACTGTTTGGCTGTTCCTCCAACACAGCTTGTGCAGAATGTGAACCCGTTCCCTGGGGTTATTATTAGAAGCAAGATATTTAAATCAGAAAGTGAAGCTGCGGGATGTGCCAGGGCTGAGCTCGGACCCATCCCATCCCCATCGGCTCCATGCGGTTTATGGGGCCCTGGGGAGCAGAAGGGCTGCTCTGCTGGCAAACTCCATCCAGGGAAATAGCGGGTGCTATGGAGCAGCAGCTGCCAAGATAAAGTTATAGAGATACATCGATATTTTAAAAAAGAGAATACAAAATCGTGGGAGCATCAGGAAGGTCACGAGTGGTGGGACTGAAGGCAGAGAGTTTCCAGTTGCCAATCCTCATGTCACATCAGTGCTAGGGGATGCTGCAACACCCACACTGCAGATGGGGACACTGAGACAGGATGGGTCCTCAGGGCTTCTGACCCCCTGGGACCCTACACCTCACACAGCACTGATGGATCCCTGCAGACCCCAGAAGCAGTGTGGAGGCAGAGCGGGGCTGGCCCCCCTGGGTGGGGGTCCCCATTACATGACTCCCCCTCTCCATACACACACCAGGAGATGCTTCCCCTGCACTGTTCCCCTTCCAGCCCCACATTTCATCCCATGAAGGCCAAAACCACTCGGGTCTCCCAGCAGCTGTGCTGAGCCCATGCTGACATTATCCATTAACAATAAGGGCTTGGACAGAAGGGACCTGCCAGCCCTGAGGTCCCAGCATCATGAAGATGCAGCAACCCATCAGCACGCCGTGCTCCTTCCCCCCACCCTCCCTGCTGGCTCCCTCCCATTACTCCTCATGTCCCTCCAGTATAGATATTTTGGCTTTTTCCTCCCCCTGGCAGTAACCCACACGCTACCAGCAGCACTGGAGCAGTCCTGCTCCAACTAAAGACAGTAGTGATGCTTTGCAGGATCCCCAACACAAACTGACCTAGCATCCCAAAACCACCCCAAAACCCCACACACGGCACAGCTCACTGCAGCCCCATACCATTATCTGCTCATCAGCCCTCATTGAAAGGCAAGCCCTGCACGCCAGCTCCCTCGGAGCGGCCACCAAGCAGCGAGGGAAGGGGCGTTCATGGAGCTGTGCGAGATCTCCCACAGCCCTGCAGCTCAGGGTCGCTCCCGGCCGTGCTGCTGAGGTTCAGCTGGCAGGAGGCCGGGGCTGTGCTGTGCTGCTGGAGGTGAGAGGGGCCACAGCATACACCGACTGTGCTTACTGCCCGCTCCCCACAGCCGCACGCTCCTGCAGCCCAGCAGCCCACCCGGTGCCGGCCCACAGCTGCAGCCCCGTGCTGCAGAGACCCTGCACACAAGTCCTCACCGGGAGGTGATGGGCAGCAGGGAGAGCATCGGTGCTCAGAAAAGAGGAGGTGCCAATGCAGCCCCTACATTGCTCTCCGACGCTCCTGGCCATTTTCTAAGCCTAGTACCCCCCATGGCGGCACGCAGCCCTGGATGGGTGCTGGCTCCTGCACCCCAGCTGCACTGAGGCCGTGGGAGGTGGGAAGGAGGCAGTGAGCACGGCACTGATCCCGGCCAGAAATAACCTCCCAGCCCCGCAGGTTTTGCCACCTGTCCCCACCTTCCTCCAGCGCAGCCGGCATCGTCCTGGATTCCTAACCCGGAAAGCAGCGAGGCGGGGGCGGAGCTCTGCTCTCCGGTTTGGTGTGGGGTGAGCTGCAGGCAGCCCATTATACCCAGCAACACCAGCAAATACTGCTCTAGGTCAGTGCAAAAAACCACGTGTAATAACCGCGATGGTTCTCCCTCCTGCCTCCAACGCTGACCGAGGCTGCAGGCTGCCCGGGACGGTGCTCCCACGGCACTGTGCAGCACCCGCAGGCACTGCTGCAGGACAGGGTGCAGCTGAGAAGTGAGCGAGCAGCCCTTCCCCAGGGGGTTCATCGCTAACCAATAATCTCTTCTGCCCACATGCGTCCACTTGGAAGCTCAACAAAGGAAAAGCACAACGTGTTGGGTGCCAGCGGCAGCCACTGGCAGATCATCACCCAGAAACACTCACAGCCAGCAGAGGGATGCTCGCTCCCCTGAGGTCTGGGAGATAAGCGGCTCGCAGCAGCCCTTTGGGGGTACAAACAGCAAACCTTCAGCCAGCACCACAGTGCCCAGCACAGCCACCGCTCGCCCTGGGTTGGCTCCAAGCACAGCATGGCAGCTCTGCGCTCCAACCCTCAGCCGGGATGGATTAGTTCAGTCATACAGCCCTGTTGATTCAGCAGCATTAATTGGTCTTCACTGTTCAAACAACAACCTCAATTAGAGCCACTTTTCCTTTTTTCCTCTTTTTTTTTTTTTCCCCTGGATCTTTACCCTTGGCTCCGTTCGTTTAAATACCAGAATACCTCCACCGGCCTTGGGGAGAGGCAGCATTAACTGTACATTTGTATTCAATTTATAGCAAGGCTCTTTACATCCTTAATGAGCATTCCTCTAAAGAAAAGGAGGAAAAAAGGACACACACCCCGAGAAGAGCCATACCATATCCTGCTCTGCAGCCCCGCACTTCCCTCACTTCACCCCAGCCCTTGAAGTCACTCTAATTCTCATTATTTCCTTCTAGTGATTTCCCACTCACAGCATCCCAAGCCAAAGCCCAGGAGATGGTGGCAGGGTTTCACACTGAATTAAGCAGAGCTGGCTGCAACCCTCACTGTGGCCAACGCTGCTCTGCTGTCCCCAAGCCCCGCAGTACGGGGTGACCCCAACCTCAGCCCCACTCCACCTGAGTCCCACAGACCCCATGGGGTGAATCCGCCCAAAGCAGCACCATGGCGAGAAGCCCTGCACTGACTGTTACCTGCCTGCCTTCATTTTTTTACAGGTTTGCTGATGGTTGAACAGAGCCCTAAGATTTCAGCCCTGTGCATAAAACACGCTGGAATTTGGAAGCTGATTTGTCAGGTCAGAGATGGGGAGATCTGGGGCGTCTGGGCTTTGGAAGCCCACAGGCAGCACAGGAAGTGCAAAGCTGCCCCACACTGCAGGTTGGTTCTCCACCATGGACAACCAGTGCCACCCACGGATAAGACACACGTAAAGGACTAACATGCCAGATCCATCCTGTGCCAGGGATGAGCGAAAGGCAGCAGCAGGGACAGGGACCTCAGCACCCAAGGCAAGCTGTCCAGAGGCCTCCAACATCCAAAGGATGCAAAAATGCACAAATACCCAATTCTTTTAGTTGTCAGGGCCGCCAGCAGTCCGCACAGCACAGATATGCATGGATAAAGTGTTTCGGGGTCAGACAGTCCCACTGGACAGCACATGAGCCCAAGGCCTGCAGAAAGCCAGCAGGACCTGGGCACTGCTGAGAGGTCCCGTACCTGAGGCTTCCAGCCCCATGGGCAACATCAGCCAGGTGGGGAAAAATGGAAGAGAAAGGCATACCCTGAAAGTTCACCCCCCAGAAAAAAACAGCTAGCTCAGATTACACCCTTTAAAACAAAAAAACTGCCTACCTTCTCACAGCATCTGCGTTCATTTGCAGCAGTTTGCAGAAGCTAGCTATTCACAAGCACTGGGGCAACGTGGTTGCAATGGCAGGTCTGCAGCAACGGGCGAAGGAGGGCTGAGCGCATCTGCAGGAAACCCTGCAGCAGCTGCAGATGAATAAATTCCTACAACTCTCAACCTGTTAGTGCAGAATCTTGGGAAAAGGACACATTTGAAACCACGTGGTGCCAGCACTGCACCCAGCACGTGCATATGCCTTGATGGGGTCCCATCATACAGTGCCACAACCGCATCCCACCCCACACTGGGGACCACCAGCCCTGCTGACCATGAGCACACCACCAGGCCCATCAGATTACCAATTCAATTCACTTCCCCCAAGCCTGCAGCTCTCGTGACAAACCGTCAGACATCTCCCCCAGCCTCCAGCCCTGTGCCCTGGGAGCTCCTCACCATCCCAATTCCTGCTCCCAGCCCTGCAGCCCCCAGCAGGGTCACCTCAGGATAAACCCAGAGCAGAGATTTAACGCAGCGATGCTAAAAACCCACCCGGCCCGTTTCCATGGGTACGGGAGGCACATGTTGCTATGTGATGTTCGGTCCGTTGTCATGGAGATGGCAGGGATGTCACCATGCAGGGCTGATTAGTTGCCATGGCTCTTAAAAGGCGTTTGTCCTCTGAGGACCTCCAAGGACCACCGGCTTCCCCCCTCTCTCTTGGATGCCGCTGAGGTCCCCAGGACTGCGAGGCTGCAGTGATGGGCAGCTCTGAGCTGAGATGGAGGCACTTGGCCACATGCTGCTCGGCGCATCCCCCCGCCCTGCTTGAGCAGAGCATCCCAGCAACGGGGATCTGTGCATCACATTATAATGTGACAGCGCAGTGACACCCTCAGCAGCCCCATACAGGACCCTCAGCACTACAGGCAATGGGGTCAGGCTATTTGCTGCTGGGGACCTTGTTCCTGGCCACAAATCATCACACCTGACCCCGCTGATCCCAAACCACTTCCCAACAGCTCACAGCGAGGTTTGTATGCGGCCACATAAACCCCTGTGGAAAATACTTATATGCTTTATTTAATAAATTAAAGGTATTATTTTCTCGTCATCTTGGTAGGCTTTCTAGGAAAGATATAATTTTTTTATTTAACTCCATTGGACAAAAAAATCCCCACAACCAAAAACCTATAGAAAGGTACATTATCCTGTAATGGAAAATTAGATTCCTCCTACACAATACTATAGCGCAACTTAAATATAATATATAGGAACATAACACATTATTAAGTGGTATTGTATCTTTCTAGAAAGACCTACAGCATAAGATTCTAAAAATTACTCCAAAAACCTGTAAGGTTTCCATTTAGTCCAGCTGGCTTCCTTTCTACTGCATTCTGCAAGACTCTTCTGAAAGGCTGCGGTTTTAATTGCATCTCAAACAGTGCCACCATCTGAGAATGCCTCCAAACACCCCCGGCTGCAGCAAACCCAAGTGGGGAACCCCACTGTGGCCTTGGGATGGATGGACAGACGGGGGACGGACGGACAGATAAGGGGATGGATGGGCCCAGGGATGGTTGTGACCCGGCTCAGCCCTGCACTCAAGGAGTTACCACCGATGCGGAGGGGCAGAGCCGGCCCCATCCCTCAGCCTCACAGAGCCAGCACATTTTGCACTGCACTGTAAGCGGCGCCACCTCCTCCTGCTCACCACCCCACATACCGGGGGGTCCAAGCAGCTGTCAGTATGTGCTCACATGTGCACCCATCTCTCTGCAAAATGGAATGGGTTAGGGATAAAAGTTGCCTCTAGCTGTTGCCATAGAGACTCCCTGGCTCAGCAGAGAAAACCCAAATCTTGTCAAAAACGGAAGAATTTAAGATTTTAATCAGAGAGAACACACAGGAGGCCACGAGCGTCGGTTCATAGCTTTGCCTCTGCCCTGCGCTCAGCAGTGGGCACCAGGAGCTACCTGGGGAGTGGAGAGCTATAAAAACCAATGGAAAGGCAGCCCCCCGTAGCCCCCACCTGGGCTCTGCCTGGAAATGGTGAGTCCTGGCTTGGAGAAAACAGGGAGAAAAGCAGGAAGGTTCAAACGAGCCAGGCAGAGGCTCTGTGCTGCTCTCCCCGTTGGCAGGCAGGGAGCTGCAGCGCAGCGCCAAGCGGCCGCGTCGCACTGCCTTCATCCACTGCCAGAGGAACAGCACCAAACCCAACAACACGAGCGAGGCAAAATATTTCCCGGAACCTCCACTGTTTCTACCACAAACTTCACCTCTCCGCCGGTGCAGCCAGTGGCGGGCGACAGAAAAAAAATAAAACAAACACAGCAAATCCCAGCCGCCAACACCACGAGGTGGTTTTGGGAGCGTGTTAACTCAGCGGCCACATCCTCCACACTCCCTCCTGACCCGAGTTCTGCTCTGACCGCAGTGCAGACAGCTCAGCACTCCGGCATCCCCGCCGGGCCGAGCACTGCGGTGCCACCGCGTCCCCTTCTCCCACCGTTTGGCACCTGTGCCAGGGTGGGGTAAGCCCTGAGGACGGGGCTGCAGTTTTTAGGGGATAATCACAGCACTAGGGGAGAGCTGGTGCCAAGGGAGCTTGTCCCTGTGTCTGGCTGAGAGACACGGTTTGAGGAAGACCAAACCGAGGGACTTCCAGAAGGAGCGGCGCTGGCTAGGGGAATATTGCTGTATGAGCTCAGCCTCTGCACAGGGATGGAAAAAATCACACAGCAGCCTCGGCGGGAGGACGCAGCACGCAGCGGCACGAGCACTGGGTGACCGCTGCCACCACACCGAAGGACACCAGCAGAGCCCACAGCTGGGGGACGCAGACCCCGAATGACACCAGCAGGAAGGTTCCCATGCCGCCCACCGAGAGCACCCCTCCCATCACACAGCGTGGCACTGGAAGATGGCTTGGGCTTGAAGGCCATTGCGAGAGGAATTTCACAGCACCTTTTCGTGCCTTTGTATTTCTTCCATACCCAGTCTGCCTTGCTCCCCCAGTCCACTCCTGGGCTCAGCTTTGACTCCCTCTGCTCAGTGCAAGAGCTTTGCTCCGGGACCCCCTCCTCACGGGTGCTCCCCTCTGCTCAGCAGCAAAGCAGCCGCCCTCCATGGGTGCAGCCCGACACTGACATGACCTCGAGATGCAGCTTCAGCACACAGGGTATCGCCTCCCCTCCCTAAAGAGAGGCAGCGGAGCGCTCTGTATGGGATTCACCAAAAGCAGGGAAAGCCTCCAGTGCCTGGCACT
>JAOWBP010004377.1:9061097-9097687 GCA_028571105.1 Tragopan temminckii
CGTGGCCGCGCCGCCCCGAGCCCCGCACGGAGGCCCCGCACCGCCCTTGGCGCGGCGCAGCCGCACCGCCCCGTTCCGCCGCAGGCGCCGCGCGGGGTTCCGTTTTCCGGAGACCTCCTCGTCTCATCCGAGCCGGGCGCGCGGCTGCCGCGCGTTAATAACGGCAGCCTTCAATGAACCGCACGTTCGCACGGCGTCCGGCGCGCGGCTCGGCGCTGCCGGGAAAGGTCTGGGTCCGGCGCGAGCGGAAAAGCTCCGCCCGGAGGCGGTGCGGCCCCGGCCCTGGAGGAGCCCCGGAGCCCCTGGCTGGCAGCGCTCCGCCCGCGGCGAGGACGGGAACTGCGCGGCCTTTACGGCCCCTCCGACCCCGCCGCTCCGCGGTTTCCCGAGGACCCGTCCGAGCCGCGCCGCGCCCGGCGGGGCTCCGCCGAGAGGAGCTCCGGGCGGTGGGAACGGCGGCGGGGAGGGCGGCTCGGGGGCTCGGGGCCGTTCTGCTTCGCGCTGCCCCCGGCAGGCGGCGTTTGGGGGCTTTCCGCCGGGACGGCGCTGACATCGCCGCGTGCGGCCCCAAATCTCCCCCGCGGCTGCGGTAGGAGGCGGAACCGCCGCGTTCCTCCGCTCGTGGTTGTGCAAAGCCGGCGCTGGCGGCCCGACGCGTCGCATTTTCTTCATTTGCGCTATTAATAGGAGGGGAGAAGTGAAACATGGCTGTGACAAAGGGGGGGGAAAGCCGGCACCGCAGATTACCGCTTTCGACGTCACCCTCCCCTCCGAGTCACGGCGGGGAGTTTCCCGGCTGGCAGCGAGGGCTATAAGACACAGGTAGGGACGGGCTGCGGCTGCACGGATCGCATATGGGCGCGTTGACCGACGCGATGTGGAGAGCTCTGCTGTGCATCCACGCCGTTCCGGTGAGTGCTTGCAGAGCGGGGCTGCGGGGGGCGGCGAGCAGCGACCTCAGAGCCGCGAGGTGGCCGTGAGATGGGAAAGCTCTGGGCTGGGATATGGGTGGGTGCTGAGCCCCGAGGTGAGCAGTGCGTGGCCTGCAGCTCGTGTATGCCGATGGCGTGGGGCCAGAGATAGGGCTGATGGGGTCTGTGTCCCTCTGCGTGACTGTAACCTGTGCCTGGGGCTTCTCTCGGCAGTCTGTGTACCCACTCAAGGCGGGATTGATTTCATCTTCGTCTCATAGCAGCCAACCCCAGGGATTCCACACCCAGGTGAGTACATGGGGTGCTCCTGGGCAGCTGGGTCTGTATGGAGGTTGTAGGTGCCAAGCAGGAAGGAGAGAAACCCTTCCCAGTGCAATCCAACCTGTCCTGCACCTGGGTTAATGCTGCGGGAAGCAAAGGAAGGATGTGAATCCTGTCTTAGACATGATGCACAGAGATCCACTGCGTCTCCAAGGTCATTACTGCAGTTGCTGCAGTCCAGGTCGTGGTTCCTCCTCGAGGAAGGAGGGTTTACAAGAATCCTAACACTGCATTACATTTGTGCACATCAGACTTACCTCAGGGCAGTGGGTGGAATGCAGCCCGCAGGCAGTGTGGGGAAGATAGAGGCACTGACCAGAGATGCAGTGTGTGGAAAGCTCCATGACAGCACTGCGGGCACAGATCTGCAAGGTGCAATGTTGACACGGTCTGTTGTTCTTTCAGGAAGCACCTACGAACAGTGGTCATCTCATTGAGAAGGTCTGCTTCCATGGGTAGAGCCCACAGTCCAGCTGGGAGAGCCAAAACAGTGACTTCACTGACACTTCCTCGCTCCCCCTTTGCACCACTGCTCCTCAGCGGCTCCAGGAGACAGAAAGAGGTTGGTGAGAATTGGCTGCAATGTAATCTGCAGCCCAGCTGGTGTGGGACACTCGACGGGAGGGAAAGGAGCTCCGCTCTTCAACTTCTCGTTGTGGTGTTTCATGGTTGGGAGGCACCAAACTCCCGTAAAAACGCTGTCCCGGGTTTGCTCTGCTTTACACTTCTCATGGGACAGAAAGTTTGGTATTTCTGTACAATGCTTACTGTCTGTCTTATCCAAAGCAACAAAAATAAACACCATTAAGTCTGTGTTGGAGAAGTTTATTTGCGGGTCAGAAGGCCCCTTGGGAGGCCTGGGAACAGGGCTGGCATTTCTGACGGAAAGCCTTTCTGCCTAAAGCCTCTACCCTTCATCTCAAGTTTATCAGTGTGTCATTTCACTGGGTGATTTATATGCCCTATGAATCCCAACAGCACCCAAGCAGAGAAGGCATTAACCAGGTGAGACTGTTGTGACTTCAAATATCAGTAAAATAGGAACAGTATGTTACCAGCATCTGTTCAGGCCCAGAAGGCCCTCTGAAATGGCTGTAGTCAAGTTGCTCAAAGAGAAAAGACTTTGCAACCTTCGTGAAGTCTTAGAGTAACAGGACAGAGTTCCAGAAGTAAGCATCTTTTCCTCGCACCGCAGTATTTCTTTTGGCAAAGAAACAAACCTAACTGCAAAAAAAGGCTCTCTGTTCTATAAGCATGAAAGTGCCATCAGTTCAAGGGCAGGAAGAGAAGCCCTCCACTGCTTGTCACGAGGCACAGGTGAAAAGGAGACGTAAGGCTGGATGCAGTGAGTCCAATTTATCCCTTGTTTTATTCTCCTTCCTGAGCTCAGAGCTGAAGGTGCTTCTCCATCTGCTCTCTCAACTTGTATTTCTGAACCTGAAACAAAGCACAGGTGCAGAGGTTCAGACAGCACGGCAGGGCACGGCTTCTCTCCTCCCACAGCCCCCTCTTACCTTGCCTGAGACAGTGAGCGGGTACTGACTCACAAACACAATGTAGCGTGGGATCTTGAAATGGGAGATCTGGGAAGAGAAAGCAAACAGTTACACAACTTGCCAGGAGCAGTGTGTGCAGCACACGCTGCCTGTAACATCCGCTGTGCAGCAGCTATACCAGGACTGCAGGGACCAGGTGAGCTACATCGCTGCATTTGCAGCCCCCCGGCTGCTGCTGGTCGTGGTGGCCGGGCAGAACACTGGGGAGCTGGGCACACAGGAGTGGAAGACATACCTTCCCTTTGCAGAAAGCTTTAATATCGTCTGCTGCACAGCTCTGCCCAGCTCTCAGTCGGATGCAAGCACAGACCTCTTCTCCCATCAGCGAATCCTTCACTCCAACCACCTGGTGGGGACAGAAGAATGTGTGAGCCTGGAGACATCCCCCCCAGCAGCTCGCTGTGCCTGCAGAGTGTGTGCAGCCATGACCCACTGCAGGATGCACGGGGTGGTGTTGTGCATTGGGCTGCCAGAGCTTCCTATGTGTCACTAAGCCCTCCTGGAAGGACTTCCTGCCGTTTGTTGGAGGAAATGTGGCACAGCAGGATGGGCACCCAGACGTCAGCGCCTTCCTCTGGTTTTGCAGTCACTGAGGTCAGGGCTGAGTCAGGGCAGCCAGGCCCCTGTGCGGATGGAGGGGAGCTGACATCTCATTTTGCGCTTCCGTTTCCCCAGCTGTAAATATGGGGCAATAGGTTTCATGACCAACAGACTTGGGAGGTTGCTTCAATTGCTTTGTGTTCTCAAGATGAAACAGCAGGAGAGGGATGAAATAGAACTAATGGATTCTTTGGAACCCTTATAGAGGCAGAGCTTAGTTCACCACTGCCTGGACACCAGGAGATCAGATCACTCCAGGTGGGCCTCCCAAGCCTGATCTCTAAAGTTGTCTCACACCATTTCACATGAGTTCTCCTGCCATCCCTGCCTTGCCCAGTGCCTCAGAACCCCAGAGATGTGCTGATCCTTGAGTCCAGAGCAGAGACACGCAGCCCTAGGAACTGCATAAACAGGGCTGGTTTGCATCCCATCTGCACTGGGGCTATGCCAAGGAGACATGCCAGCCTAGTACAAGCACAGCACTTACTAAATCACTGGTTTATTTATGGGGAAACTTGTCTGGCACAAAACATGGAGGAAAACAATCCTAGTAGATTGGGAGCAGCTGCTCAATGCTGCACATCATTTCTGTCTTGTGAATAGATAAAACTAAGTCTAACTCCTCATCTCCAGGGATTTGCTGGAGGAGTCTTTTTTGATTTAGGAGTGTAGTAGTTATCAGTAAGAGCTGTCCTTGCAGACTGCTTTCCAAGTCAGAATTTCAGGGAGCACTATGAAAGTGGACAGGCAGTTTAAAAACTGAAGAATGAGCCACTACTTTGCAGATGCGAAACTGTTGCACAAAGATTTTGTCTGAACTTGTGTGCCTGCAACTCTGAGAGGAAAGACCCAGAAGCTCTGTCCACCCCATTCCTGTCCTCACCAGCTGCAGAAGGACATTGCACTGAAGAAGCTGAAAATGGGGGAGGACAGCCAGGTGCCAGCAGCAGTCCCAAGCATCCTCGTGTACAGATTTTTCATCCCATAAACCACCGCTGTTTAGTCAGCCCCGTTCCCTCCTGCTCACCTGGACCTCCTCAACCTTGGGGTGGGTGTGGAGAAACTGCTCAATTTCTGCTGGGTAGATGTTCTCTCCTCCCCGAATAATCATGTCCTTGCAGCGGCCTATAATTCTGCAGTAGCCATGCTCATCCAGGGTCGCAATGTCCCTGCAATGACACCATAGTCCAAGTCCTGCTCCAGCTAGGTGGAACAGCAACTGGTTCACCCATCAGCCTGGAGGCCAGATCAGACTACCTGGAAGGTAATGGGCGAGTTGCCACTAAAACACGTGGAAGAAACTCCTGCAGAGATCAGAGAGTTTCTGCTATAGGCAGACACTGTCATAGGCAGCATCTACAAACATCAGGGCTCAGGGGAAGGAGACTCCTGCTGTGGCTGTCCTTGTCTCCGCTGCATGCCTGCAGGGCTCTGCCTCTTGGAGGAAGCACAGTCACACCAAGTGAGTATCTCCGACTCCAGGAGCAGTTTGCTAAAAGCTGTTCTGGAGTTTCATGGAGCGGAACCGACAGATCAGAGGGCTACCTCTGGCCAGTTTTCCCTACTTTGGAAATCATAGCTAAACCATTCATGTACACATATGTCCCCGTGCAGTGTCCCCATCCAGGAGGGACATGGGAGAGCAGGGAGCTTCCCAGACTCACCCAGTCTTGTACCAGTTATCATCAGAGATCACTTCACGCGTTCTGGCAGAGTCATTCCAGTACCCCAGCATGACACAGTAGCCACGGACCTGAAGCTCCCCAGGAGTGTTCAGAGGCACAGGCTTCCCTGTTTCTGGATCCTCAATTTTTGCCTACAGTGGAAGAGAAGCAGAGGCTTCGGGGAGCTGAGCCAAATGTTACGGCATGCAGCAGCTCCAGGAGCAGAGAAGACCTGGAGCAAGTGGGGAGGATCATGTTCACCTCTGTGTGGGGCAAGATGGATCCCACTGTCTCGGTCCTTCTGGTAAAGCTGTCAGTGGGAAATCCCATGAAGGTGACAGGGCTGTTTTCTGTGGTCCCATAGGCAACCTGCAATCACAAGAGCAGCAACATGCCTCAAGAGGAAAAGAGCATAGCTTCAGCCTCAGGAAAGGTGAAGTGAGTGATGGCCACAAGGAGATGGGGCGGGAGGAGGATGTTATCAGCAGTCATTCCAGTCACAAGCAACCACTGTGCTCTCCTGGCTCTCCAGTCGCTCCTGCCAGAGAGACTCTTGGAGCACAAAGGCTACAGAAGCTCTAACTGCAAGCCGTGGCCTCACCACTGCCCCGCTCCAGACCTCTGCTGCCCAAGGCAATTTGTCTGTCATTTACTTTTGACAAACCAGCTGCTTTTCCTGGAGGACCCCGGGCCCACTCTCCTCTTTTTTAACCTCTATGTGCCTTCCCAAGCCCTGCTCTGTTTATTCCTTGCCATCTCTGCCACGTGCTGAACTTGACTGTATGCCCTTGCAGCCATCCACTCAAGGTGCTGAGTTCACCTTCCATCTTCTACAGCTCAGGGCAAAGAAAAAATCACTTGGATAAAACCCTGGAGCCAGCAGTGGGCTCCTGTGGGAAACCACGTGCCCCACTGTGTGGCGGTTTGCTCCAGATCCTTTTGTGCAGACATCAGCTCCCATAACCTTCCTAAAGACATCACGAGGCTGCACAACACTCAGCGCAGCTGCACTTACAGACCAAAAGCCTCACAGCAGGACAAAAGCTGCTTGCTGCTAACCCTCCCTCAGCACTAATCCCACCAGCAGGCTCTGAGTCACCTCAGCTGAAGGTCAGTTCTCCTTGGAGGAAAATTCCAGCTCGTTGTGCCCGGTGTGGTGGCTGGAGAGCTCACCAGGAGCTAGGAAGGAAGCACTCAGGGCAGTTCTGAGCCATGGCTGACAGCACCACGCTGCAACTGCTGCTCAGACTCCAGCTCCTGGAAGCACTGTTCCAGCAGTGGGACATGCTGGAGCCCTTCTCCACTCTTTAAGCCTCTCAGAATGTTGCCCATCATCACCAGAAGGTGTTTTGTTGGGAAAGCACAGCTAGGGAAGGGCCAAGGCAGGAAACATCTGCACCCTTCTCTACCACAGCTTCAAAGACTGATCCATGAGCAGCTCTGACCCACAGAACTTCAACATGCCCCATGTCTTTAGGGCTGCACTGCTGCTGCAAGGGCACACTGACACCACTGGGGTTCTGCATGGAGCTCACCAGGCTCCAGGCACTGTGCTCAAAGCTGATCAGGGACTTAAGAAAGGACCATGACAAAGCATCCAAGCAAGATATGCGTGCATCCCCAGAAGGCTCCACATGAGACTGGTGGGAGAGCTTGGCACTCTGCGACTTCGAGCTGCAAAAGGAGCTCACGTTGGGTGCAGTCTGCCGTAACACCTGATGTGCTCATTTGACTACGGCAGGGTCAGCATGAAATCCGAGCTGCAGATTTGTGGGAGCCTCTTCGCCAGGAATCTGGAGGAGATCATCTCCAGGATGCCACAGGAACCATCTGGTGCAAACTGCGACTGTAATGAGGCTTCTCCTACCAGACATAATGACAGCCTAGCAGTCAGGGAGGAAACCTGCAGAGCTGAATGCTCAGAAAGGATTTCTCTTCCACCCACTAATATGGGTCCTGTGGCTGGATCAAATGATTGACAAGACATAAATCCAAAATCTTAAACACTTATTAAAAATCCAAATGCCTTTGTTTTTCTGCTTTGCTGGACGGATTGGAGCATCAGGCCCAGGATCCCAGCCAAGCCCTGACTCAACCCTTTCTGTCACTCCCCATCGCTCCACTGGTTTAACTGGAGGCAGCAGCACACAGCCCCTCGCTGCAGCACACCGGGCTGCTCCAGCTGCCTGGCAGCATGCTGTGAGCACAGCTACATGCCCTGAGCACGGGGGCTGTGCCTCAGCTGCGGTGTGTCCCCATAACTGCTCTCACACCCTCAGGACCAGAGGTGGCACAGCTGGTGCTGCCGGGAGCCCCGTGCCCAAATGGACCCAAGGAAACCCGTGCCTCCCGAGCCAGCCCAAGGGGCAGCACAGCTCAGAGCACCCAGCTCCAGCCCCCTGCTCCCTGCCTTTCTCTGCAGCTGGTCGCCGGGGCGGTGCTCTGCACTTCTGTTTACTTCTGTTTTTTCTCTCTTCAGACACCGTTTCTGTCTGAGTAGTGTTTTCCTCATCTGCACAGCCTGGGTCTCAGCAGAGGCTGCAGCATGCCCTCGCAGAGGCTGCGCTGTCCTCCCCTCATCCGACGCGTGGCATTTCCTCCAAAGGCTCCTCTGCTCAACTCCAGCACGAGATGAAACCACACTTCCACAAAACTGATTTTAAGTTCAGAGATATCCATGAAGATTCATAGTTCTCAAGGCCCAGCGGGACACTTATGCTCATCCAGCCTTGTCATTCTGTACATTTCAGTCCAGAAAACCTCACCCAGTAATTTCTGCATCAGATCCATAATTTCCACTGGAGCTATATCTAGTGTCAAAGCAAAGCTTTAAAGGTGGCAGGGAGCCCAGCTCGGACGCTTGGCTCTGAGAGGAGCTATGAAAGTACAGAATATAATCGACTTTAAAGCCTTCTTTCACTGTGAGGGCTGCAATGACCCCCAGCGCCCAGCAGCCCTGCCTTCAGCAGCGACAAGGACAGCTTCAGGACCAGCTGCTGCCGAGCTTGCTGCTACCGACAAGAGACTCATTCTTTGTGAATCCTAAGTCTGTCTAAACTGGAAATAAAAAGAACATCTTAACAGAACTGTGTTTTTTAAAGCACATTTCAAAAACATTTCCTGCTAGTGCTGTTTGAACAGCGGCCACTGCGGAATCGGCAAAACAGGCTGAAGAAGGCAGAGTCTAAAAATTAAAAATAAAAACAATCGGAGTCCAGTCTCCTCAGTAAACATTTGGGAAGCAGGCTGATGTGGTGGGTACAGCAGGGGCACTGAGGACCCTGGGTTTTTCCCAATCATGCCACTTATTTACTGCATCACTTAGAGCAAGGCTCGTCAGCTCCGTGCTCGTCGGTTTCCCCGAGCACCCAATGGCAATAAAAACAGCCCTTCCCTCCCCGTCTGGCTGTGAAAGGCTGCAGGGAGAAGGCTGACAGCAGCGCTGGGTACCGGGGGTTACACTGGGAGGACCTGGAGGGGAAGGCCAGGGCTGAGGAGGGCCTCGCAGAGCTTCATGCTCCTCATCAGCACCCTCTGGTTGTGCCACACTGGAGAACGATGCCAGGGCTGGAACCGCCGAACTAAAATGTACAGAAACAGCTTCACTGAGGACAATACTGGCCTCGGAAAAGAGAAGCAAATTGACCGTGAAATAATAGGGATTTTCAGACTTCAAAGAGGCATAATGAACACCAGAAAGCAGCCTGACGACCCAAGAGATGTGCTGAGGGACTCTGAGCAGCTCTTTGAACCCTGCCCATTGTAACACGCCGGATGGATCTCATTACCCCAAACCCACGCTGAGTGTTTTGTCTCACATATCCCCACCAAAGCCCCTTCCTTAGCAGCCAGATGCAAATTGTTCTTAACTGAGCAACTATCTTTCCTCATGCAGTTGCTCACCATCACCATCCCCAAGTTCTCCCACTCTCTGGGCCATGAGTCTCATTGCTTTAGAGCTGTCCCACTACCACAAGTTGTATTGGAATATTCCTGAACCTCCAGGTCAACTTTGCCGCTGCAAAAACAGCTCCTGATCCCATCCAGCCTGTGTCACACGGGATTTCATTTCCTACCACAGCAACAGTACCATCTTTGTGTCAGAACGCCAGGACACAAACAAGCAGGTTTTACAGGACAAACCTCCAAGGGCGGCCACCCCACTGGCATTTCTCCCCACACAAAGAGCTGCCAAATATTCCTAGTTTGGATGGGGCTTTAAAAGGTCCCAAAAATATCGGGTGCCCAAAGCACTGGCTTTCTGTTGTTGCACACAATGGCTTTGCTTCAGGAGGAGACCAATGCAAAAATGGCAACCCAGCTTGCCTGGGCCAGAAGGCGGCCACTGAAAACTGGCCCCAAGCCATCAAACGGCCGCTGCTGTATGAGCTGCTCCCCGCCAGCTGGGGTTAAACCTGCCTCTATTCTTTCCAGGCTCATATGAAATCTCAGGGCTTGCAAATATTTCCCTGGCCCTGCCAGCATTTCAGAAACACTGCCCAGCGGCAACCAGCAAAGGCAGGTGCAGTTAGTCGGTGTTTTATTGATAGCTTGATAAAAGGTCTTTGCTGCATAATTAACTCCACCCCTTGTGCTGGGGTGCCAATGCATTCAGGAAAAGTGGAACTAAAAGGAAAAGGAGAGAGGGAATACACAGAGACAGAGGCCCTGCAAAGGAGGAAAAACACTGGGTTGGGGGAATCCAAATGCTCAAAGCTGCCAGAGAAGGAAACTGTCCAAAATACTAGGTGCACAGGCAACATCCACACAGACCTGGAGAGCTCAGTCCTCACTGGGGACATGGCTGGCAGTCTGGGATCTCATTGCTTTCATTCCATATACAAAGTCATCATTTTAAACGTTCTCACAGCACGCTCCCATAGCTTTGCAGCTTTGAAGCCACCTACTTGCCAGCTCATTGAACCGCCTGGGGGCTTCAGGCTTGCGGGGTGCACACGGCATGGCCGGGGCAGCGGTGAGGGCAGGGTGAGTTCCATGGAAGAAGCCGAGAGCATCGTGCAGCAGTCACTGGGATCAGAGAGAAGGGAAGGCTGGATGGGAGAGGAGTGGGTGGACATCAACTGGAGCCAAACTGGCAATGTACCAATGGGTGGAGGCCACGCTACAGTGGAAGAAAACCATCAGATGGAAGGAGGTGCACCCACCACCACCTCATCCAGCTCTACAAACAGGCCAGGTCCTTGTCCTCAGCAAAAAGTATCCTTCGAGCACATATAATAAAAGCAGTAAGTTGGGTCTGAACTCAGCGCTAAATGCCACTGCTACTGATGGGTTACTTGCATATTGCTGAAAGCCAGGGATTTCTCTGGGACTGCCTGGAGACAGAGCACCTGCACCCCATCTGTTGCCCATCCACCTGGCTCTTCAAACACTGCTCCACGCCAGGGAATGCCGCAGAGCATCACCTCCACCTTCTCCCACCTGCTCCCTCACCAGCACCCAGTGCCAGGGAGAGACAGAAGCTCAGTTGTAAACGGGGGACAGCCGATGTCCCCAGGGCACCTCCCCAGGCTGTCTGAGCGCCCTTTTCCAACCAGAAAGGGAGCCTGGAGCCCAAGAGGGCAATTGCTGCTCTGCACTGATGTACAAAACTAGATCTGGATCCCCTTCAGAGCTGCAGAGTCAGGCTTTAGGAAGCAACAGAGTATTTTCACGTGGAGTAGTACACGGGTAGCAGTTTCAGTACACCAGAATTGTTGATATCAACAAAAATAAAGATTACACATGGAAAAGGCCATCTCCAATGTTGTATCAAAACAGCTCTGACCTGAAACACCAAAGCAACACCCCAAATCTATATTTATAGAGTTTCAAAACCTGTATTTATTTGCTCTGCCCACAACGCCTCCAAGAAGGAGAGGAGGGGAGGCCAATGGCTCCAATTACCAGGCACGGGGAATGTTTGCTAACTGTTAATCAATTAAGAAAGAGAGGATGGCAGAAGCATCCTACCTCCTCTGCCCCGTCCCAGCAGCGCGGGTCCCTGGGGAGCTGTGGGGTTCAGGGCTGGATGCTCCCCAGCCCCTGCGGCATCCTGCCCTGCAGCAGAACACCGACACTGCTGCCATTGTCAGCACTGGACTCCAAGCCACCCGCGAGCCACGAGCAGGGCCTGGCTGAGCTTTTGAGGATCACTGTACGCTCGCTGGCCAGCCTTAGTCATCCCTGGGCTGCAAAGTCCAGTGTGGGCAGGCCAGAGGCTCTCAGCAAGCAGCTCAAAACTCAAGCAGCTCAAAACTCAAGCAGCTCGGAGCCCAGAGGCCCCTCTGGCAGCCAGGCCAGGTGCCAGGCGCAGCAGATGCCAGTCGGCTCCCACCACAGGAATGTGCTCACTGAGGCATGGAAATCAAAACCATTAGGGGAAAGAACTTCCTTTTATTCCACATTTGTGCCTGGAGAAATGGAGCCGAGAAGCAGACATCTTTTCCCTGGCAGCCCTGCTCTGCTGCTGCCCCACAGCAGGACCCAGCATAACACAGCATCCACCAAAGCTCTGCTGCACCAGCAAGGCTGGCAGGGAGCCCTCGCTGCATTTCCCCATGCTGCACCAGCTGCATCATGGCACCTTCACAAGGACAATACAGGTCTTACCCAAGCTTGGGCCTGACCCTCTCTGGCCATAACACCCTTGTCTGTGCAGGGAGAAATTCCCTGGCCCCAAAAATCCGCAGTCTCAGCCAGCAAACAGAGAAAGGGTGGAAGAAAGGGAAATTTGTTCTCAGAGGAAAAAAGAATAGAGGATGGCTTGTGGTTTGTACAGCCTAACCTCCAGAAGGGGTCTTGTTCCAGAGACACACACGGGTGGGATGTATTCACGGACAGAGTTTGCAAAGACCTCACATCTTTTAGGGCCAGTCTAACTCAGGCTAGCAGAGATCTTGCAGAAATGGTACAATGTTGGCCAGTATTTCTTTTGCGAGAAGATGGGAAAACCAAGTATCAAACATTAGCTGCGCTCAGGAGGGAAGCACAGATACACCACCTAGCTCCAGCACCCAGCAGAAACGGGCTGACTTTTAAAGCACACCCATCAGTTGCTCTTGCACAGTAGAGCTGGTGCACAGCTTTCAGGAACTGCTGAACAAATGGGTTCAGGTTAAGACTAAGGCAGTTGAATCCGTTCAGAGAAAAATCAGTCAGTGGAAAGAAGACAATGATGTTTTAGAGGATTTTTTGTTTCTTTTTTTCCTTTTCCACGCTCACGCAGGTCTGGGGGTTCCTCTGTGCACCCCTTCTTTTCCTGTCTCACAGATTCTGACAAAAGAGATGCTCCAGTGACCAGAGCATGTGCTGTGTGCCCAATCGTTGCAGTGACACAAACAAAAACACCTCTCACCTTTATTTCCAGCATGAGCCTGGCGGTCCTACAGCAGGGCATCTCTGGGGGGAGGCAGGAGGAATGACTTCATGCTGAAGTGGTGGTGAGGCCCCAGCTGCTTTACAGCAGGGCGTTGCATGTCAAGACAGACAAATATTGGAAGAGTGACATGGCCTGGTTTGCACTGAGGTCCCACATGACATCATCGTGTAGCCAATCCCATCTGCCCCACAGGCTCATCAGAACCTACATTCACACCCCAGAAGCCCCCTCTCACCCCCCCAAATAAGTCATGCACTGAAAACACCATTTAAACTGACAGCTGCTGCTTGGAGCTGAGGCTGCCAGGCCGTTTGCATAACACTGTCTGGAGCATGCTCAGTGATGCTGGCTAATTCCTCATTTCAACAATGGAAAAACCCAGAAATCTCTGTGAATAAGCCAGTCTGTGTCCTAAGTCAGCCCTTGGATTTCCTCCCTTTCTTGAGACTGTCTCGCCTCTGCAAAAGCTCCACTGGGGCTCTGTATCCAGCTTCAGCAGCAGAAATCTCAACAAGCTCACAGTTATGTGCTCGGCTCTCAGCTGTTTGCTACAGCCAGGAACTGGCTGGAAATCAGTTCAAAATGTTCCACATCCAAACCTCACCCTGCAACTCCTGGATCTCTCCCTTCTCACTCCCCACAGCAGGCACTGGGGCTTTTAACTGCTTTGCTTTATCTGCAAGGAACATCCTGCGTGTTGCTAACACACTTCCATGTCACAACTCCCTGCAACTGCTGCTGCAAGACATGCATCAGCGCAGCCCCGCTCCTGCTCCAGCAGTTACTTCCTTGCTCTGCAGCTTCACCATCCCCTTTCCAATGCCCACGTCTTTCCCTGTCCAGCTTCAGCCTGAGAACCTCAGGCACTGCCATCCACCTCACCTAAGCCAGGCATGCAGTAAGAACCACCGAGCACTTCTTCTCTTAGTATCACAACCACCACTCTG
The DNA here is from genome assembly GCA_028571105.1 of Tragopan temminckii. NCBI lineage: Eukaryota > Metazoa > Chordata > Aves > Galliformes > Phasianidae > Tragopan > Tragopan temminckii. Next base: position 9,074,499 of record JAOWBP010004377.1, read on the forward strand.
TGCCTCACCACTTCCCTGCAGTCTCTGCCATTGCTCCATCCCCCAAAGGAAGGCAATGACCTCTGCTTCTCAGTGCCACATGCTGAGAATTCCCTTTACACGTAGATCTCCGGACCATGACCAGCCCTGGATCTACCACACTCCACCTCCATAGAGAAGATGCAGCAGAAATCACCAACATCTTTGCTCCCCTTTCTTGGCCAATTCCTAGGTGCCATCTAGATCTGAAGGTCTTCAACCAAAATTTTGCATTGCAAGAGCAACTACAGTGCTATTGACCATCAGCATGACACTATAGCTCTCACAACTCCTCCTGTCTCTTCTCAAGCAAACTCTTTTGAAATCAACAAGACAAGATCCTCCAGAGCCTTTCCTCTGCCGCAGCAGGAAAAGGTGCATCTCCCCACAAAAGCCCAGGCCAACATGCAGCCCAGGAGCTGGCTGAAAGCTTTAGTGCAAGCTGCTTTGAAGGGCAGCAGTGCTCCTTGCTGTGTCATCCTAAGGCTTCCATTCAAGCAAAAAAGATTGCTTTTCCTCTCACTGGTAAACCTGGGCCCTGCATGGCTCAGCAGGGATCAGAGATTTCTCATGGAGCAGGTTTGCATTTGTTCCTCTTGACCATTTGCCCCCCTGTTGCAGAGGAAAACTACCTTTGTGCAGGCACTTCTGCAGTGGAGCCCGGCAGGACTGAGGACATTCCTCTGCCTGGTGCCAAGGGGTTAAGCTCACAGTAAGTTCCCAAAGCCACTTGCTTCCAACTGGCTGCTGCCTGCGGTTTGTGGGAAGGGATTTTGCTTTTTAATAACATTATAAATAGGGCTGTGTTCAGCATGCTGCAAACCCAGTCACTCTCTCTCTCTTACCCATCTCCCTCCTCCTCCTGCTTCTTCTCTTCCCACCTCACCGATTCCAGATCTGACCATGAATCGGTCAGGCTGCCTCCTCAGTGTCCTCAGCCTACTGGCCTGTCTCATCTCCATCGTGCAAGCATGTCCCCCGAGCTGCCACTGCCACGGCGGGGACCTGCAGCACGTCATCTGTGACAATGCTGGGTTGAAGAAGATCCCCAAGGTGCCTGAGCAAACACGGCTTCTCAACCTGCAGAAGAACAATTTCCCTGTTCTGCCGACCAATGGTTTCCGGGACATGAAAAAGCTGGTGTCCCTCCATCTCCAGAGCTCACGGATCAAGGAGATCTCAACTGGAGCCTTCAGAGGGCTCAAGAACCTGGTTTACCTCTACCTCACTGACAACCAGATCAGTGTCATAAAGCCAGGAGCCTTTGATGACCTCTCTGAGCTCACCTACCTGTACTTGGACCAGAATAAGATCCCAGACTTATCCAAAGGGATCCTTTCCCCTCTTGTCAATCTCTTCATCCTGCACCTAGGCAGCAATAAAATCCGGGAGCTGAAAGCAGGGGTCTTCAGTGGTGCTAAAGACCTGCGCTGGCTCTTCCTCTCTGACAACTCCCTCACCAACCTCCTGCCCGGGGCCCTGGAGGATGTTGAAAATCTTGCTGTCCTCCACCTGGACAAGAACCAGCTGAGCAGCTATCCTGTGAGTGCAATGAGTAAGCTGAGAGTGCTGGAGGAACTGAAGCTTTCCCACAACCCAATTGAGGTGATTCCAGACAACGCTTTCCAGTCCTTTGGGCGTTACATGCAGACTCTCCACCTGGACAACATGAAACTGAAAAAGGTGAGTCCTTTCTCTTTGCCTTTCCTCTGTATATGGAACACGGGGCTCAATTCTCTTCTCCTTTGCAAAGCTGCCAATTCATCACCCCTCCTGCAGTTTGCAGAGAGGGGGGATCCAGGCCTGCAGTTTCTGCATGAAGAGAGGCACCTTGCCAGCTGCAAAAGAACCATACATAGCCCAAGCAAGGGATGAGAGCTGAGCTCCACCCTCTTGGTGGGCTGCTTTATGCAAAGCCAACTTATCTGGGGCTGGTCAAGCTCATTGGAAGGGCAGTGCTCCAGAGCTGGAGGTCACATCAGTCACTGAGAAAGTATTTGGGGTGGTCCAGGACAGTCAGCAACCTTCCATCATCCCAGACACGAGGCATCTGCCCTGTACACAAGGGACTGAAGAGCTGAACTGCTCTGCCTCCTTTGCTCAGCCTGAGTGCCTGTTGCTGTCTGGAAGGCGGAGATTCCAAAGATTAAAAGCAGTTTCTCACTCATGCCTTGCAGACAGGTAGACATGTGAACCTTCACCTTCACCTCTCCACCATGCCTTCAAACTTTACACATTATAAAGAAAGGTTTGTTTATTGATGCTCTCTCAAAAGCAACTCTTGCAGCATCTTACAAAGGGGGTCTGTTCCCACCAGAGTGGAGAAGGACATTCATACATCCTGGAAAAACAACCTCTTTCTTTTTCTGTGAGAAAGCATCCATAGGCAGAAGCATCACACTCGGGGAATAACTCACATTAGAATCTCTGAAATGCCAGGTAGAAGTGCAAGAACACAAACTAGCACAGTGCAAGAAGAGCAGCACCCTACAGCAGCCTGACATCTGAGATGCACCCTACATGGCTGGAAAGGGGGGCATCTTCTGCAGGGAAGGACAGTTCTCCCTGCACAACACATTGCCAGGAAGCCCAAAAACAAAGTGCATCCAGGTAAGGTAGGACAGCACTTCAAAGCAGAGTAACACCCTCTGCATGCAGGAAGATGTGATGAAACATGGAATTTCTTAGTAACAAAAAGTAACTCAAATGGTATCACCTATCTGTAAAAGAACAAAGCTGCTAAAGCTACCAGAAACAGACCACACCAGAGTTTCCACAGGGAATAAAGAAAATTCAGAAGCTGGAGCCACAGCGTGCCCAGGTGGAGACTGACACTAGCCAAAGCAGTTCGATAGCACCCAGTCAGTATTTAATCCCTTGTCTACTCTCAGATCCAACCTCTCCAGGATGGGGGTAACTAAATGCAACACTTCAAGCCAACTTACTGACCTCTCTAGGGGAAGAATTCAACATGTGGTCACATCACTTCCATAGACTCAGTTTTTGGGGGCTCCCATCACGCACAAATCAAAAGCTCCAATGTATGTGCCATACCAGCTGTAGGACCCCAGGGCTCCAAGTCTTGTGCTGAAGAAATGTGATGCTCCAGAGAATTCAGCGTCCTTGATTCCAACAAAGGAGCATCTAAATACATGAAGTTTTAGTTTTCTAGCCTATGAACCAAGTTCAGAGTTGTCTCTTCAAAACCTCAGCATGCCCCATACCCAAGCAGCCCGCATGCGCCTGGTCACAGAAGTCATACAACCTGGGAAGTCCCTACCAAATACTTTAAATACTGCTGACATTTTAACAGCAGCTCTTCCTTCTCCACAAAAATACTGTCCCTAGCTTTTTCTTGTATGTCTGCAAAGCTTTCGAGATGTTCAAGTACAAAACTGTTCCACGTGAAGCTATCACAGCCTACGTGGTGCTGAGTGGAACAAGGAGAGCCCTCAGGCTTTTTTGCAACTCGAAAACCAGAGAATTCCCTTTCCCAACCACCTGCATGCCATATTACATGGGCCAGGATACACTGCATGAATCAACAGAAAATAAGATAACGCAGAACCTGCAAGCTTTGGATATACCCTCTTTTCACTGCAAAAGAAATTACAACAATAATTCTCAATTTAAACAAAAGGAAATTCACCAATTTCTTTACAAACGCACGCTCTGGCAGGAAGCACAGCAGCTGTTCCCAGCAGACACTGCCTCTTCTCGTGGGCTGAGAGAGGAAAGCAGCTGAGACAGTCAGTGTTCCTCTGTCCAAATCAGAACACGGCCAGGGCAGTCAGGAACTAACTAACCCCCCTGTACAGCATGCCAGAGTCCCTCTGAGCAATTCTGCTATCAGCACAGCACAACCTACTGAGATCAGCTCACAGAGCCAGCACTGCCGACTGTCCAACAGCTACAGTACTCTGGGAGTTTCTTAGCAAAGCTCTAAATTTATCCAACGTTGCTTAATTTGGAAGATAGCAGGAGTTCACAGCTTAAAATAGTGCATTTCCCTCTGTCAGGTCTTTCAGCTTAGAGGGCCTGGACACAGCCCAATGGTCCCACCAGCAGTGTGACGGCGTGTGTGAGCTCACCACAAAGGGAAGCGCAGGTCCTGACCCGCAGGGTCTCCTGGCAGACCTGGTAAATCTCTTTTCAGCAGTTTTGAGAAAATTCCCCCATTTTGAGAAAGGGGGTGGAATGGTTTGTCACAGCCAGGGGAAGCTCTGTCAATAGCCCTGTCTCTAATGCATCACCTCCAAGAAAGTTTGTGTTGACAGGTTTGCTTCCAAAGAGAAACTCTCCAATCTGAGTAACTACTGGCTGAGAAAAAATGGAGATGAAACTTGAAGGAAAAGATAGGGGAGGGCTGTGAAGCAGAGTTGACAGCCACGCAAAGCTTAAGCTCTCCCTTAAAGCCTAGCTATTAGTCAGGAACAGACAGATCTTGCAGCACACCTTGCAAACAGCCCACTGGAAATGAGAAAAACCAGAGGAGGTTGAGGTGCTGGAAACCTGCCTCTATTTCTATACCGCTCTGATGCCAAGTGTAACTTTCCACTCAGAGCTATCAGGCACTGCCAAAGCCCACAGGCCTTTCAGACACCACAAACACTGCCTTCTTCAGCTGCCCCATGGCAGGGAAGGCAGCGGCCCTGGACGGGTGTCCAGCCTTGGAAGGGATAATAAGAAAATACCTTCATTAAGAACAGAGATGTATGGCTCAAAATATAAAGAGGGCTGCCCACTTTTATTATTTAGGAATGTAGCTTCAAACAGAGTCCCACGTGGATCTGGGCTGTAGCTCTCTTCAGGTAGGAGACTGCTAGCAGGAACCCTGCGCGCCGCAGCCCCCAGCAGCCCGCAGCTCCCACCAGGGCTCCCCGTTCCTCACATGCTCGCTGCCTCCGTGCTCGTGGGATGTTCAAGTTTTGAACCCGGGAGAACATCTGCCCTCCCCTACCTTGATGTTGCTCAGCATAAACCTCTGTGTTCAGTTTGCAGACAACGCGTTCGCCGGCGTCACCGTTCTGAAGACCGCACACCTCGAGAACAACCGGCTGACCCAGCTGCCCCGCAACTTCCCCTTTGACAAGATGGAGACCCTGACGCTCTCCAGGAACGCCTGGCACTGCAACTGCCAGCTGGCACATCTGCGCAAGTACGGGCCACGCACACCTTCCTTCCCCTCATCCCTTGGGGTCTCCTCGGGGTCCCCCACCCTACGTGGGGCAGGAGGAGATGGCAGAAGGCAGTGCTCAGCTCGCCGGGTCCGTGCGCGGCCGCAGCGCTGCTCCTGGTGGGCTGCGTGCCTCCGGTAAGCTCCTGTGTTCTCCCCCCAGGTGGCTGAAAGCCAATCGCACCCGCACGGAGGACACGTGCTCCACGCCGGCGCAGTACCGGGGGCAGTCCATCAGGGACACCCCTGCCCTCCGCACCTGCAAGCTGCCCACCAAGAGGTCCAGGAAGGGAAGCCGCCATTAAGCATGTAAGAGGGGTTGCAGAACCAATGCTAGTGGTAGATTGTAGTCACTTCTCGCACAGACCTACAACAGACCCCAGTGCCCCTAATGCTACAGGGACTGCTGTCTCAGATGTCATTAACACGGAGATTTAGCTGATTTCCCACGCAGAGCTGCTCGCTCTCCCTGGCCGTGCTGGACTCCACAGGCTCGCGGAGCAGAGACCCCGCCTGGAGCAATAGGGATGGAGTCAACCCCCTTAAAACAAACACAGACCTAACGACAGGCCTGGGACAGCAAGGAAGGGTGAAACATGTAATTCAGTGTCAAACCAAGGGCGGCTTTAGCCCACTGCCAGCCTGGGGTGGAATAATACAGACTTTACTTTTCTAATCGACTGGAGATGCTCCTCCTTTTGTCCCAGTGAAGGCTTTCCCAGGTCTGGTTTGAAAACCAGGGCAAGACACAGCTGAGGAATCTGGCCCCAGGCCGCCCAGCCCATACCTTCCATATGAAAATAGATGTCTTCCATAAGGAGCAGTTCCCAGACCAGCACCTGCCTTTCAATAACTACCATTCCCATCCGAGACACTCAGGTATTTAGAAAAACAAGGGCTGGTGCCTTCAAATGAATGTCCCAGAACAGGAAGGATCGAGACGGCAAATATTCTTTGCATAAGGCGCTCTGGGCCAGAGGGTGACTCAGGAGACGGGGATGGCTCTCCTTTGAGCAATGGGCTTACTGACATCTACCAATCCAAACACCAACTGTGAAACAGTATCACAAACACCTCCTACAACTGGGAACTACTAGGTGTACTAAATTCAGAGCAAAGAGCAGCGAGAAAGCCACAGCTGTCGTCAGCTCAGCCCAAGTGTTTTGCTTTTCCTCATCCCAGGACTAGACCTGGAGCTTGTACAGATTCCAAAAGACTTTGGATTAGCCTGAAAATGTGTAAGCTTTTGGGAAAGGGACCTTTGTTTATTTGCTAAGTAAAGTACAGTGACCCTGCGATGCACTGTGCGAGCAAGAGCCATCGCTGTGCTCTTTGCTAAGGGAAAGGACTCAAAGTCCAAAGCCCACTTATGGCCATTTGGCCCCTGTTCCCGAAGGAGATGCATAACAGGATGGAGAAGATAAATTTATGCCTGAAGTGTCAGGGATTATGCCAGCAGCTCTGAGCCTTCCTAAAGTGATAATTTATCTTGCAGTGCCAGAGACGCTATGGATTAGAGATGGAAATACCAGTCATTCCATACAGGGTGGATAAAGTTCTGACCAGAGATGGAAAAATTTTGGTTTCTAAACCACAATACTTAAATACTTCACCTTCTTCTCTCCCTGTCTGAACTCAATTTCAGCTCACTCCTCTAGAAGAAGAGTAAGAAAACCACAATAACAGCTGGTTTTCCTTTTGCTCCTTTGGCCCAACTCACTCTCAAAAATTTCTAAATGTTAATGAAATAAAAGCCAATTTACCCCAGTCTTGCAGAAGACAAAGCTCAGTATCTTCAGGTGTAAGAGCCACAATGCAAGCACGCAAATCCATTCCAATGTGGTGACACAATTTTAAGGGATACAAAGCTCCCTGAGTTCACTGTGCAGCTCTCGAGAGGCGGGCAGCTTTCCCAGATAGCAGCTCTCAGGGTTTCAGAGGCACGGTGGCTCTCTCACTGTCCAGGAGCCACATGTCAGATGAAAGGCTGTCTGGCAGTTCCTAAAAGTCTGTCTGCTCTGGAGCTTCACTGCTTTTCAACCTTCCTTCAACCGTACTTGCTGCTCTTCTCTCCCTGCCACGGGTTTCTTCCTTTACAAAGGAAGCGCTCACCAGCCATGAATACTTCAGGTAAGATGCTCCGGAGCCACACAGCAAGTTGGCATCAGAGGCTGCAGATAGGACTGATGCATCTCCTCCATCGTGGGAACTGGTAATGGCTTCTTGAATTCTAGTTCTTCTGTTTCAGTTTTAGGCTTCACTCACACATAGTGTAAAAAAAAAACAACAACAAATGCACAAAAGCTCCAAGTTTAATGATGTGCTTAAAAATGCCCCTAAATGTGGGTTTTTCCTTTCTTCTTCCCTAGCAGGACCCAGTATGGCCTGTCCTGGTGACCGGTCACTTCAATCATCAGAAAACTACTGACTTCCGAGTCCTTCCTTAAGCTTCTCCTATCTGTCAGGAAACATAGCTGATATATCTGAACACCTCCAGCCTCCTCCGAATCCCCGCTTCTCTGCTGATTGCAGGATGGAATCCACCTTTTCAATCTTATCCAACATCTATATATTTTAAAAGAGGCATTTTAAAAAATAAACGATGCATGACCATACTAAGAGCTAACCTAGATCCTGCCGGTAAAGCACAGTCATCTTTCCCAGAGGCAACGGAACCCACGTCCCAGATCAACCAGTTTGTCTCTGTCTCTCCCCTTCCAATAGAGTGGAAGCAAATAGGAAGGCAGAAGCGTTCTTCCCCAGCTGCTTGATCAGGAAAATTGGTCTCAACCCGTGCAGTCCTCTTTCTTCCCCCGGAGGGGATCCCTGCAGGCCAGGGCCGAGGATGGCAGGTGAAGCAATGCCCAGGAACCGGTGGCCCTAAGACAGAGTTGCCCTTAGCTCCAAAAGGCAGTGATTTCCCTAAGCCAGACAGAAATCTTTAAGTGAAGCGGTACTGGGAAAGCCTGGAACTGAAGCAAGCTGAAGACTGGATTCCCTCCCACTCTGTGGGGTCTACCAAGATGTATGCATGTCCAAGAGGAGGAGGTGTGCACCATGCTGCCTTGCTGGAGCACCCCTCCTCGCCCTGCCCATACTCAGAGGATCCAGCAGGACACCCGGATGACTGTGGTTTATTGTCATGGCTGTTACAATACCACAGTTGCAACTTAACTGTGTTTTTTAATCCTGAAGAGTTATATAAATGTATGTATATTTATTCCTCTGTAACTGAGTGTAAATGACCTTCAAGAGGATGAAAACTCCTCTGTCTCCTATATAGAAATCAAATTGTATATTTTCTTATGTACATCTTCTGTATAAAGCTCTTGCTGCAAAGATGAATTCAACAAGTCTTCCGGTGTCTGTCTGAGGGCTGGGGATCAGAGGTAACATGAGATTGGTGGTATAAATATAGACTTAATCCTCTTTATCCTACGGGCAGGATGACTGCTTGTGAGGGGAAAAGCATATCATCCCTTTTTCTACAAAGCAGGAACATTACTAACGAGTTCCAGGCAGCTGTAGTCACGTCTGGAAATATTCCACGAAGTCAAACTCAGGCCTACTATAAAAATAGGTGTCTATCACCTATTGGAGTCCAGGGAATGGCACCAAGGCTGTCTGTGGTGTTCATGAAGGACTTCGTATCCAGGAAAAAACTCTGGCCACCTTTAAGACGGCTCAGGACAGATACCCTGGACTCTCCCGGTCCTTTCCAGAGCATGCAGTCATCCCTATAAATGTCCCAGTCCTGGCAAGGTCTGTATCTGCCAATAATAACAGCCTAACCTGACTCATGTGCTCATCCATCACAACAGCGCACTTCCTCAGCATTTGCAAGCAATGCGGCACCGAGGTAAAATTTGTTTCCGTTAAAGTAAAACAAAAAGGCTCTTTTTTGGCTCATTCCCTCGCAGGCACAAACCACACAGACGCAGTATTGCACAGTACCTGAGAAAGAGTGAAATCTGACTCAAACACAAAGTGGGGGCATATGTGACACACTGTACATCTTCAGACCCACCAGTGAAATGTCACTCAGAGTCCCAGTGCCCCACGGGCTGATGGCCCACCTCCCACACCATGGCCGTGCATGGAAATGCGATGACATAAAGAACACGTGCTCCAGCACAGGCTGCAGTTCTGATAGAGCAATGCTTGGTGCCACATGCGTGGACTGAACCATTCCCATGTTCAGACTCTCAAACACACAGCATGCATGGGATTTTCTATCTGCGTGCAGTCCAAGATGGTGGAAGAAACCTCATAGCAAAATGAGCACGTGCAACCTCCCCGCACCAAAACAAACCAGAAACTCCTCTCCCAAAGACATTCATCCTTGCAGCATGTGCAAAGAAACAGAAGGGTTTACAAAATCTGAAACACGCCAACAGAAGTTCAGCTTCTGACACTCCATGAAGTGTGTCTCTCACCAGGCTGCCTCCCCAGGCATCCCAGAGGACAGCAGGCAGAATTCCCCCCTCCCTCCCAGCCCCAGTGGCACGGCTGCTCCCCAGCCTGGCCTCACACCCGCATTCCACCACACCTGACCACAGCAGCTCTGGCATGGCTGCTGCCCAGAGGTGCCCCATATCGTGTTTTGGCCACAACAAACAATTCTTGCAGCTTTTGCACAGCAGCCACAACTCACCAAAACCTCTGGCATGTGCATCTTTGTTGAAATCACCTTCATGATCTCGGGGGGAACAGGGGAACCTGCAATGATTCCTGCAAGAAAGAGGAGAAGATGGCTGTCTCAGAAACTGTGTGTTTATTCATAGGAGCAGTCCCTCAGAAGGTTCTGCACACCCAGACTGAAATGCTGGCGAGACCTTTGGGATACACTGGTTCCTGTCAAAATACTTTCTATTTGTACGGATACAGAAGCAAAGGCTGCAGCAAAACCAGTTTGCCTGAATGAATTAAGGGTTGGCAGAGTTCACTTGTTAGGAAAATAAACTCTATAGCACATACTTAGTCCAAGCTACGGTTCCAGAAAAGGAAAGACTGAGAGCAGAAAGGGGCACAGATTTTTGCAGAACAAACACTCCCATAGATCATCACCACCATAAAAACAAAAATCTTTCCTCTTGCTCTGAGTGGACCACCTCTCTGGGGGAGGACAGGTCACATTCTCACCTGTTCAGATATGCCCTAGGATGACAGAGCGAGAAAGCAAAGTAAAGCGTAGGCTTTGCTGCATGACAAGATGAGACAAGGATCATTTTCCACATAACAGAGCTGATAAATCTGCTTAGGTGTTTCTTTGTGCTCCAGCACTATCTCCTCTCTGCTGCCATTGCCTCAGAAGTGCAGATGGCATCCCTCCTTCAGCTGTTGTGCGGAGTCCATCTGAGATAAGAGAGAATCCTCCAGCACATGTTAGATGTTGTCATATGAGTGTCTTTAAAAACAGGCAGGAAAGTTTGGGTCAGAGAAATGACAGAATAGCCCTGACAGAACACACTGGCTTAGAGCACAAAGTGTCTGCTGCCACACAGTGGTAACTCGTGGTAAGAAGAGCCGAGCACGATCTGGCTCCCCAGTTTACCACGGCAGCAGCCTGTAGCAGGTAAGTCTGCCCCTGGATTGCTTTAGGATGAAAGAAGAGCCCTAAATATACGTAGTTCTTGAAGGAAATCCCAAGGAAACAAAATCCAGCACCAAATTAACGGCTCACACAACATAGCATTTCCCTGCAGAGCAGACATTTGTACACAAAGCTTAACATAACCTCCCAGCAGGGAAACAGAGACCCAGTTTCACTGGGTTTTTTTATTTTCTGTCTGAATTGTCAGACTTACCTCCCCGGAGAGTCGAAAGGTTGTAGGAGTCAAAGTCCGGCTGGGAGAGCATGTCTATGAACATGGTTGGCGTGCCATGTAAGAAGGAGCATCTTCAAGAAGGGGGGAGAAAAGGCAAAGCTGCAGAGTTGGAGCCCGGTGCAGTAACACCTCAATACCCCACTCCTATCACACTCAGGATACCTCACACGTGCCCCACATCAGCGCACATATACAGATGTGCACATTAAATATCCGTATGTCTATGTATATATACATATACACAACTGTAACTCCTTTGTTTTCAACAAGTTACACATGAAGCACAACCTGGAAATGCTACCAGGGATAGATGTTGATGCAGTGGATGGGGGGCTAGGTGTAAAACACACCGGCAGTAACAAGCCAAGACGGACAAATCCCTACAGTGACTCAACAACCCCTTATACTTGGGGGAAAAATTGTGTGGCAAGCTCCCAAGTAGAGCTGAGTGCCCTGCTGAAGAGCCTTTGTAAGTACACAGAGCAGCAAAGCTGCCTCTCTGCAGTGGGAAGGAAGCATGAGCAGCAGCCTGGCAGGGGAGCCAGGGCAGAAAGCACTGCCGTGGGGCACTGAACTCCCCACAGAGAGAACTCGCCAACTCTCACTTCTCTTGAGACACCGCCTCCAGCGTCGCCTTCCCCTCGAAGCTGGGGGCTGAGAAGATGCAGGAGGAGCCGTGCAGCGCTGACACCATGCAGCCTCCCACCGACGCCAGGCAGTGGTAGAGGGGCGCGGGGATGCAAACGCGATAGTCCTGGGTGCAAAGGAAGGCACGGTGAGCAGCGGGGCTCATCCAGGAGCCCACCTCATCTCAATGCTGCGGCTCAAAGGCCCCAGCAGAAGAATTCTCCCGATTCATCTAAAACTGGCTGGAATTCTGAAATTCACCTTTCTTCCCATTAGATAGAAAAGCTATGCTGATGCTTCTCACCCTTAATAACAATTAGTTTGGGACATTTTTCCTATCAAGATTTCATTCTGGATTCTTGCAATGTCTTTTCCTTGCTGGACTTCCTGGACTGGTATTGCTTACTGTTAAGTTATAATATACCGGAAGAGAAGAATGGTAGTGCTGTTTCAGACATGCAGTATTATGCAGGATTTGGTATTAATTTTGTTTTTAAAATCACCAAAGGCTCTGATTGAAAAATTCTTTTTTTTTTATAATATGTGTATATATTTTTTAATCAAAGCCATAGTGTGAGAAATAACCACTTCTGAACTTCAAAAGAAAGGATTTGCCTTTCATTATTCCTAAGAGGAACTAAAAACAGAAAACACCAACAAGATCTTATACTGGAAAGAGTAACGAGAGTGTATACATGACATGAAATGAAGTCACGTAAAAGAAATTAAAACCTCACTCAATAGAATTCAAAGCTAACATCTAGAGCTCAGTAATTATTCAAAATGAGTATTCACCAAGATGAGAAGCAATTCATTTCACCATTTTCCCCCCCTGCAGAAACACTTTTTAGAAAAAATAAAACAACAAAAGCTTCTCATGAATCTAAAATGCAATTTCAGTGAAACTCCACATGGGAAAAGTGAGGGCAGTGCTTCCATCTGCAGGCACAAGGGAGGCCAAACAAAGCCTGAGCTGCCGGGCAGAACAGAGCCCTAAGAGCCCCCACGTCCCACCGGAGCACGGCACCTCTGCAGTGGGCCAGCATCCCCCAGCATCCTTCACAGCAGCACACCCTGCTCTGCTGAGCAAGCAGCAGCTCCCAGCACCAAGAGCACAGCCCAACCCTGCTCCACTGCAGGACTCACCTGCTCCGTGATCCCCAGCCTCATCCCAATCAGATTGGCATTGTTCACAATGTTTCTGTGAGACAGCGTGGCTCCTTTAGGGCTTCCTGTTGTCCCCTGAAAGGCAAAGAGTGTTGTGCAATGAGGTCACCTTTGCAGAGGGCATGCGTTCTTTGAGGCAAGCTCCCAGGCACAAATCCTAGCATGATCTCACACTCCATCTCTTCATTCCCTTCTCTGATCTGAGAGATGGGATTTTTTATTTTTTTCCTTTATCAGCACTCAGTCCCAAACCAGACAAAAAACGTGGCTCAACTACAGCTGGAAAATTCACATGACAATTCTTGACAAAGGGCTGAGCAGCAAGAAATAGAAAGGGGAAACCCTAGAAGACTTCCTCCATTCTGCAGCAGAGGGTGGAAAAAGGCAGAACCAGGGCTTGGTCAAAGAGAGCATTAGGCAAAGGAAGCTCAGCATCTAACAGAGTCTTCTCTGTGTCCCAGCTGAGGAACCCAAGCACAAGGCATGGTGCAAACAGAAGCACCTACTGAAGTGAACTGGATGTTGACTGGTTCATTGCAGGACAGGGTCTGCTGCAAGGCTCTTAACTGCTTCATATGGCTGCTGTCCCCAGCCTGCATCACTTCGTCCATGTGAAAGGTACCAGGCAGCTTGGAGTCCAACATAATGACAGTAGATAGGTCAGGTAGCCTGGTAGAAGGAAACATACCATCAACAATGGAGCAAGGAGAAAACTGCCCAAATAGCTGTATGGAGGCCAAGGTAAACCGCCTGCACAGGCTAACCTGTCTTCTTTGGATAAGACTCAATTACTGTAACACAGGAATGAGAAGCATTTTAGAGCAGCTCACACACCAAAGGAATTTTACTCCTGTTTCCAAATCTGTAATCTATGTTATAAGGAAGGATCATGTTTAGGACGTTCCACCTCTAAGGATTCTATGATTCCACAAAAAGCCCTTCTATTGCTGGCAATGATGGCTGAAGCCCAAACAGGGAAAGATCAAACAGGTCATTCCAAGATGTTATCAATCACCCGTCTGGGATCTCAGCAGTGCTTGAGTGGCCCTGCAATGGCAGAAGAACGTGGACTTATCAGAAGCTGTAGGAACAGCTTTACAAGTGCCTGAGGCAGTACCTGCAGAGCAGTGCTGGGGGAGAGGCTTCATGGCTGTGGTGTCTCCCAGCACAGCTCTACTAAGTGGCTGCAAAGCGCCCTCATCAGTACATAAAGTCCTCAATAGAGAGATCTCCGCACAGGTCCTTCCTCCACTACAGCGTGTTGCGTGCAGCTGAGATGACACACGGCAGGACACAGCTGCTAGGTCAGTGAAACATGCCAGGTGTTCCTAACTCACCTTTTGCTCTTTATTCCTCCTGGACTGGAGTTTTCCACTTCAGGACATGACTGCTTTAGAATATCATAGTATTTCTGCGATTTAAAATGAGCAGGAAAGACCAGTGCCTTGCAGCCAACCTGTGAAGGGAGACAGAAACTGATCAGAACTCATACTGGGGTGATGCTCAGGCCACAGAGAAGAGCAGAGCCTACAACACAGTGACCCCACATGGCATAGGTTTTCCTGTGGCTCTGCATGGGATGTTCTCCATGGCTCTCTGTTTAAGCACACGATCTTGACTCTCCAGACTAAACCTGAAGCTTTTTATAGACCTCCCTAGTAAGAGCCATCATATACAAGGTTAAAGAGTCACTGAAGAGCACCCAAGAGGTCTTTGCAAAGTGAAAATGCAGCAGGACACTCTCATGGCTGGGCAAGAAAGCAGAGCTGCAGCTGAGGTTCCCCACTCTCAGAGTATCACTGTTCTTCATTGCAGTGTGAAGGTAAAGGACCGATGTTTCAGGTCAGGAGTCCCAACATTAACAAAAAGCCCAGTCCCAAAATAAAAAAAAGAATTTGATTTGAGTTGATCCAAAAAAAAGAATATTTGAGGAGCCTTGGGAAAACACAGAAACCTAAAGATTGCTTCTCAATTTAAGCCAAGGTTTGGAGTTTTTTGGTTTTTAAGACGCACAGATTCACAAGTTTTTTCTACCTTCTTTTAAAGTGTAAGCTCTTCTGAAAATTACGGCATTTTTCATTCAACCTTTCTGTTTACATAATCCTGAAACAAGGCACTTTAATTACTCCAAGAATTTCTATTTATTTTTCAGCAGTTGCAATCTGTGGAATTTGACCCAGATTTGCAAATTGCTTTCATCCTCCAAAAGCGCATTTTTGTCAAATAGACTGTTTACATAAATTATTTACTTGGCTGTTCTCGTTATTTTCCCAGGAACCATGAAATCAAGGGGCCAAATTTACACCAATACACTGTTTTTAAGTACCCTCTGGGGTGCATCAGAAGGGAAGACAAACATGCTGAATTTATGGAAGAGTCTGCCCGGAACCCAGGGGACTGTGTCTTTTCTGGGATGTTCTGAGGCTTTGCAGCTTTCCTTGTTAGTCACTTGAAGCTTCTATTCTGATTTAACTAGCTTTGCAAACAGGTTACGTGAGGCATTGCCAGGCGGATGCTGTAGGTGAGAAGAGCCTTTAATCCAACATCTCCCATTCAGCATCGACTAAAGGGCAGGAGAGCCTTCCCCACACACCCTGCCATACAAAAGCTATCACCAGTTTGCTTTCACCAAGCCCTGGAAATAGGACGTCAGCAATTGGAGGAAGAATGGTTGCTCAGTACTTATTGCTGCGTGTACTGGAGGGAACCTGATGTAGAAAGAAAGAGACTGCACAAGCTGATGCAATTCAATGGGCAAAGCCCAAAAGTCCCCAGGGTTTTTGTTGTGCAAAAAAATAATAAAATAAAAAAATCAAACAATCAGATAGTTGGTGGGGATGAGGAAAACCAGAGAACTCAGTGCCAGAGGTACATGTGAAAGCGAGGAACACTAGAAAACCCCTGAAGCAGAGCAGCTCCCAGTACAGCTGAAGCAAATTCTGCTCTTCCCCTTCAGCGCTCTGGGCTTATGCTGGAGAAAATCAGAGCAGAATCTAGCACAGAAATACAGAAAGGGAAACAAAATCCAGATCTCCTTGGGAAAAAAAGAAGTTAGGAGTGCCATCTTAGGAGAGAGATGCAGAATGAAAGTCATGAACAGAGCCAGGAAATGAAATATTCCTGATACCAAGAAGTGCAGCACCATTGTAGCGCAGCACATCACCTGTCCCAGGTGTAGGCAGGTGCTGGCATGTTCACTTCAAGCTTACATTGCCACCTGGTGAGAGCACCAAGATACCCACATTGGAGGGGAAGTGCTTCACTGCAGTGCATTTAGTTTTAATATCTGGAGACAACAGATATTACCATAAGCAATGCTGGCAATATTACCATAAGAGGATTAAATGAAGGATGAAATGGGAACCCAAACTACAGCCCAGCAACCAAATTCCAGAGTGCTGATGCAAGAAAAAAAAATCTCATTTAGCAGCAAGAAATCCCCCACTTCTTTCCAGACAATGCAAGAACCTGTACGGTGGTCTTGCTTTTGTATGGCTATCACCAGCCCTTTCTCTGGCCAGCTGTCCTTACCTCTTCCTAATATGCCTACATGTTTAACTAGTTCACCTCTCTGTACCATCTCCCTACTATTCCCTTTAACAAACTGCTTTTATGACTTCTCATAACAAATCAAGTAGAATTAACAGTGAGTGCCATACAAACCTTCCTGATCACAAACTCCAGCTCACGGGCCTGATAGGCTGGATTCACAGATACCTGAAGAAGGAGAAACAAGAAGGGTAATCAGAGTAACCTTACCTCGAAAACCCTCTTCCCTAATACATACTCCACCAAGAAAGTTCTCCCAGAGACAGGTCACAGTCGAAGCCTCTCCTGTCTGAGATGCAGACCTAAGAGCTCACCACAAGAAACTCACGTTCACTAGAAAAGCTATCTGAACCCTGTGTTTGCATGAAAGAAAAGAGGGAAAATATTCATGAGTCAGTCACAACAGCTTTAGGAATAAGAACAGTCCTCCTTTCTCCCTGGCAGGCATTAAATCCAAGGCAGAGATACTCAAAACTCAAGGGAACCTTGGGATTCTTAACAGACAACCAGCAAAATATCAGCATTTCTCTGTATGGCTCTCAACAGAGGCTGCACTGAGCACAGAAGCTGAGCTGACCCTCAGGATCATCCTGGGCTGTGCTCACGCATCCTATTACTGCTCCTTAGCAGACATTGGGATGAACAGTGCTGAAAAAAATATACTAGAAGATGTGTTACAGTCCTTACACAGAGCACTGTATAAATAGGACACACCTTGGTTAACGTACCAGATCATACAATCAATGAAAATTGCCTTTCAGGGGTATGAAACTTGGGCTAGGTTTTTAAATGAGCATTTGTATCTTGAAGCCATATAGGTAAGTTTAGGAGGGATCTAAGTAACTGATAGCTATTTAGGACAACAGCATGTACCATAAAAACCAACCTATCTTGTTTGTATCCATCACTGTTTCCTGCAGGCTGTTTCACAGCAGGCCGTTCCTTTCTACTCCTTCCTCAAAGCCCCACCGTCTGCTTCCCTACAGAAGATGCAGAGTGCTGCACAGATCTTGCTTAAACACTGACTTCATTAGGAGCTCACCGTGCTGGGTACAAGCACGGAAAGAGTCAGACTACAAACTTCACTCTCCACCATATCCTATTGTTGTGTCCATCTCTTTTCCCAACGCACTGATAAAAACCCCAGCACTTACCAGGATGATTCCTGCCTGGGCAGTTGCAAACTGCATGAGAACCCACTCATATTTATTGGGACCCCACATTCCTAGCCTGTCTCCCTTCTTCAGGCCAAGAGCCAGAAGTCCAGCTGCTGCTTGGTCTACCTGTAAAATGCAAGACAAGCACCTGAGGATCATAAACATTATGTGGCAGTGGATATCTTTCCACAAAGTGGAAGCCCAGATGGGCTGTTCATGTGGTGGTACTGCTTCGAAGTAGCTTTCCTCATCCTCATCTTCTTCATTTCCCCTTTTAGGATAAGCTCACTTCCTTACTAAGCAAGACGACTTCCATTTCCATTGTTTCTTGAATATAGGGGTGACAGATACTGGCTCGGACGGCTCAGTGGTTTGGCAGTGGTGCCTGCTGTGGGGGCTGGATCAGCTGCAGAGCCTGGTGGAGGAGCTGAATCAGATCCAAAGGCCTCCTCCTCTGGAAGGTGCTGATAGGTGCAGACCAGACCTCAGCACAGCGTGGTAAGCAGCAGATCTCTGGCTTGGCCAGGATCAGGGCATATCTTTTTTAAACATTCTATCAGTTTTTTAGGATTCTGCACTTGCTCAGGGTTGAAGTCCAAAACCACTGGAGGTAACAAAGTTGAAAGTCAGACCAACGTGACCAACACAAGAGCTAAAGCCTGCTCCAGGTGGTGGAAACATCATGACTCAGCCCACAGAAATTGCCACTACCTGATGTATTAAGTATGAAAGTTCATTTTGGAATATAAAGTAATCATTTCTTGTATGCTGTCTTCTCCCTTTGATCTTGTGATTTGTAAGGACAAAGGCAGCACACACCCACTGGGTGTTCGCTCTGGCAATGCTGTCACTGCGGGCTCAGAACCAGTACAGAAATCCACACAGGACAATCCTTGCTCCCGAGTTAACAAATGAAACCAGTCTGGATTTCTCCATTAACACCAGTTGTTGTCCCAGTGTATCTGTTCGGGCTCTGACGTGAATCAGACACTCACCTCCCCTTTGAACTGAGCAAATGTTTTCCGAACTCCATCTCGGTGGAAAACGAAGGCGTCACGGTGGGGAAACCGCTCCGCTGTCTCATCCAGGCATTGGCCCACGGTTTTGTTTATAAGTGGAATGTCTAAGGTCCCTTGAATATAGCTGTCGGTCACCCTATGGGATGCAGAAAGTGTCCTTGTGTGCAGGACACTGAGAAGGAAAAGAAGCTGTGAGACAGGTGCCAGCAGGGTTTTCTCTGCTCTCACAAACCCACCGAGCACTTCAGGAGCTGTCCTACATTATACTAACTTGTTACTGAGGTGGTCACCTCCCAGCTTACCCAACTGACTTCTTAATACTGTAATGGAAGATACAAAGAATTCCTAAGCCACAAGGCTCAGCTCAGGGCTCTGGTTACAAAAGAGTGTCTTTTTTAATATAATCAGTCATTACAGTGCTCCCAAGTCTGGAAAAATCACCCATCTGCCTGCAGTACTGGCAGAATCCATATGAGAGCTAAAAGCCTTGGCCACTAATTTCTGCATCATCTTTGCAACCTCTCCTGTGCTATTTCAGCCTTGGTTATCAGCCCCGAGCTCCACCCAGACTGAGGACTACAAAATGGTGATCTGAATCAGACAGAAGTGGTTTTTTTCCCTTCCCAAGGCCCAATGGCTCACTCCCATGAGGTGTAAGCAGTGTATCCCACTGAAGTCAGCAGAGAGCTTTTGCTCTGCATCAGCTCAAACAGCAGTCAGTTATCACAGCATCACAGCATCACCCAACCCAGAACAAAGGTGCCATCCCCAGCACATCCCATGCTCAGCCCAAGCAGATCACCTCATGCAAACCACACCTGTAGAAACATGACTACAGCACAGTTAAGACCAGTGCTCTTGTGAGATGCCACAGAAATATGAGGAAGGTGGTTCAATGCCAGGGCTGATAAATGAACATCGGAGCTGATACTATCCTCCTTAGATTTCAAAAGGACAGACACCACCCTGAAAGATGTTAGGCAAGATCCTAGGATACAAACATGCTTGCCCTCATTTATCTCTACATGTCAGGGCCACTGTGAGATATTTCCCTCTTCCAGAAGGAGAGATGAGAAACTGAACTGGCAAGCTCCAGCAAGACCTAAGTGCACTAAAGGGAACCACAGGCAGCCACTTCTGTGCCTAAGATCAAAAGGACCTCCAAAAGCACTTGGAAAGCAGCTGCCCTACCTGGAGATGCCCACATCAGCTGGCAGTGCAGGCACACAGCACAGGGCTGAAACCAAAACACTGCTCACCCACAGGGCAGGAGCCCACAGCAGTCCGAGGGAACGCGCACTGCCTGGTGCTCACTGTGCTGCTCTCATTCATCTGGTGTGAAAACTACTCCAAATATTTCTAAATATCTGGAGAGATTATGGATTTGGCAGTTTATTGAGAGATTGTAACATTAAAAAGTGCAAATAACATGAAAGGAAAACAATGAAAACGTTTTGCAGGGATGTTCATTATAATGGCTTCCTTCTGCTGGGAAGAGGAGATGCTGAGAAAGTTAAACAGAACTTAGTGCTGCATAATTTTAAACCCATTCTAAAAAGATCTGCAGAGAACAAGACAGTCTTATCTCACTGTTAAGAAGAGATCTTAACTGTTTAGAAGAGATCAAAGGAGCTGAGCTATAACTGAGAGCTACCAGCGGAGTAATGATCTGTGTGTGCAGCACTAAGTGGGCTGCATGCGCTTTACTGCCTCCGGGAGCAAAACCACAGAGAGTTTACAGTCCTGGAGACAGCAGCAATAAAACGAGGAGCTACCAGAGCAGTGAGGGGAGAGAGCTGCAGGGCCAGCAAAGCAGGCTGGCAGAGGAGAGAAGGATATACAACAAACAGGAATGGAGGCCTGGGAGGCATTTCAGCAGAGAAGGGCCTTGGCAGAAATGGTGAGACACAGTACTTGAGGAGCACAAAAATGATACTGGAGGCCAAACTGGAGAGGAAACGGGAAGTAGCAAGAAGCTGTGGGCAGAGCAGTAGTGAAAAGCATTTTAAAATCACTAAGGCTTTCCCCGATGGTCAGCTGCTTCGCTCAGCAGAAAAGCAGCAACTTCCTCTGAAACCATAGCCGTCAAGGATCCAAGTGCTGCTGTTCTTCTCTGCCCAACAGCTGCCTGCCAGGCAGGATGCAGCCCCACCAGCACTCCAGCCTCCTGGTTCCTCTCTCCTCACTTCTCACCTTCTTTCCTCCACTCCTGACTTGGGATATTCCTAGGAAGGACGAGGTTAAGCAGCACTTTCAGGGTGCGTGGCTCTGAAGCACCACCATTTGTTCACAGATATGGGGCAGAGGAAAAAAAAAACCAACAGATCAGCCTGAAATCAAATTTCACCCATTCATTACGGGATCAATATTCTGCAAAGCCTTTGTGCTAATGGCCGAGAACTTGCTTTCCTGCCCACGAGAAACAAGATTAGCACAAGGTTACTTCCTCTGCGAGATGGGCTTCTGCCTCCTGGCTGGCACAAGTCGAGCTGCTGCCTTTGGGGGCAGCTGAGCTCTGAGAGCAGAGCAGCACAGCCTCACCCTCTTCCCACACTCCTTGTCAACAATGGCAGCTCCGCTCTGTTCAGGCAGTCACTTCTCACAGCTCTGTACAGCAGTTCACACTGCGGCTGCAAGGGCTGCCCCCAGAAGGAGGAGGGAGGACATAATCAAACAAGCAGTAAAGAGAATTATCTTTTGTTTCAAAGCTCCTGGTCTAGGCACATATAAAGACCAGGAGATGAAAGAAAGCTCCACAGAAGAAAAGTCTTTGATAAGAGTTGAAAAAGCTCTCCCTAATCCACAGAAGAGTGTTTTTAGGGAGGCAATAAAAAACACGGCAGCTCCTGCCATTCGTGAGACATCGTCACATTGCTGCAGGGCAGTTTTAGAAAAGCCCCTCCCATACCTCACACTGTCAGAGCAGGAAACCACAAACTGCAGGATATCAGTGGAGGCTGCCACACTCACATCTCTCTGCAGCCAAGTCACCTCCAGTTCCAGTGGAAGCAGAGCTCATCTCTATGGTGACGCTCCACATTTCCCCACCAGCTGCACGGAGAAACAGGCGCGCTGCTCGGTGCTGAGCGCCCGCAGACAGCCGGGGTAAGGTGAGCCTGGCGGTCAGCGAGCAGAGCCGACCTGCTTGAGCAGGAGCACTTTCACCAAGTCCGGCCCCCCAGGTCACCCGGAGCCCAGCAGGCTCAGTGCTGTGCTGGGAGCAGCAGAAGGCTTTCATCGACCACGCTGCTCTTGGGTCTGAATCCAAGGGAACCGTTACCAACTGGTTAAAAAGTACATTTGGTCTCACGTGTTTCCCCAGCACGGGGCTGACAAAACAAAAAGCAGAAAGAAAAAGGAAGAGAACGTTCAATTGAAATCCAGACCCTGAAGCTGATAGAGTCTGATCTTTATGCTTTCTGCAGTCTCCTTTGATGTCCTCTGAGCTGCTCGCACAGCCCTGCACCGCTGCCAGTGAAGGTGTGACACTCACAGCAGGCAGAGCAGAACCTCAGCTTACACCCCCAGTTCCTCCCCGGCTGAGGGAACTGTGAAATATTTCTTTACAAAACTCTGCACTCTGAAGCGCTTCAGTGGCAGTGCCCTCGCAGTGTGGAAGCACACACAGCTGCCTCCCAGGCCCCCACCCTGCACCAAAAACACCTGCAGCCTTGAAATCCGGGTCTGAAACAGCTCACACTTATAGCCCAGAATCACTAACTGGTCTCAAAACGCTTCTCTTCAGAAATACCAAGGGAGCAAAACTCACAGCTTTCATCTGGTCTGAGCTCCCCAAATTCAAATCTGATCTCTGGAAATGCTTTGGCGCTCCTGTACTACTTACTTCTTGGCCATGGCAAAAAGCAAAAGGTGCAGGCCAAAGTAAAACAGCATTCTGGAAGCACCGGGAGTCTAGAACAGAAGGAACAAGGCAGATGCATCACGTGGGAACGATCAGCAGCACCATGCTGACAGCGGTCAGCCTCCTCCTGCCCAGAGCCAACAGCCAGTGTGATTGCAAAGAGTGTTTCAAGAGAGAGAACGTTTAAATGGAATGGGTACAAAGGATTTATATATTTTCTTTAATCTTTGCTGTAGAAAACAAATAATTCACCCACCACCTCCTCCTGTGGCACAGCTGGAGGTAAAACAAGTCAGAGGGGCCGCTGGTTTGATCTGATGGCAGAAGGCAAACAGAACTCCTTTTGGGTTTCACCGATAAACTTTACTCTTTGAGAGCGCATGTCTTCTTTTAGCAACACATTCCAGCAGCAAAGCAGCCTGCAGTGCCTGCAAACAAGCCAGCCTCACCACCACGCTGCTCCTGCACGGCAGCGACCTCAGCAGCAAAACTGCAGAGAGAAATGTCGGGGCATGGGGGAAAGAGCTTCCTCCTTGTCTCATTGAAAGCAAGGCCAGCAGGCAGATCACAGCTGGCCCAGAAAGCACTCCTACCCAGCAGGTCCCATCAAACCTTATAAAGCAGTCTCGATCAATCCCAGGAGCTGTGTGTGATTAACCCTGACCAACGTTTTACAGTTACTGACATAAGATAACCGGTTTCATTTTTCATCTCTTTTTCCATCTCTGCAGAAATTACCATGAGAAGGGAGGTGTAACCCCTCATCCCCTGCAGTGAGCACAGAGC
>JAOWBP010004377.1:9101594-9112285 GCA_028571105.1 Tragopan temminckii
TTTTGGGGTGAAGGCGTTCATGGTACTCCTTTTGGGGGGCTTTGTCTCGGGTTGCGCTACGACTGATCAGAACAGCGTTTCCAATACTTCCCTGTCCGCTCCGGTTCAGGTCGCGGTCGTGACGCCGGAGCCGGCGCCGCCCGGCCGTGCGAATAGCTCGGGTCGCTCCTTAAAGCGAGAATCCTGGCTGCGGGCGCCGTCGGGATACAACGTAGCTTCGCGGAAGGCCGATACAAAAGTAGCGCCTTCCAGGTTTCCGTACCCGTGCTGTGTCCGTGTGTTCATTCGGTACCGCTCTCTTTCAGGCTGCGCTTCCAAAAGCGACCGTGCTGGATTTGTCCTGTAACAGCCTGGTTTCCTTGCCGGTAAGATGCCCGACAGCCTTTGCGAGGATGAAGCAGAGCTGTAGGAAATATCGGGAAGAGATCACTGGTGCTCCAACAGCCGCTGGCTCAGCCGGAGGTCGGGAGGAGCTCTGGGCGCTTCTCTGCGCCTGGGGCGGCTGAAGGCGCTGCTGCCAGCGCAGGGCGCGCCGGTGCAGGCAGCGCTATGGGGCAGACAGCAGCTCACGAGAAAAGGGTTGCACTGAGCAGATTGCAGAACGCTCCTGCCAAAGGGTCCCGGCGTGAATACGGAGCAGGCTCAGCAGCTGCAGAAATTCAGCTGTTTCAGCTGTATTGCTGCACACTGCCTCCGGTTCGTCTGCCCCACCGTTACCTACCTCACTTTTCTGAGGCAAAGGAAGTGGGGGATTCTCCTCCACCAGTTCCGTGGGAAGCTGAGGATTTGTGGCTTATATCAGGTGCAGACTCAGCATGGCCCCTGCTGAGGACCCTTCAGTAAGGTGCTGAAATGCTTTTCCTGCTTTTTGGTTGTGTTTTAGTCAGATTTCTGCAGTTTGACACACCTGGTGAAACTGGATTTGAGTAAAAATCGGCTCCAACAGCTGCCCGTGGACTTTGGGCGCCTGGTCAGTCTGCAGCACCTGGACCTCCTCAACAACCGTTTGGTCACCCTGCCCGTCAGCTTTGCACAGCTCAAGGTAAAGCTGGCATCCGGGCGGTTACGTAAAGCTTTGGGATGCAGCCCAGGGTCTTGTGATCCTTCTCAAGTTGATTTCTCTGATGAAGCATCTATCCTGATGACTACTCCTTCCAAAATTCAGCTGTCTCTGCACCACAGCCCAGAGGAAATTCTCACATCTGTTGAGAAAATTGAGCTCCCTACTTGTCTTCCATACCTATTTCATTCTTGGGAAAACCAAGCAACTCTTTGCTTCTGCTTTGGATTTCTTAAATAACTGCAAGTCTGTTGTGCTGTTTGTGGTCAGCTCCTTACCCTGAGCTCTGACAGACGCCCCTTCACCATCCTTTCCTACAGAACCTGAAGTGGCTGGATCTGAAGGACAATCCCCTGGATCCTGTTCTAGCTAAAGTAGCTGGAGACTGTCTGGATGAGAAGCAGTGCAAGCAGGCTGCAGTCAGGGTAAGGTACCTTGCTGCTGTTTTATTCTTGTTTCTTATCTTTGTTGGTGATGGTTTCTTCCTCTCTTTACTTAGCAAGCTCTAAAGTTCCTTCAGCCAGTGAGGTGCCAGTTCTCTGAACTGACTTTACTGCTTCCATAGCTATAGTGAAAAATCAGAGTGGGACTCTCCTCTGTTAGTAGAATTGAGGACTAAACACTGTTTTGCTAAGGAATTGAAGGCACAATCAGACAAAATAACTTGTGCGTAGGCTTTGTTATACTCTGGAGTATAAAAGTCTTCATAGGACTACTATGAGAAACCATAGGGTCATGTAAATAGTTGTTGCTGGGATTTGTGGAGCAAAAAGTTAAAAATATGCACTTCTGTTACTGCCTTGCCATGCTGCTGTGAAATAGTTTAGACTGATGAAACAAGCTGTTCCACAATCCCCTGTAACTGCTAGCATCGCTTTTCCATGTAATTTTAAAGCAGAGACCTCTGTTTCTTAACTGCAAAGATTAATGTAGCAAGGGTTCTCTCCAAGTTGTGCCTGGAGGACTCAGTCAGCTGCGGCCATCTGAGCAGGTCAGTGGTCAGATCCATCTGACCACCTTCAGACACACTGTAGCCATTCTGTTTTGAACTCACCCTGCCACAAGCCTTCTGCAGACATCTCACCTTGTTCTCTTGGACCTTGAAGGTACTGCAGCACATGAAAGCAATCCAGTCTGAGCAGGATCGAGAAAGGCAACGGAAGCTCCAAGCAGAGCGAGGTAAGCACGAAGTCCTCACATGCACACTGCTGAATTCTGCCCACAGTAATGATTGCCAGCAGGCAAATATTTGTAACTGTTGGAATTCTGAGCAGGGTAGAATGGCTGGATGGAGAAAGATAACCTGGGACACAATGCTAGTTTCTTGCCCTCTTGACAGAATCATAGGATGGCTTAGGTTGGAAGATACCTTAAAAATCACCTAGTTTCAACCCCACTGGTATAGGCAGAGACACCTCCAACTGGACCTGGTTGCTCAAAGTCCCATTCAGCTAGGTCTTGCACACTTCCAGGGAACAGAATGAAAGGTAAATAAAAGAAAAAAAAAACCAAACCCATCACCACCAGAACAAACCACTACACCACAGGATAGTTATTTGATTTCAGAGCATCAAAGAATAGTTAAGGTTGGAAGAGGTATCTGGAGGTCATCCGGTCCAAATCCCCTCCTCAAGCAGGGACAATGAGAGCAGTTTGCCCAGGACTGCATCCAGGGATTTGTTTCCTCGTTCCAATTAGGAACAGATAAGCAGGTAGTAAGGAAGAAGCCAACGACAATTCTTTATATAAATGGAAAACTTCCTATTAATCCCCAGAAATGGAAAAGAAGCGCGAAGCAGAACAGCGAGCCAGGGAGGCTCAGGAGAGGGAACTGAGGAAGCGAGAGAAGGCAGAAGAAAAGGAACGCAGAAGACGGGAATATGATGCTCAGAGAGCTGCAAAACAGGAGGTGGAAAAGAAAACTAAAAAGGAAACTGCGCAGACCCGAAGTAAGTGGTATCCACAGTGAGCTCAGGTAAAGTGTATTTTAATGTACGCCTTGTGAAAAAGAGTGAGCAAGACCACTGCCACAGAACTGCATCATGCTTAACCTGCATTATAGATTTGATAGTGTCAGGTTTGCATTTATGCAGCTTAGGTACTGAGAGAGACACCAGGAGTGGGGGAAGCAGCACAGCAGTAGATGTTTCAGAAGCCTTACAGACAGACAGCTATAGGCAAGTAAAACAGTGATTTAACATCCGGGTTCCTGATGAACTGCTGAACTACAAGTTTCATGAAGTGCTCTGAGTGCTCTTAAGAGCTTCTCCACTCATTTAATCTTAGATGTGCTGAACTATAGGTTTAAAAACAGATCTTGTGCAACACACAGATGCTCTGCTCCTTTTTCACTTCTGCCCATGAAAGGAAATCTCATGCTTTTCTCCTAAAGTGACCATAGTTAAGTAAGGAGAGTTTTTTGAGAAAACGTGAGCATAGCACAGGCTGAAAAGTACATTACTTGAACATCACGTAGACTGGTAAGGATATCTGAATAATTCCTCCCATTCTGTCTTGCAAACATTCTTTCTGCAGAGCCTGCCTCCAGTTCTCGTGCACCTCAGCCAGCCCGGCACAAGCACTCGTGGTCGCGGTCAGTGCTGAGGGTGATGCTGCTGGTGCTGCTCTGCATCCTCTGCACTTTGGCTGTCTGCAAACTGACAGAGCTACAACACCAACCGCTGTGCGTCAGTGTGAACACTCTCTATGAAGATGTAGTTGCTGCTGTGCAAAACCACAAAACCCTGCAAAACATGCTACAGCAGAACTCACAGCAGTGATTGTCCTGGATGGACACTTGCTTTGTCAGCATCTCCTTTCACCATCCATGCAGCCAGAATTCCTATGGAATTGTGTTCTGATGAAACTGCTTTTTATCCGTCAGCATTAATTTGCTGGTCCACTCCACACAGAGTAGTAGTTATTGTTTGGATCATCGTTGCTGTGCATGTTTCTCAGTTGGCCTGTCACTCCCATTATCTGCCTAGATTAACTTAATACTTCTTGCTTCCAAGGGATTTACATCTAGATCTTAAGACACAGAAAGACATCAATTTATAGGAGTGAAAAAAAGAAAGTGGCTTTTAGTTATCTAGGTAGTTGTAGCTCTATAATGCAGGTATAAGGTTTTTTAAATACATATCCATTTTTTGCTCTCGTTTCTATTAGTGCTAAAATTGATGACATGGCTGTATGGGAGTAATATATGTAGGCCTACTCCAGGACCAATGACATTTGTGGAATGGCTGTGCATCTGTATGTTGGAGTGAAGAAGCTGATGAACTATTGAAAGAAACTGAAAATTTTCAATACAACATTTTTCGCATCAATTTGTCTGAAGTGAGTGTTTGTATTGTTAACACAGGACAGCATTTGTTTTAGTTACATATCCTAGAAACAGCTAAAACTGATTTCTGACTGCATACAGTAATCACTCGTTTTAGCCAGCTAGGACCAGCAAAGGAGCTACAGCTCAGAGAGGGCTTCTTGCCAGCCTGCAGTCTTGTCAAAAAAGATGAGTACGGGGGGCGGGGGGAAATCTGACACACAGACAGGAGAGCTGCTGCAGCTGGCTGCAGCACACAGCGCTGGGTGGCACTGTTGCAGCAGCACAAAGCCCGGCGCAGGCTTCACCTTGGGACTGCTGCTAAGGCTGGGAGGTTTGGCACATTGCCTAAAGAAGAAAACTCAGCTCTGTAAAGGCATAATAATTCTAAATAATCTCCACAGACAAAAACCGAACAAGTTTGTCATATCCTTACAGGGTTTGTGATTGTAAAACAAAGTGAAGTGTAAATGTAATGATGCAAGTGCAGGTTTCAGAATAGCCATGCTACAAACTCCAAAGACATAGCTGTGTTTGTCACCTGATCTGCTCCCTCTTTTGTAATACCTGGAATGATTGCTGATTGCATTATTACACTGACACGAGGAATGGCACTTCCTGTTCCACTGTTATTGCACTGCTACAAGGAAGTCATCTATACTATTTCATATCAATGACCAAGGTCATAATTGAAACAGTAAGCCTTTGCCTTCTCATAGCTTTATGATACACCTGTAGTTCTCTCATTACCTTTCAGAAGAAATCAACAGCATAGATTTAAAATAAAAGGATAGAGAGGCTTCCCACCCCTCTAATACAGCAGTATATTGCACTTTTCTAAGCTTCCTTGAAACAGCTTTAGGTTTTGTTTTTAATTCATGGTCTTTAAAAGGTCATTGCTTACTATCCAGAAATACAGCAAACACCACTCAAAGCAACATACCTGCTTGTCAGCACCTGGCAGCAACCTGCAGCTCTACCATCTAGAAGAGAGTCCTGCTTAAGGCAGCAAATGCAAGGCTAATAAGATTTGTCAGTTTAGGTCAGCAGCACCTACTGGCCACGCCGAGGCAC
The DNA here is from genome assembly GCA_028571105.1 of Tragopan temminckii. Taxonomy (NCBI): domain Eukaryota; kingdom Metazoa; phylum Chordata; class Aves; order Galliformes; family Phasianidae; genus Tragopan; species Tragopan temminckii. The sequence continues at coordinate 9,107,054 of JAOWBP010004377.1, forward strand.
CCGCTGTGTGTGAAGCCACTGCAGCTCATGGGTGTTTTTTCCATCTGAGGTGGCACCGTTCCAAAAGGTAACTTCCATGCACTGAATGCAATTCAATTCATACTCAGCACTTATTTCAGTAAATGCCTCCGTAGCAAAAGACCTCAACTGTCCTTGTGTGCACACCAGTGCCGACGGCTTTGTGGACAGAAAGCGTGTTCCCCAACCTAATTAAAAGAAAGCTTTTTCTGCCAACCATTTAGACCTCATAATTCCAGCACATATAATCAGATTTCAAGACCCTCTATAGATTAAGCTGTCTGCAGACTGAATCAGGGCAGTCTAAGTTTAAATCCGAAAATTAGTCTTACTCATTCCCATCTGGCACAGCAGAAAACAATAAAAAACGTCTATCTTGTGAGGTAAAGTTCTCCCCCTCACCAGAGCAGGTGCTGGGGGCAGCACCATACTGCCCTGAGCAGTGCCATTCGTCACACTGAAGAAAGAAGGTATCCACTGGTATCCAAACTACAAGTAGAAAGCATTCAATGAAGACGTGCCACAATTACAGAACAGCTCGAGGTCAGAAGGGACCTCAGGAGGTCATACCTGTCCAAAGTCCAGGAAGCGCGTTAAGAACTAATTAATGTGTTTATAGAAAATGATTTATTCCCTTGGAAGAACTCTTGACAAATAAAAAAAGCACCTCCAGTGCTGTAAGGCATGTCCAATTCATGCTGTCATGGAAGGCATTCAACATCTTTCTGTGTAAACTCCAGCCATTCAGCAATTTGATCCAATTTCTTTTTACCATGATAAAGATCATAAGTGCTTCAAGCCTTTAAGCTGCGACTGAGGAGCCCACATATCATCTAAGCACTTTTTGCCAGAAGGAAGATGAATACAACCAGAGAAACCATAAGATCCTCATTCATTTGGGCTATCCAGTGACATCCAAATAGAGATCAGGATCGTGGGAAGTCATCTGCAGATAGATTCGCCTGGAAAGCTCAGGCCCGACCCGGCGGCAGGTTGCTGTCACCCCGGTACCGCGGCGCACAGGGATGGCAGCCAGCATGTTTTCCCGCTCCTGTTCTGAGGAGCATCTACTGTAGGCCTACAAGCAGCACAAAGGAATGATGGCATCATCTCTTTGCATCATTGCTCAAAGAAAACAAATCAATAAACCAACCCTACACACCTGTACACACAGCTCCACACTTTCACAATGAAAACACACTTTTCACCTGGTCTCACTCCAGATCTTACAGGTTTGGAGGCAGACAGAACCCAAACTCTGCTCAGACAGAACAGGTGAACGGAACACCACAAGGTGTGACACCGCAATAGGTAAGACTGGGCAAGTAAAGCAGGGCTGTGTTACTGTGGTGTCACTGGCAATTTCTTTGGCTTTTCTCTCTGAAGGGAAACTCTCACACAGGCTCATCAGTAGTCTGCTCTGTAAAGCTAAAGCAATGTGTGCCAAGAAATTGAGTTTGTCCACCACCTTCCTAAACACTTCACATAGAATCCTCGTGTCAAAGCTAACACAAAGTTAAATTATTTCCACCATCCTCACAGTAGCTGACTGTTTGCACACAGCCCTCAGTATGCAGGAGGCATCCTTACCTGGACTAGCAGCTGAGGAGAAGGGTATGCAGACACAACAGCCTCAGCCATCTCCCCGCTGACCCGGTTAAATTGTTGTATCTGCCTCTTCCAAACTTCAAAGAGACCCTTTCCAGAATGATCCACTTTCACACCTCTGCACCACTTGTTCTCTAGGTAGAAAGAGAATCCTGTATTCTGCTGCTCTCGTCTGTGGATAAAGGATGGAAAAGCAAGTGACTCCCAGAAAAATTCTAATTCCTGTACCTGTTATCACACAGCCAGAGAACCACCTCTCATGCTGTGCTGCTAAAGACACCAGTGGCATCAAAATGCTAAAAAGGTAACCCTGCTTTCTCTACATCAATTTCCTACATGCAGGTCCACATTTTCTACTGAAAAAGGAACCATCCTGTAGCTGGGAGGAATCCTGACAGAAGACAACATACACAAAGAATGGTAAGTAAGAATTGACTTTCTGACTGTCAAGGACAATAAAACACGTCATTTCTTAATTCACACCTTCTCATAGCTGAGACATGAAGTACTGCAGGTGCTGTGATAAGAATGCTAGGACTGTGTGAGACTACCCAAGTTTGCTTTCTTTGCTCTCACCACCTAACATGTTGCTGTCCCTTTTCATCAGTGCAAACAGCTGAACAGTTCATCATCAGTAATGTCTCAGTCTCTGTGGAACAAGAGCTAGTACCGCAGAGTCTAACTCTACTTGCATTTCCTTCCCACTCTCAAAATCAGTCTGAGAACAAGACTTTGACTTAATGTCAAGTGAGACTACAACTTGAAATCAAAGTCCGCCTTCGCCCCTGCTATTCCCTCCTAATAAGCCTGAAAGCAAAGCCTCTCCAAAGAAAACATAGCCAAACATCATCTGCTTACTCACTTGAATGGTGCTTCAGCTACAGCTTTTGTAAACATAGTGGCAAACTCTCCAAGTTCCTCCCAGCTCTCAAAAAAGGTGACTTGGACACGCGTGCAGAGTTGCAAATCCACTAAGGCCTGTAAATATCATTGAAAGAGCAAATGGAACAGCTCATCTTCTTACATTAAACTCCATTCATGACTGAAACAAACAAACAAAAAAAAAAAACAACAGTCCTAACATCTTGGTGTAAGTCACAAACACCCATTCCCTCCCCATTTTGGAAACAGCTTAATGCAAAGCATTCAGGGACACTTTGTTTCCTGCTGTTTAATAGCAGTTTAGTGCCATATCAGTTGGAAGATTCTTGTAACAGGAGGCAGCTCACCCTGGGCAGCAGCAACTGGCTTTATCAGCAGGCTATGAAATATGGGAAATGCTAACAGATTCATTTTTCACTTCCAGAATCAGGGTGAACAGGACACGTTAGCCCATGAAAGAGTAGGTTTGTAACTGAGCAGAGGGGAACTAAAAGAGCTCTACTGATTGTACGTAAACCAACAAAAGCTGAAGATCCCAGTCCTAGAAAGCATGTGATGGGGTAAAGTGTCCGAGCAGAGGCAGACAACTGCATGCCTGTTCTACTCACATCTTCCACATCCAGTCTGGTTATCTCCAGGCCAGTATCCTTAACTCGTTTCTTCCTCTGGTCTCCCCTATCTTCTGCCTGGCTCTTATTCGCTGTTGCCTGTTGCAGTTTCTTTTTTGACTGAGCTCTGAGACATCTAAGAAGAGGAAGCTCAAATTGGGAATTCTGAAGGGCTAGGCTGCTGTGGAGTGTAAAACAACTCAGTAGCAACACCCTGTACTAAGGAACATCGAATCTGTAGAACAGGCCCATTAAATACACAAGCATTACATCTGACTAAGAAAATTCCTCTGCAGCATTTATTTATTTATTTTTAGAGCAACAAAAGCCTTTCAAGAAAGTATCTGTGAACATTTTTGCCACTCTCATACTCTTCCCCAGGTATTTGTCACTGGTCACTGTGGTGACAAGCTAGATAGACCTTTGTTTCTGCTCTTACATAACAGATGTGGAGCAGTTCTAGATGGGAATTCTTTATACGCTCCAGCCTTTGCTAGAAGGAATTAACGTAAACACTTACTGCCTCGTTCAGTGAGACAATACTGACACATTTGAGAAGAAAAATTCTAACCTGAAATATTTTTCTACTTCAACAACTGTTAGAGCCAGAATTTTCCCAGGCATTTTTTCCATCACACGAGCTACAAAGCTCTGTAAGGTCTCCTTCTGTTCTGCGCAGCCTTGGGCCTCCTGCAAAGAGCAATAGAAAAAAGGAATGGGACCATTCCAAGTAGCACAGATGAGACCAGCAACCTATGGCCCGATGTTACACTAAGTCTTTGCATAGGCGAAGTTCTGCTCCTGTAGCTCTCACGTGCAAACAGAGAGTACTTGATCTAGTAAGAAGTTACAGTAAAGAAAACAAAAATAACAAAACACACACAAAACAAAAAAAGCCTCACAACATACTTGACCTGATAGCATCTACTAAGACAATGTTATCTCTTAAAAGCCTCTAACAAACAATGGCTAGGAAAGAAAGCTTGCCAGAACTCTGCATTAGACAATCTCAGTGTTTTTAATCAAGTACAGATCAGATTTATGATTTAATAGAACCATAGATAGCTTCCAAATGAAAAGAGATGGCAAACACCACCCACTCTAGAAAGGCACATTCAGAGAGCATAAAAGTTATAAGAAGTCTTACTTGCTTGTAGTTACGAACCATGGACAAGAATTCTTCCAAGCCAAGCAGAACCAGGAGATTTGGCTCTTCTGTCCATTCAGCCTGCCCAGATACGAAAACAAACAGTCAGACCAACAGCCTGTTTACAATTCAAAAATCAAACTAGTACTCTCAATCTAAGGTAGGGAGAAGGTTAAAGGAATGTTTGCTTGGGATGCTAAAAACAATTACTATCAAGCGCAAACAACACAGGAAGAAAGGGGCAAGACAATCAAGATTTTGTCCCCACACCTGAGATAACACTGACTTCCTCCTCCAGGTAATGCTGCAGGGAACAGCCTGGCTCTCAACTACGCAGGAATAATTTGCAGACTGCAAAGCAGCGCGGATCTGCGCCCCACCTTCAACCTGTAAGAGAACTGAGATTGGCACAGGGGTCAGGATCCCACGGCAAGAACTGGTGTAAGGCCAGCGCAGGCTGCGAGCAGTACCTGGATCCAGCACCACAGCGATGTATTTCTGGCACTCCCCCGGCCGCTGAGCTTTCAGCACTTTGGCGAGGTTCTTCTTTCTTTCTTTTTCCTCCTCCTGCCGCCTCTTCCTCGCTTCCCGGTCCTTTCTCCTCTGCCAGGCCGCCTGGCAAACCGCCTCCCTTTCCTCCTGGCTGTACTTCAGCTTCTTCGGAGGAGGAGAAGCTTCTGCATTTCCTCCACCTTCCAGAGGCCCCCCGGAGGCCGTACGCTCACTCACAGGGGCAGCTGGCGGGATCGACGGCCCCCCGGAGCCGAAGGCGATGCCCGGGCTGACGGAAGGTCCCCGCTCGGGTAACAGCGCGGCTTTCGGAACAGCCCGTGCCCCGCGGCCAGCCGCCAGCCGCTCACCGCTGCGACAACGGCCGTCCCGCGCAGCCGCACCCCCGCCACCCGCCGGGAGAAGCCCCGGACCCGCAGCGCCGGGCGGCGGCCTCCCGCTGGCCCTCTCGGACAGGGG
>JAOWBP010004377.1:9120037-9133541 GCA_028571105.1 Tragopan temminckii
GGCCCCATTGGCGGCGGGACCGGAGGTCGCCGTGGCGACGCGACGCGCGGGCGGAGCCCCGGGAGGGGAGGAGAGGGGGCGGCGGGGCCGCGTGCGGGCACCGGGAAGGAGAGGCGTTAATCGACGGCGCGCCCCGAGCGCGGAGGGGAGCATCGCCCACCGCCCCGTGCGCCGCGGGACGAAGCGCAGAACGGAGCCCGGGGGCACCCGCAGCCCGCACGGAGCCGACACACCGCACCGTACAGATATAGATATATTTGTGGAGATGTTGCATATTTAAGGTAACTTTACATAACGCTCCCGATACAGATTTTGGCGCTCCGCACGGTGCCGGCCCGGCTCGTACCCACAGCTCCGGCAGCTGCGGAGCGGGTGAAGAGGGCGAGCAATGAGCAGCGAGCGGCTCGCACTGCCCGGGGAGCTGCGGGGGAGGGGGGGGAAAGGCGGCACGTGGCTCAGGAGGTGCTGAGCGGGCGACCCTTGCCCCAGCAGCACCCCTCGCCCGTCCTCGCACGGGCAACGTCCGTCCTCGGGCTGCTCACGAATTCCAGTCGCAGTCCCAGACGTGGAGCAGCGCCTCAGGGTGGAAAACTGAACCCAGCCGTCCCACGCAGCGCTGGTCTCGGAGAGGAACGGCGCAGGCAGGGCCCGGGCCGGCGGGTGGCTGGGAACGGGGCGCGCCGCCGCTCCCTCGGCCGGGGGAAGCTGAAGCAGCACAGGGTGGATGGAGCCGGCCGGATCTCCTTTCTTTGCTTTGCAGCCAGGGAAGCAGAGCAGATCCTGAGAGCTTCTGCTGACCCAGGAGAAAAGAGCAGGCGGGGCCGACGGGCCGTGGCCCAGGGCAGCTGCCATCGCATTGCATTTTGGCAGGAGACGCACCCCGCCCGGCCCGGAGCCGTGGGCGGAGCAGAGACCGGCCACGACGTCCCACAGCGGCTTCTTGGGCTCGAACGGCCCTCTGAGCCATCGCACAGCAAACATCGGCAGCTCCAAATGTTTGGCACAGTCGGGCAGCTGCCCTGAGGGCAGCACGATGCGGTCCCTCCTCAGCCCCCAGCAGGAAATGGTAAACAGCAAAACAATAATAATAATAATAAAAAAAAATGTAAACAACCCAGCACCCTGTCCTGCAGCACCAGGACAGCCAAGAGAACAAGGTATGTTACAGTCTCGGGGGACGTGGAGACACGAGGACATCCCGGCCAATGCGGGGTCTTGTCTCTATTGCACTTTGCATCATATATATTTCTATATATATTTATAAAAATACAAACTAAAGGGCTGGGGTCGAGGGGGTGAGATGCAAGCCCTGGGCCAGCAGCAGCTCCATGCGCGTGGCAGGCTTTGACCTATTCTGCTCCTGCACATCCCTGTGTGCCCTGCCCTGGAGTCCCCTGCCAGCCTTCCAGGGGAGCAACCCGCAGCACAGGGCCTGATCCTGCAGAGATCCAGCCTGGGCAGGGCAGAGAGGGCAGGGTGCTGAGTTGGTGCAGAGCCCACCCCCGTCGGCCTTCCGCCCCTCCTCCATCAGCCCTTCCCAGGACACCAAGGCCTGGATTGAGAACGACGCAGCTCCCGTCAGCGCCCCACAGTGATGGACACCCCAGCACGCTCCCCATGGCCAGCAAGTGCCCTTTCCTGGGGGAGATGGCCAAGACCCCCTCCCCCTCCTCCAAAAGAAACCCACAGGAGGATCCTCTCAGCCCGGCACTTCCCCTGTTCTCTTCCTCAAGTAACTACGGTGTGAATTGCGCGGGGTGATGCAGTCTGGAGCCCCTCATAGGGCAGTGATGCGGGATGCCCCCCGCTCCCAGCGCCGCCCCCCGGCTGCTCCTGCTACCTCAGCCGCCCATCAGGTTTGATGGGCCCCAGTTCTGATTTGGGGTCCGGGGAGAGTGAGCTCCAGGAGGTTTTGCTGCAGATCTCCAGGGAGGAGCAGGAGGATTCGCTGCCGACACAGATGTCCGCCACGGACCAGAAGGTGCTGATGGCACTGTCTGCCCACTCGTCCAGTGCCCGCCCCGTCAGCTGTGCTTTTCGTGCCGCCGCCTCCTCTGCCTCCTCGGGGTGTGGCAGGTTCAGGATCCCCCCCAGGCCCTGGAAGCTCTGCTCCATGTACTCGTTGCGGGGGGGGCCGCCGTGCAGCCAGCTGCTATCATCTGTGCAGGACAGGGACAATGAGAGCTGTTAGCACTGCTGATCCCGGCACTCCGCTCCTCCTCCCAGCACCCTCAGCATCCCGGCCCCTTGCAGCCCTCATAGTCCAGCCCAAGGGACAGGGAGCAACTGGAGGATGGATGTGGCAGACTCATATCAGCCTAATGGCCTTGTCTGATACACGGATAGAGGAGGATGGCTCCTGCAGCGTCGTGGACTGTAGGCTGGAGGCTAACACCAGGGGAAAGAACATCGGACTGCCCACAGAAAGACCTCAGCCCCGATCCCAGGGCATCCTCACCTTTCCTGAGAGGCTGCCTGCGGTTGAAGGTCTGCGGCACCACCAAGAACTGGTTCTCCCCCAGGGGTTCCCAGAACTGGAGCAGGCGGATGGTCCAGATGCCGGGGCGCAGAGGCCGGTTCAGGGGCGGCTTGTACTGGGTGAATTCTGTCTCAGCATCCACCGTGATGTCATAGGAGGCGGCAATAACGTACGTGGGGTCAATCCACACCACTGTGGCTGTCAGGTTGGGGCCTCGCGACCACTTCTGCATGGCCATTGGCTCGTCAAAAGGCCCCATCAAACCTCCAAAATTGCGGAAGAGCCTTTCCTTGGGATCCCACTCCGTGCCCACCTGCAGGGACAAGAAGCATGAGGCAGCGGGACACCGGGCAAATAGATGCTACCAGCTTGGGATTTATGCTTCACCATCCCAAACCAGGGAGGGAATGAGCTTTGGAGCCCAAAGCAATGCACACCCACCCTGCACTGCTCTCCTGTCCGCCTGCACCACATCAGTGCCAATCCAGCTGCATGTGATAATGCCCTCTGCAGCCAGAGGTGTTGGCACCAGCTGCCTCAACTGTCTCCCCCGAAAGATCCCTACAAAACCTTTTCTCCACTGTTCAGCTTCAAACTGAAGCCAAATTCCTGGACAGCAGTTCATTCTCAGCCATGACAATGGCACTGTGTCCCTCTGCCTCACTCAGTGTGCAGGCTTGGAGAGAAAGAAGGGCAGCATGGTGTAGAAAAGCTCAAGAGGAAAGCAGGAGTTTTGAGGGAAACTTTTCCCATACCTCAAGGTTCTGTAACCGGTTTGCCTGTCCTCCATGACCTGCCAGCTTCAGAGCTCCTTGGGGCATCATCCACACCTCCAGGGACTCTGCCCGGCCAGTTGCTGAGTTCTGTACTTCCTGCATCACCAGGTAGCCCTGGAAACGGTCGTCATAGAAATACAAGTGAACACTGGATGGGAAACCCCGGGGCTCAAATCTGGAGAAAGACAGAGGTTGCACAACTGAGCGTCAGCATCCTCCCAGCACGACGTGCAGCCGCCCCTCAGAGCCTGGGCCAAGCCATGGTCAATGCCCCACCTGCAGAGCTTCTCCTCCTTTGGTGCCACCACAGATGCTGCTTTGCGGAGCCCCAGCCTGGAGAAGCCAGTGTAGAAGGTGAGGGTGACGTCGCTGAGGCCGCTGAGCCCGTCGACGCGGTCGTAGACGTTCTCCCAATAGGCCTTTAGGGCAGGCGTGTTGGGGGGGTAGCTGCCATACAGGTGGGTGTCCAGGATCTCCAGCACCTCCTGATTCACTGTCGACTCAAACTTGCGGGCAAAGAAGGTGGGTCTGGAGAGTTGCTGGAACAACACAGTCATTTCTAACAGCAATGGTGGCTTCCCCTCCGCCCTCCCACCTCAGCAGGGCGGCCGGGTGTGGGGCACAGTGGGAAGAAGCATGCTAGGATCCATTCTGCCCCATCTGATCCCACAGGCTGTGTGGGATCCTCTGTGGCAGGATCAGTGGTAGCAAAAAGTATGGTTACTGGTAACGCAGATGGGTTCCAATCTCTCCCACTACCTTCCCCTCTACGTGCTCAGAAGCATCCATTTGTCATTCACCCCTTATGTTATATCTGGCTATGCTCAGAAGGGCTCCCACCCTCCAAAGACCCTGCAGAGTTCTGGCCATGTGTCACAGCTTGCAGGATCAGCGCTGTGCACCATGTAGTACCGCAGCCCCTTGCTAGAAAATCCTGCTGAGGGACGGGGATCTCCCAAACCTCCACTGTTCAGTTTACATCTCAGTTTGCTGAGAGCACAGGAGGATGTCACAAAGTATTTTGTTCTGCCAAAGACGACAGCACTTTTTTCACAGGTTTTAAAGAACAGATATTTGCCCCAAGTAATAGGTCTGCAAAGAAAGAGCAGGGAAATGGGAAAGACTCTGGGAAAAGGAGCAGCATTGCAAGCACAAGTCCAGCTGCTAGGCAGGGCAGTCAGCATAACCCTGCCAGCAGAGCACTTAGACACATCTGTGCTGAGCCCCACGGGCGCTGGAGAGCCAATCCTGCTCCTGTTCCTCCTGGGCCAGGGTGAGGCTTGTGCAGAGCAGCTGGCACTGCACCTGCAGGGGAGCTCAGAGGAGAGCCGGGCACAGAGTCAGGGAGGAGGGGAAAGAGCAGGAGGAGAAAGGAGGATCTTTTTCACCTGTAGCCGGAGGAAGTCCTGGGGTTTGAAGTCATTTGGGGAGCACCCGCACCAGTCGACTATGTGTTTATATTGGCACTTACAGCCCAGCTTGCGGTTCCAGTTGGTCACTCGGAGGTTGTTATCGACCAGCGTCTCGCAGGCGTGGCTGTTCTCCAGGACCGTGTGGAAGAAGGACTGTATGGCAAAGGGACAGAGACAGAGATGGAGGATGGGTGCTTAACGGAGCCCCCCTACCCCTCACTCATAGAAGAATAGGGAGGCCTGGATAGCTCCCACTTCCCAGCACAGGGCAACCCATAACAGATGGGCTCATTCACGCACCTTATCCAGCCCAGAAGTGTCTGGACCCAAAGCACAGGGCTGGATACAAACACAACCCTTGGCAAGTCTGTTCCTCTCCCCCCTCTTTCCTACCAGCAGTCACAAAAGCTGCAAGAGCAGAACCTGCAATGCCCTTCCCAGCTACCTGGGGCAAGGATGGAGTGGGGCACTGTTCAGAATAATGGGAAGAAAGTCCCACCAAAGCCAGCACCATGCTTTTGTTCGTTTCTTGGGGAGAAGGAATAAGGCTGAGAGACAAACGCAGCTCTCACAGCGAAGGCAGCTCTGAGCTCCCCTGCCTGCAGCCCAGCAGCACCCACCTCGGCTGGCAGCAGTGTGTAGGTGTAGAACTGCCGCAGCTGGGACACCAGCTGGTCGTCTGCATACACCACGTACTGCACGAAGCTGCGTGTCAGTGAGAACCAGTCGGAGCCACCGTCCACCACGATGCCCTCAGGGATGTGCCGCTCACCCAGCCTCCACATGTGGGAGTCGCACTCGTGGAACAGGCGGTCCAGACCCTGCTTCTTGATAAACCTGGGCAGAGGGACGAGCACGGGGCGTTAGGGAGGTCACCCACTTTGCCAGGACACAGACAGATCTCTTGCAGTGTAAAACCAGTGGATTAACACCAGTGATAGGGCTGGCTGCTCAGCTCTGGCAGCTACAGCCAAAACAACTCCCTGCACAACTGTTCTGTTTTTTTCCCCTCGCATCTTCCCACTTTCCTGTTCCTCCCCTTGGTCTTTAACTGGGATTACCTGGCATTGTCTCGGCCGTGAGACTTCAGGAAGTTCTTATCTCGGTATTTGGACAGGAACATCACTAGCTCCTCGTTGGTCCTGACAGGTAAATCAGAAAGTGTTAGTGGGATAAAGCAGCCCAGTAAACACTCAGGCTGCAGCAGCCATCAGACACAAGGAGCCTCAAGCTGCCTGGTAGGTGCTGACTCAGTCCCTCATTCCATTGCTGGGCAGACACAGCCCCTCTGCTTTCTGGCACCTGTTGAGGTGTGCAGGGATGGTGCACATCCACATCTTCACATGTGTTCACGTGCACGTTCTCCTGCAACACCCAGGCAATGGGAAAGCACGTCCTCTGAGGTGCTGGCTGGGCTCCTCTACAGAGATGGGGCCAGCCTTGCCCTGAAGCATCATCACCAGCACGTGGGTGCAATCTCTAACCTCTTCCTCCTTGAGCTCCCTGCTCCTCCCAGCAATGTTACTCCCAGGGCTGCTGGGGAACCACGCAGCCTGAACCCCTCCATTGTCCTCCCTGATCCAACAAGGTCCCCACCTTGTGGGGTAATCAGTGGCACTCAAGTTGATGAAGAAGTCCCAGGGCCACTCGGTCAGCTCCAGCAGGTCCTTCATACTACGCAGGTACATCTTCAGCAGGCTGGCACCTCCCCAGATGGTCACCATGCGCCAGGGTGTCACACGGATGTTGGGGTAGTGCTGGGCCAGCTCCACTGCCTCTCGATGGAGGTAGTTGGAGCGCTGCAGGGGACAAAGCTCACGGTCAGCGAGCACTCTTTTTCCCAGAGCCCTGTCCTCCTCACCACCAGCCCTGCTCTATGTCCTTCTGCCCTCCCCACTCCCCTATCTGCCTTCCTGAGCAATATCAAGAGTCAGACCCTGCAGCTCTGTGGTGCCCCAGCCCACATCACAGCTAAACTTCATGTTGCTGCTCTCAGGGGTTGGACTGGAAACTCTGGAACGGGCAGCCAGACCCCCCCTGCTGCCAGCATCCCCCCCATGCCTTCAGACCCCAACCCTGCTGGCAGGCTGGGCAGCCCACCTCTGAAGGGCTCTCTGAGCAGCAGCAGCCATGATCTGCTGCCTGCCCAGGGCACAGCAACCCCTTTCATTTATAGTGCTGAAACAAAAAGTGGGCAGCCAGAATAGAGTTGCCTGCCTGATCCAGCTGACCTTTCCCTTCCACCAGGCAAGCTGATGTCTCCCTGGGATCCTGTGATCTATGGAATGGAGAGTGTTTTGGCACTAGCCATGCCTTTGGGCTGTTTCTTGGCTGTTGCCAGCACACAGAAATAACAGAGCAGAGGAGCAGGATGTGAGCACTGCACCTTCTGGGCTGGAGCACAATCTCTCTTCTGCCCACATGAAAGGAAGTGGCACTGGAGGGAAGGAGACCACAGACTGTTTGCTGCTTGTGGCCCCAAGGGCTGAGACCACCGTGCTCCAGGCAAGGGTGACAGATTCTACTATTTCTGGGGAGGCAGAGACAGTGGGAGAATCAGTGATGACAAAGCCCACCCGGTCACTTCCTCCAGTACTGGAGATGCCTCATCTTCATTTAGTACCTGTCTGCACTCTCACCTCTATGGACTGCTTGGGTGATGGATCCAGACACCATTAGCACATCCTTTCCCTTCTTCCCTCCCCCTTTCACACACCTTGTCGACGTGGATGTAGAAGAAGTGCTGCTGGTGGTACACAGCCTTGATGAGCCGCTTCAGCTGGCGAATGGCCCTGCCGTGCACCACCAGCATGTAGGCGATGCGCACAGGATTGCTGGGGGGCACCTGCTGCAGCCGGCTCTCATCCCACTGGATCACAGGGCTGACCTTCCCTGCATGAGGAAGCGAGGGCTGTCAGCCACCTGCTGGCTTTGGCTCCAGACAGCACAGGGCATGCCACTGCCCTACCACACACAGCAGGGCACCTTGGCATGAACAGTCCCTTTTGTAACACTGACAGGCACGTGTTGGGAAAGGAGGGTTGCCCTCCTGTAACGCGATGGAAAGTGCAGCAATGACAGCAGAACAGCAAGATCTCAGGTCACAGCAAGTGAGAATTTGCTCAAACACAACAGCAGCAGGCACAGAAATAAGAGAAGTTGCTTACCTTGGGAAGGCCTCAGGTAGGCAGGGATCTCCAGAGATCCCCTCACATCCACTGCCAACCCTTGAATGAGGGCTGGGAAGGGGTGGATCCTGGCTCCATCCCTGCTGGTCAATCAGGTACGCTGCATGCACCTGAGCTCCCCTGGGCTGGCCCTGCCTCCCCACCAGGTGCTCCATCACTGGCTCAAGCCCTGACTCAGCATTTCCACTACACCTCCTCTGGCTACTCAAAACAGAAGATGCAGCTGCATCTGGCTCCAATCTCTAAAACCGCTGCTGCTTGGGATGAACAGCCCAGCTTAAGGAGGCTGGCACAGCTTTGATTGGATTACAGAGGCAGCGGAAATCTGGGAATCAGCAACAGGTTGAGGCAGCTTTGGGCCCGGTGGGACAGTCTGGCTGCACGGAGGAGGTGGCCCACCCATCTCACCAGGACACTCCAGATGCCCGCAGGCAGCCTGGGCACGTGAGCAGGACTTACCGGAGAGCGGGCAGTGGCGAGGCACAGACTGAGGCATGAGGCTGCCGGCCCGGTGCAGACACACCACGTTGGCAATTTCCTGTTGGCACTGCTTGCTGCTGGCTCTGGCTAGTGCCGAGAGGGCATCTTTGCCCGTGATCTCACACTTGGGGGCGAAGCTGTTCTCGGTGGGCTGCGGAGCCCCCTCCACGCTGCCTGTGTCACCCTGCTGGAAGACGGCCAGCTGGGCGTCCCCGCGCAGCTCCGTCAGGTTCCTCCGGCTGGAGGAGTCCGGTGCGGCCGGCAGCCGCCGTCCCACTTTGTGTCTTGCTGTCACAGCTCTCACCACCTTTGACACCAGAGCCCCGGGGCTGTCCAGCCGTCCCCGCCACCGCCCGTGCTTCCGTCCTGCGCTGCCCCGGCGCCCGGCAGAGCTGTCTGAGTCCTTGGAGCCATCGCCGTTTTCGGGCAGCCTGGCTTTCTTCTGCCGCTCCTGTTTCAGGTGGATGCAGAAAAGTATTAACTCAGGCCTGCTGTCGATGCGCTCACAGCATCCTTGTTCCCAGAGCTCAACGTCTGTGTCCCACTGGAGCCCAACAACCAACATCCTTCTCTGCCATCCTCAGGACACACTGAGGCACAGCAGCGCTGGCTGCTGGTGTCACTGCAAGCAAGGGAGGCACGGGTTTTCCCCACTGCAGTGTCACCTCAGGGCTGAGCAGAGGAAGCCCAGAGCAGTGATCTGACTCCCCTGCCCCCAGCAGAATAACTAGCTTCATGTACAGCAGCTCAGTGCTGCAGCATGCCAGGTGCTCCAGCAGCAAACGACTCCACTCCCCCACCCAAAACCCCCAACTCCAGCCCCACAGCACCTCCCTGCACGGTGCTTTGCCCCCTCACAGGGACAGCCCCCAAGCCTCTATGTGCCAGCAAGTGACACTGGTCTGCAGCCCCTGTGGCTGCAGCACCCAAGACAAACAACCAGGACATTGTCCCAAGGTCCCCTCTGCCTTCCCGCCACACTGCAGGGTCCTTCGTGGGCAGAGAGCAGCGAGGACAGGCACAGGGCTCCCCTAGCTGGTGGCTGTGACTTTGCCAGCTAGCAAACAGACCAGCTCCTCACTGTCACAATCACACTGTGAGCCCAAGCTGGCTCTGAAGCCCAGCTTATCCAAGGGATGGAGTCCCAGACAAGAGGCAGCTGTACTTACTGGGACTGAAAGTGTAAGGGAAGAACCTGTTGTGCTCCCTTCCCCGTATCCTGGCTTCCAGTACTCGCCTGGAGCGGATGCAGTGACCGCCAGCTTCTCTAGAAATCCCTTTAACAAACCTTCCCACGGAGCCAAGTGTGTGCAGAGGGAACAGTTAATTGCACTTCATTACCTCTGCCAGGCTGGCTGATTAGCAGAAATGAGTTAGACTTGGGAAGAGCGAAGAGCTGTTCCTGAACACATAGAAGTCTGGATGGTAGCAATGAGGGAGGCAGCTGCAGGGCCAAGGAGCAGAGCTGCCCACGGGGTTGGCACGACAGAGGCCATCAGATGCACGAGCCCCACAAGTTATTCTGGCCAGGGTTGCCCAGGGCTGGGGAAGGGCTTTGGCTGGCATGGCCACCAGCACAGCAGCAACCAGGTATCACCACAGGCAGCAAGACCTGCTGGGAGCTTCTCTGGGGGAGCAGCATCTTCTGAGGATGCGCAGATGCTCATGGAGTTGGTGAGACCAAGTTAATTTGCTGCACAAGCCTCCCTGTGGGCGTAGCTGCCAGGAAGGTCACAGCCAGGAGAAATCACACTGTGCAAAGGCTAGAAAGCATCTGGCAAGACCTGCCTGTTCCAGCCAGCCTGTGTGAGCAGCCAACAGGCAGAGCCAGCACGGTGTCCCTGAGGTCCCTGTGCTGGGCTGAATGGTCTCCCCACGATCTGCAATCCTCAGTTATGCAGGAAGGGGCCACAGGGCTGCTTGGCTCCCGCAGGGCTGGTGTGAGCAGGGACCAGGTGAGCCCACTGCCACACAGCCAGGCGTCACAGCCAGCCCCAGACAGGCGGTGAGCAGCTCATTAGCACTGCACAGGCCCATCTGTTTGGAGAGTTATGGACCTGCTTTCTCTGCATGTCACAGGAGCAGGGAGTCAGGAAGTGTCTGATGAGCAAAGAGTCTCTTCCACAGACTCAGCCCAGCCCCGCAGGAAGACCCTCTGGCCCTGCCAGCACACCCCAGCATGGCGCCCACGCACAGAACCCCACGTGTCCCCTGGAAGGAACTCAGCTGCTATTCACAGCAGGGAATTCCTCAGAAACATCACCAGCCTTTCTGGAGCTGCCAGCTAACAAACTGAATGGCTTCTAATTACTGCACCACAGCAGAGCCATCTCTCCACCCAGCCAGGCAGAAAACAGCTCCAGCCACATTGCTCTGCTGCATTTAGGGCTCGTGCACAGGACTCTTTGGCAGAGCTCCTGGGAGAGCCAGCAGCTGCCTGTCGTCCTCCTCCCAGCACACACGGACGACTCCAGCCACCTGCCAGTGGTCACTTCCTCCATCCTGCATCCCCACTGCCTCCACTGAGGTCCGCACGGTGCCATGGAGCCGTGGCCAGGCACCTAGACCCCACCTCCCTGGAGCAGGGCTGACTTCACCCTGTCTGCCACCTGGAGACTAAAGCACCATGTCCCAAATGCAGGGTGCTGTGGCCATTGTCCCCATGGCACCTTTCCTCCAGAGTGGCACCAGGATGCCACATCCCCATGGCCCATTCCCACGTCCCATCCCTCCTTCTTCCCCTGCTCCTGTAGATAGAGCCCAAACTGCTGGGAAAGGAAGGGCACAGGGACTAGTACCCCAGGACTTCTTTTAGAAAGCAGTAGGTGAGCTTAAGATCACAGCCCCTGCACTGCCAGAGCTTCTCAGCACAGATGCCAAGTCCTCCCAAGCATCTCCTCCCTTTCTTGCAGGACACAGAGGATGCATCCATCTGGGCCTCCAGGTCCTGAATGCTGCAGAGGGCCCAAATACACATTAGAAACCAGTGATGAGAGAGAGGAGCAGAGTTAATGACATCTGGTGTCCCGCAACATTTCACCTGGGCTCGACTGACCCTAGTGCCTGTCAAATACCAGCTCTCATCAAGAAAAACCAATGCCAAAATGTTCTAAAGTCACCAGGGGAATGTGAGGCTCAGCTGCTGTTAGTTCAGCCAGCAGCAGATCCTTAAACTCATGATTCAAATGGACTCAATCACAGCTCCTACAAACAATCTGGCTGGGGGAAAAGAAACAAAACCCAAGAAATCTCAGCAAAGCTGGAAGAAAAGATTTTTTGTAGGAAGCTTCTCCGGAGGCTGCAGCACATGGATGACAGCAACACTCCAGCACCAGAGAGGGGCCTGCTGCCTGCCGCGAGCAGGGCAGGAAGGAGGTGAGAGCACAAAGACGTGAATGGGCTGCAATACTTCTCCCCAGTGACAGCTCCTCACCTCCACCCACAAAGACGCTTTGCGGTTTGTGTGCTCAAACCTGTGCTGTGCAATGGGCCAGCAACACCACAGACCTGCCAGTGTGCTGCTCAGGAGCCAGCAGTGCTGCTGTGACAGAGGCTCTGCTCCGTGCGGGTTGGGGCATCCCTGAGTCCCACCTGAGTGCCCACCATGCTGGTGCTGCCTGCAGCGGGCGTGCTGTCAGTGCGGGTTGTGAACAAACACAGCAGGTCCCAAAGCACCAAACACAGACCAGACCTTTCTCTCCAAGCTGTCGGCCTGGACAGGGATGGGGGTGGCTGATCCTGGTGGAACAAGGTCATCTGGCTTCCTGGATGAAGTAGTCCCAACACACCAATTGCTGCTGCAGTAACGCAAAATTCAGTGTTGACCTGGGCGAATGGAGATTGATACACCATAAAGGAAGGATACAGCCAACGGCAGCCAGAGCAGCCCTTTTTGGGAATGCCTGAGCTGCCAACGTGGGCACAGAGCACGCAGGGCAACCAGCAGCACAGCACTGCTCTGAAGGGGAAGGCGAGCTCGCCTCGCCCCCGATGCTGCATGGTGCCTGGCAGACTTGCAGCTCCCTTGTGCTCACTCCTGCAAGTCACAGTTGGCTTGTGGTGGGGATGAGCCAGGCTAGAGCAGTGTCCATTAGTGGGAAGGAGCCATTTACTCAAGCAATTAGATCCCAGAGTTTCCCAGATCCATCCAAGCCTGCAAGGTCAGGTACTCCAGGGAGAGTTCTCCTGCCTTCATCTCTACCAGAAATACCCCAGGGAACAGCGGCTCCTCCAGGTCTGGCCAAAATCAGAAACTGCAGGAGAGCACAGAAGCAAAGAGCTTTGTTGTCTTTCTAAAACAGTTAACTGCATCTTTCCCAGCTTGCTGATGGGTTCGAGCTGTCAGTAAAGTTCACGATGCTTCTTGCATTCTCCAGAGAGGCTTCTCCATTCCCACCCTAAGAGCTGTGAGACTGGCGGTGGTGAATCGTCCCCTGTATAGACGAGGGTGCCCACGGCCAAACCTGTCAGTGCCCAGCTCGGTGCTAGGGGAGGCACGAGGAAAGCAGGATGAACAAGGAGGCCGCACAGGGCAGGAGCAAAGGCAGGCAGAGCTGATGACAGTGGCAGCAGGAGCTGCCTGCCCGGGCGATAACGGCGGACAGGGGAGCGGCGTAGGCCGGTGCAGAGAGAGAAAGGGAAGCTGGGATCAGCGAAGTGCTCCAGCCAAGGTCAGGGAAAGAGGGCAGGGCTGTCAGTCACACCCGGCTGCCACAGCTCACAGCATCTTCAAATCAAAGTAACTCCGTGTCCGCTCTGCTGGCCACGCGCAGCTCCCGGCTCTGACCCGCTGCCGCGCTCACCCAGCCCTGGGGCTGGCGATCGACCTGCTGGCTGCGCGACCAACCTACAGACCTTCGCGCTGCCTCCCTGCAGCGGCTGCTCCGTTCCTTTCTGCCCTCGGGGGAGAAGTTCCTAGTCCACGAAAACTCCTGCGGCCGCAGGGGCAGCTCCAGCAGCCGGGGAGGCGGAACGGAGCGGAGGCGAGGAGCCCCTTCCCTTCCTTCCCTCCCTTCCTTCCCTTCCCTTCGTGCGCGCGGTTCCGGGCTGTCGCTGCCGCTCACCCCCCGCAGCAGGCCAGGCCGGGCACAGCGCGAGCGGCACTCGGGGCTGCAGATCCGCCACACGCAGGACAAAGCCACGCAGCCCCTAGGAGGGGACGGAGGCTGG
>JAOWBP010004377.1:9183654-9220608 GCA_028571105.1 Tragopan temminckii
GGAAATACACAGCCTCTGGTGCTGGTAAACATTTCCTAGCAAAGTGATATAAACTGCTTAGTGTTCTGGATGTTAATCCCTCTTCTTAATGTTGCTTTAGTGAGTGATCTGATTTTTGTGTTAAGGATCTTCCCTTGGACCAACTCAGCCCAATGCCAAGGGATGAATCTGCAAGAAGTCAGCTGGAACAGCAGCAGACCATAGCTTGAAACGTAGCTTGTGAGAGGAGATGACACTTGTGCACAGTGAAGGGTCTGGGGCAGCTGTTGCTCACTTGCTGCTTTGCCTTTCTCTGTGCTTAGCAATGGGCTGTTGCTGAGCCCTCATTCAGAGACACTTTCTGGTCTGCTGTGCAGTTGCAAGAAGGGATGAGCGAAGTACCTCCCTCTGCAGATCATTGCTGAAGTGCTTTCTGCTGAGGGTTGCACAGAAAGGCCCTGACGAAGGACAATTGCTCAATGACCAGTTGCTACTGCTTAGTGCTGAGAAACTGGGCCATGCTTGGGAAGTCCTGGCTCCAAGCACCAACCTCTGCACTTTGACAGCTAGCAAATGACTGAGTGGGTTTTACTCACAATATGCAAAGTGTAGATACAAAACCAAGGCCTCTGTGGGCTGTGCAGCCTTCAGAGACAAGGCTGATGAAGGCTTTGCAACAGACCTTAAAGCCTCAGATATCTATTATTCTCTGTTCTTTTTTCTTGCTTTTTTTTCCCTTAAACAATCTGACAGGAGTTGAATCTGCAGTCCTGGGAGGTAAGCTGGGGATAAATCTCCATCTCAGACTGTCTGCTTTCTTAAAGGGAGCTGACCAGCTTAGGCTGTGATGGTATGTATGCTCTTTCAAAAGAGCTGGCTCTGAAGGACAGCTTTTTGGTGTGGTGCATTTTTTTTTTTTTTTTAATTTGCAGTGTTGGGTGCTTTCTTCTGGGACTGAGCAGTCATTTATTGCACTAATGGATTCTGGACACATCTATCATGCTGTATCCCCACAGGAAGTCATTGATTTTCTCATTTTTTGTCTAGTAATGAAAGTATTGATTAGGGAGGATCAGTAGCAGTTTATAAAAGAATTGGCAATAAAGTCTTCCTGCCTTTGCAGGGCATGAGTTTTGTGAGAGGGCTGTCATCTGGGCTTCCCACAGTCGGTGCTGCAGCAGGGGTGCAGTGTGTGCTGGTGGATACCTGGTGCTGCGGCTGCAACGTAGCTTGTTGTGTGAGCCTTAATACCTCCAGGGAGTATCTGAGACCTGACACCAGTAGCAGATCCCCAAATCAGAATCTGTTCCAAGTCTGTCTGTTCCCGTGCTTAGTGGATCTTGTGATATCTGTCATACATCAGATACTTGTTATAACATCCAACCCTTTTTAATGGAAATTGGAGAAAGCTGATGGTAACTTGCTGTTGTCTTCAGAATGATGCAGACTCCTTAGCTGTGTAGTCATCCAGAATCTTTCATACTGCTGGGGGGGATAAAAACAAAGGGGAACCTATAAGAAATTGTCTAACTATATGTGGAGGAGGAATGTGATGACAAAACACATGGTGAAATGTTGGGGCTCCCTTGAAAGAAAAGAATTCAAGAGTCTCATCAATCATCTCTGATTTCAGCTCCTGATTTCAGCTCTCCATGCCAGTGTCTCCCTGAGTTCAGGCAGGGCTGTTTTGTGTATCCCATGTAAGATGTTCTTATTCTCATAGTTAAATGCAGAGCAGACTTAAGAAAACAAAACACTGGGGAGCAGGAGGAGTGTTTTTTGTGACATTAGAGCTGCAGGAACTGTTTTAAAGCTTTGCAAGTTTGAAGTCTGACTCAGGATGGTGATGTTGAGGAATTTCCAAACACAGTTCCACTTCAGCCCTGTGGAACTGGATTTCTGCAGGGCCAAAACCTTAATGTGAAGGTCCTGAGGGTTTGCAAGCACAGGGTTTGGAATCAGTGGAATACTATAAAAGTGAATATTTCTTCATTTATCTGTTCTTCAAGCTGTGTTCGCACCAAATCTGTTGCCATCAGCTGGATGTTTGCCCGTGGCTGTTCCATGTTGACAGTTTCATTTGGCAGATGACTTAGGTGAGGCCTGTTGGCCTTGACTGGTGACCATAGAATGGGCTTAAATGAGTGCCTGGTGTGAAGGCAGGGTAGTTCAGCTCTGAGGCATCAGTTCTTATCAGTTCTTGAGCTGCATCAAAGTTTCCTATGCTGCTGATGTGACCCTTGTGTGGAGCTTGCTGCAGAAGTAAACTGTGGAGGGAAATCGTGATTCCAGGACCTTGAAACAGTTCTGTGGACTGTTAATTTAGAGTGTAAAGTTCAAGAATCCCTGTGTACAGTATTTCAGTAAAAATATTTCCTTTTCCTGCAGTGGGTGTCAACCTCTTCTATTTCTGCATAATTATCTACCTCTATGGGGACCTGGCAATCTATGCAGCAGCTGTACCAGTCTCTCTCATGCAGGTGACCTGGTAAGTGTGCTTACTGTTGTGCAGTTATGCAGTAGCAGAAATGAGAGCAGGTTTTTTGTTTTGGTGGGATGATGAGTCTGGCTGGGATCAGCTCTGCTTCCTGAGGACTGGAGTAGACAAATGACCCAATGACTCATGGCTGGGAAGGCGAAGCTGCCCCATACGAGTGCCTGCTGCAAGTTTAGCTGTTGTTGGATGTCTGAAAAGCATCTGACCTGATTTCCTCAGCCCTCAACTGTGAAGTATTACTAACTTCTGCACCTTGCAGACATGGGACTTGTTGTTCTCTAGTTTGATTGCTGTTCCCTGTGCAGTATTTGAGCCTATCTGTCTCTGGTTATGAGCTGAAAAGTGTGATGCTTATCAACCCTGCGATCATTGTGACACTACTTGTCTCAAGCCCAGAGCTCACTGGGTAAACACAGCCAATTTCCTTCTGCTAAAAAATAACCAATGAAGGAGAGTAGTTGGATTGAATCTGGGCTGGGCTGCCCCTGGTCTCAAGACTTGGTAACGGAAAACCTTGGTGACCCTTATGTGAGCTTGAAATTTGCTAATTCTGAGTTTCAAAGTGTCTGGGGGGAATCAAGGAGTTTGCCTTTAAATGCATGGTATTCAGTGACTTGCTCTGTTACACAGTCCAGAAATTAAGGAGTGCATGCCCTCGTGGAGGGGGGGGAGAAACATACAGTTTGGGCCTCTGACCGTTCCTCTTTCATGAATGCAGTGAAGGGGAAGGCATCTGCTGGGAATTAATTACTGTCTTTTGTTTCTCCCTCCTTCTTTTCCAGCAGTGCCATTGGCAATCATTCTTGCAGTGTTGGAGATGGCACAAAGTATAATGATACAGACAAGTGCTGGGGGCCAGTTCGAAGGATTGATGCTTACAGGCTGTATCTGGTAAGTTTTTGAAACTGGTATGACCTTTATTTCCCTTAAAATTTCCTTTCTGCTGGGTAGGGTTCTTTTCTTTGAGATAATGTGCATGTGAGTAACAGAGAATGTGAAGCTTTCAGTTCAGTCTGGCCTTGTTAGCCAAACACTTCCTCTCCAGCACACGTGACATGGCTGCATTGTAGTTGGCTCATCATGAGAATAATCCTTCTGATCTGAAGTAGACTTCTGTTCTTGATGTTTAGTATTATGTTGCCTAAGTGGGTGATGTGTTTGTGCCAAAGGGGTGTCTTTAGTGGCTGGCTGAAGTAGTTGTTTTGAGATAATTGTTCTCAATTTACTCAAGTATGTTCACCTCTTTTGAGTGCATTCTTTATGTATCTATATAAAATCTTATATATATCTATATAAAATTGTTTACACTGCTGGAAAATCTGCTTTTTGAGAGGTGATGTAAACAGACCACTTTACATCAGTGCTATATGCTGCTTTAGTAATATCTTGCTGTCTAGTTCAGGATTCTTCATAGCATCTATCACTGTGCTGTGCTTCCACTGTGAAGCCAAGGGTTTCCCAAAGGATGACAACCACTGCTTGACTCATGTTCGACAAAAGTTGAGCGTTCATACCTGGAGATAAGTGTTAGCAGAGCAAAATGAGAAGAAGGTGTATAAGCAATGCCTGGTGTGGATTTTGGACAGTGGTGTTAGAGGTCTCAGTGGGAATTTTAAGAAGAAAGAATAAGGAGTCTATGTATGGAGATGCCTGTGTGTGCAGAGAAATCCAGACTGTGTGTGCAGAGAAATCCAGACTGCGTGCAGCCATTTAACAGTTGCTACGTTTTGGACATGCAGCAGATCACATCTGAGTGTGCTGTTGTAGCATTATTGCAAAAGTAAGAGCTGGGATTCGGGAGTATTACTGAGTGTCAAAGCCTAGTTAATTATTTAAGAGAAATATTATTGCTTTATTAAATTGTCTTGATCTCCTTCCTTAAAATTTCCACAAGATTGAGGATTTCCTCCCTGAATCTCAATAACTCTGCCTGACCCAGCAGAATGAGCTAGTCAGAGAAAGCAGACGTGTGTTAATTATTGCCTGTGTCTCTCAGATATTATGTCTATAATTCATGAAGATAATTGTTAAGACCTGAAAAATTAAAAAAAAAAAAAGCCCACAAAAAACCAACAAAAGGAAGCATTGGATGTACTGTCTGTGTACACAGCCCTCGGAGGCACGTTTCCGTGTTTGTCTCCTTGTGTGGATTTGGAGAATAAATATCTGCAGAGTCTTTTGGTAGTGGTTAATCCTTCCTGCCCTGTAATTGAGCAGAGGGTTTCAGTGCCTTTGTGCTCCTTCTTACAAGTGGGGATGGATTGCTTGTGGGAGAAAATAAGTCTGTGGTGGATTACTGGGGGGAGGGGATGTCCCAGGGTCACTGTGTTCAGGAGGCTGCCGGTGATCAGCGTTACCTCTGAGTTGTGTGGGGTTTTGGGGGCTTAGTCTTCCATAATGGATTATTGTGGGAGCAAAATGAGAGGTCTGACAAATATTTCTTGGATATATAAGCAAGGCTCCAGTGTTCTCTCCCTGTTCTTTCCAGCACAGGTAACTGTGACTCTCTTCAAATTGTCTGAGCTTCTTATGTATAGAAGTGGAGTCTTGAACATGCAGGAGAAGCTGCAACCTGCCTGTCCGTGGTGGAAAAGAGCTTGTAGGTGTGAGGGGGAGTGAGATGCATCAAGAGCATCTTACTTGGTTTTGGTCCTGTGGGAATCACAGCCCTTAGAGAACTTGCTCTGTTTTCTTGGCCTTCACTTTCTTGCTAACGCTTTCTTTTGTTGGAATAATTCTGGATCCATGTTTCAGTGGACGAAAAAAGTATCTTTTTGCAGGCAAAGTTCCCCCATGACAAGGGGACAGATGAACCCTGTGATCCCAAGAGAAAGCGTTTGAGATTTTGGATCAGCCCTTCTGTCCCAGATGCCTGCCTCTACTCCTCTCACTTTGTCCTAGTACTGTATGTAGGTTTGGGGCAGCTGTAGGAGCACGATGGGCGATCATATCTAGAACCTGTTCTCTCTGAAGCAGGTCTCTGGATGTAGTGCTGGATCTCTTACCATGTGCATGGCCCCCCAGAAACCCTTTTTTGGACTACCAGGACAAATAGTCTATTTGAGGTTTTCTGTAAAAATGGTGCCAATAGCTCCCTTGTGCCAAGTGCCTCCAGTCTGCCAAGGATCTGTCCTGCCTTCATCCTATTGACTCTTTTTCTCCCGTTACTGGCTTCTTTTTAATAACGAGAGCAACAAAAACTATTTTAAATGTTGACTCTTCAGCTGCAGGGAGAAAGGAAGAATGACTGATGTAAAAATCCTATTTCATGGTTTATTGTCCCAAAAAGCCACTGGAAGTGGTCTCTGCTCTGATCACTGTGAATGGGAGCTGAAGAACGTATGTAATGAGAATATTTAGACGGATTAAAGCCTTCTCCTGAGACTTGCTTGTCTGTGCAGCATCTTTATTGCTACTCCAAATTTTCTCACCTAAGTGTGTCTGCAGAGTCCTCAGAGACCACTAGACCCCTATTAACCTTTGTCTGAACAAATAGTTATCTTGCTATTTGTTTGTAAATTACCTTGGAAAATAAAGGCTTGCAAAGTACATAAGTGGAGGCGAGTACAGGAAATACTGAAATAATCTCTTGTTCCCAGCCCATCTCTTGCTGCTGCTATTTGCCTCCCCTTTGCACCTCAGGAGTCCTGGAAGGTTTGAAGGCTTTGCAGGGCGCTTCCAAGCCTGGCAGGGCCAGAGCATGCAGGGCCAGTCGGATGGGAGGAAGGCACGTGTCTCATGGCCCAGAGACATTGTTGAAGGCAAGCACTGATTACAGTTAAAGCAGATCGATGGGTTTCTAGCTCTGCTTCGGATCATTCAACGCTGTCGTGCTTCTGATCGCTGAACTCCTGAGTCCCTTGGCTGTTCGAGTGCCAGTGCTAAGGGCAGTATTCAGTCCTCTGTGCTGGATTCGTGCTTCAGTGCAGTTTCTTTATCATCCTCTCTGTAAGGTCAGCTGAGTGTCTTCTGTGTAGACTTGAGGGGAAGGGGCAGTGGGTTTGAGTTTCAGATCTCTCTTCTAGAAGACTTCTGGTCTTTCTGTTGCAGTTTCTAGAAAGCAGATACTGAAATAAATAAGAGATTTAATCCTGGGAATCAGCAGCCATTCAGAGCGTCTGATCCAAAATGCTTTCACGACCTGGCAAGCAGTGCACTTCTGCACCGAGGCAGCCGTTGTAGCTAAAATCTCTACTCTCCACTCAACCCTCCTTTTCTGGCAGTTTGGGATGTGGTGTTTTCCCATAATGGGAAGGAAACGGCTTATTCTCAGGGGAAGCCATATACCTTTTGGGAAAGAGGCATTGGCACAGGTGCCCCCGGTAGCCTGGCTCAGTAGTGTGTCAGAGCTACCAGTGCATCTGTTCTGTCTGAGTCTCTGTTGGTTTTGTAGCTGATTGGGAAAGGGACGTGGCATCCGCTTTTACAGGTTCGCAGATGCTGCAGCATCGCAGGCAGCCCAGCGGGTGCGGGCAGGGCGGAGATGGGAGCGCAGATGGTTTAATGGAGATTATCCCAGTTGGAAACGTGCTTGTGCAGTGAACAAAATGAGCGAGCTCGCCGGCACTTACCATCCCTCATCAGAAGGGGACAATGTCACCCCGGCCTGGCGCTCTGATCAGAATGCCGAGCTGCCGGAGCAGGGCCGGGCTGCAGCCACGTGAGGCCGTGCAGGGGGGCAGGAGGTGGGATGAGGACACGTACGATTGCTTGGTGCCAGCAGAACTTAATCGGCAAATGCGAAGGCTGAACTGATAAGTGTTGATGTAGGCCTGTCTCCGTGTGCCCTGGCATGGTGCTGCCTTCCCCGGCCCTCCTCGGCTGCAGCCGGGAGCTCCTTGCTTTGCGCCTCAGGTTCTCTCCTTCCTGGCTCCACTGCATGTGAGCGTGCTCCTCCTGCACTGTGCACAGGTACCCAGAATTTTTATCATCTGAACCTCCCAGCAGTTTTGAGGGACGCCTCATGGCGATACTCAAACATCCGTGCTTGATGTAAACCATCTCTGGCCAACTGGGAGTAGAAGCAGCAGAGCTGGAGCAATGCTGCAAATGGAGTGCGTTTTCCAAGGACACCTGGGTTTGCTCCACTCGTTCTCTTTACAGCAAGTGCTCTTCCTCTGTCCTGCCTTCCTCAGCTGTGCCCTGCAGCAGCATCCGGTAGTAAATGGGTCACAGCTGCTGTCTCCTGGATATTTATTCTTACAGGTTGCGCTGTCTAGAGCCCTTGAGAACCAGCGGTGGTGAAGGTAGCTGCTTCAGTGGCAGGTGAGATGTCTGGAGCAGAGAGGGCTGATATCACAGCACATCAGTCAAGGTTTGGGATGCCTTGAGCTCCCAGGGTAAGCTAGGGGAAGGGAAGGCAGGCTGATGGAAGCCCACCCTACTGGTGGGAAGCCATCATCTTGTTTAAACAAATCTCTTAAACTGTGGTGTTACACAGCTTACAGTAAGGATGAGGATGCAGCTGGGATGCTATTAGCATGTTACCCAGTGCGTTGTACAATAAGTCATTCACAGTAAGACCTTCTTGCCAGATTTATTGCATTATATTCCCTACCACAAACATTCTAATGTTTTTTATTATGGTACTGATATGGAAACAGAAACAAATGTGCAAAAATGACTACTTCTATGTGTAAATCCCGTTCTGAAAGCTTTGAAAGCAAGGAATCTACTCCAAAGAATCCAGAGTGCCATTTCTGTGTGTACAGGCACCTGAGCTTTGAGCTGTTACTGTGGTAGGAGAGGAACTAGTACTGCATTAAGCATAAATATCAGTAACCCTAACTGTTTGTTACAGATGCCTCAAAAATACAGCTTTGCTTGGCTGCAAGCCTGGTCTTGAGGGCTGATTGAAGTCCTCTCATGACTCTCAGCTAGTCAGCTTCTGAAAAAGGAGGTTGGTTTCTTTGAGGAAGGATAGGAGCCATTTCTGTTTAAAATAAATGGTGTCTGGGTGTGGGATAGGAAGGCAATTCTCAGCATTCTTATTGTGAAACTAAGATGGTTGAAATTGGTGCACAGCCTTGTTAATATGGCATAAATCCTGTCTCCTTCATCTTGATCTGTTCTTCTTCTGTGGGCTTGTCAATAAATCCTCTCAATTGCTCACTCATCATGTGCCTCTGGCAGACAAACCAGCTGTTCCAGAGAGTTTCCCAAATACTTTGTGTTTCCTAATGCTAGGGGGACTTCAGGTAGTAACTGGTCTTACAAGTAAGAGGTTTTTCCTGGCCTGACAAGAGGAATGGCTGAAAGGAGCGTAGCGTTGTGAAGGTGGAATATAAACTTGTATTGGTGACACAGAGATCAGCTTCTGATGTGTGGGTGCGTTTGTTCTGTTGTTGTGGTTGGTCTTACCTTTCTTGTAACCAGTTGAATTTGGACTAAAAGAAACATCTGGTAGAAGGCAAGTCTCCCTGTTGCTAGAGCTGGGGAGGAGAGCAGCCTTTGGTATAATGGAGGAGAAACTGCAAGATTGAAGCAACTAACTTTAAAGGATTAGCTCGTCTCTTTTCACAGCAAAATCAATAGCGCAGGGGACTGAAATGTGTGTTCTGCACAGAGCTGTCTGCTCACTTCATGGCTGCAAGGACTGTGTGGGAGGAAAGTGCGCTGCTGGGCTGCTTCCGATGTGCAGACACTGGTTGTGTGCCTGGTCAGATGTGCTGCGGGTGCTACCAGCCCAAGGGAAGCCCTGGTGTGACTGGTGGAGGCCACTGGTGAGCTCACATGCGCTTTGCTCCCGCATACAGGAGCATTCTGCACACTTCAGTGCCTGATTAGGCTTATGTGATGATGGATGGTGAGTATAAGCCTTAGTAGCAAATCCTGTGAACAAATTGGGTAAAGAAGTAGCTCTGGACGTCTGTTTGCTTTTGTGCACTTCTGCAGTTTTGAATTTGTCAAAGCTGTTTATTGTGTTTGAACTACAGCCCTTGCTGCCCAGCAGAGACATTCCCAGCAAGGCTGAGAGGCAACACTGCTTCTTTTCTAAATAAAGCTGTCCTTTGGAGTAAGCTCACTTGGGTAGCAAGGCGCCAAAGCTGACGCTGTTCTCTGGGTATTGGAGCCCAGTCTCTCCTAAACGGGACAGGTGTCAGAACTGATATCTCTTTGTGATCACCAGCTCTCTGCATGAGTTGGAAGGATTTTAAAAGGGCCTTTTAAAATTTCTGTCCTGGGCTGGTCCAGGAGGTTCATTGATCTGTCAGTTTGGGAAAGTAAGTTATAAATGCTTTCCCCTGTGCCGTGTTATTTTGTGCAGTGGTAGTGACAACATCCTGAAGCACAGGGCTGGAGGAGACCTGTTCAGCTGACTGAGCACTACCCTGGGAGGTTCAATACAGGCCTTTTTTTCAACAGCATATTTTCCAGTATTTTGTTTGGTGTTTTAACGCCAGTCTTGTTTCTAAACAGAGCTCTGACCTTGCTGCCTGCCTGGCTTCATCAGCGTTTTCATCAAGTAAGGCAGCAGTCCTGATCTTTCCTCCACTGAAATTTTCATTAATTCCTTAATATACAGATAGAAATTACCAGGGCTACAGAACTGTACGGTTATGTCACTCTAAATATTGCCAGAGGCAGCAGAGGGAAGAAGCTCTGAACAGAATGATATCTCTTTAGGCTCCTAAATAAGTCTACAACTTCTTAACATCCTCCTAAATTGCACATTATGTCTGGTTGAGATCACTAGCGTTCTTGTCCAAAAATGTGGATTTTTGGACTACATCAGCAAATCCCACACGTGGCTCATGCTTCTGTAAGCAGGACTATAAATACAAATAATGCAGCTGGGATTTATCTTGTAAGTTGAACTCGGTATAATACTCTCAGGCGGATCTGATCTCTGAAGCCTGTTGCACCAGCTTGGTGCGTGCTGCACGGCTCACGCAAAACAGCAGGCTGGCACTAAGCAGACTGCCTGCTTGCCCCAGGCGACGTGGCTTTCTCTTGCTATTGTGCTGCTGCAGAGTAGTTAAAGTGTGGGACATTTCCTTTTCCTCCAAGCAATTCCTGCCTGACAATGCACAGTGATTGGGATGATGCTATCCATGAAATTGCATCCTCCAGGCAGCTGGAGAATTCTGTGAAATTCAAGGAGAAGTTCATGGGGGCAAAAAGTCAAGGGGAAAGGGAACGCGATGGCTGAGTGACAGAGCCACCCACTGTGCTGTGGCGGACGGGTTAGTGGCCTTCAGGAGCAGTCCTTGCTGATCCCACATACCCTGTAAGCCTGGCACTTCACGGCTTGACGTGTTTGCAGAGCCCTCTGTGCATCCGTGTCATGCTGGCCCATGTCTCCCTGGATGTGTGCTGTCTAACCCAGGGGCTTTTGGGGTCGATACAAACACAGTTTGAGTTGCCAATACCCTGAAAGAAGAGGCAGTGAATATGCAGGGATTTGGCGCAGTATCTGTATAGTAATGATTATGCCCTCAGACTTCATCGGTGGGAACTCATTAATTTCTTGTACCGCGCTAATAAATTGGGAATTGGGTGACCTTGAGTCACTGTGTTCCCCAGTGTCAGGGAGGAGGAGGAGGCCTGTTTTGTAGCCTGTGAGAGGTCACAGTGAGCTGGTGATGGGGGAGGGGGGGTACAGCCAGCCCTGGCTCTGCAGCTCCAGTGCTGTCCTTCCAAGTGTCACAGAGCAGCCATTCGGCTCTCCTGCATCCATCCACTTTGCTGCTTCCCTCCTGCTTGTTCAGATGCAATTAGGAGATGCAGAGAAAGGGAGAGCCAGGGGTCAAGGAGGCGCTGAAGTGATTACAAGATGCTGCAAATGGTGCTGCCATAAATACTGCAATGATGAAAAATTAGATGCCAGTCACCTCGGGGTTGTTGCTGGCCTCCATCTTTCTCTTTTTGCAGAAATGATTATTGAATTGTATCTACCCCAGAGAGTGCATGCAAGCTTGCTGCTGGCTATGATACTACATACCCAGGTGTGCCAGGGACTGCAATCCGTGCACTGAATGACTTTGTGCCTGGGTTTTTTCAGTTTAGGAGGAGGAATAACTAGTTTTCCAGAATTTTCTTTCCAGACTGAAAAACTTAAAGCTCTTACCAAGGCTGGGCCAGCTTTGGAAGCCCTGCCATGGGTCAGTGGGAAGAAAAAAGCATCCCCATGTACTTGGTTCCACCCAGCTAAGTAGCTTTGGAACTGCAGATGCTTTCTCGTGTTTTGCAGGAAGTCTTTCTTTTGGAAGAAGCGCTGAGAGCACTGCCACAGGGATCACAGGAGGTAGTGTCCAGCTTACAGGGTGCTGTGACCGCGGGTGGGTGAAATACCACTTCCCTTGCTGGCAAAACTTGTGACAGCAGCTTAGCTCTCAGGGGATACCTGCTCCTGCCTTAGCATGCTGGGAGCAAGGCGAGCGAGGACTCCTGGTGCTGGCAGTGTGCTCCATGTGAGTTATGAGTGTGAGCTGCTGCCAGGTGTCCCAGGAGTGGCACGTTAATTACTGGAGCTGCTGTGGCAGCAGATGTCTGCTGCAGTCAAAGCGTAACCAGCCTTCTTTCCTTATCCATAAATATTGCTTGTGGGATGTCTGGCAGCTGAGTCCTCCTTCCGTGGTGACTTTGTTGCTCTGTGGAGGGATCTGGAAATTAAAATCCTTCTTGTGTCTCAGCTTCTTTGAGCAATCCTTGTTGTGTTGTTGGATTCTCTTTTTGACCAACTTGAAGAGCTTCATAATCGCTTGTCTGCTGATAACATGCTGCCTATCAGCACAGCCCCAGCTTCCAGACTTGAGAGGTTGTGGATCTTCAGCTTTATATTTCTTCGGCTTTCTAAAAAAACTCCTTCCTGACCAATCAGACTCCTTTCATGTATTTATATTTGTACTGTCCTCTGCAAGGGGTAAAGCTTTACCAACGAAAGCTTGGATGGCAGCCCTCAGTGGTGTGCCATCTGGCTCCTTACGTGGAGATATGAGCTCATGCAGAAATGTGGCCTCTTGTCACAGGAGAAAAGGGGAGGAGAGGTGGCAGAAGGGGCAAACATGATGCTGTGCTCCAGACCCTTCACTCTTGTTGGGCTTCAGCTGAAAATTGCTGAAGCCTTGGTGTGAGTGACTAGAGCCTGCTGCTGGGTGCTGTAGTGACTGCCACAACTTGAACTGTGTGCAGAGTAGCTGCAGAGAGGCTTGTGGGTGAAGTTGCAGGTAACTTAAGAGTTCTGCTTTTTTTATTTCAAAGTGAAATAAGAGAGAGGAAGGCATTTCAGATTTAACAGTTCTGTCCAAAGTCAGTCCTAGAAGCTTCCCAAGGACGTGAATAAGAGCACCAATTCGTAAGGAACTACTTCTGCTGAAGACAATAGGTCTGATTCAAGCTTCCAACAAAAAATAAAACCTGTGACCTGTGTCAGTGCAGGTAAAATAGCTTTTGGGTTTGGTGGTTTTTACCTCCAGTGATGTCTCTGTAGACAGTCTGGAAGAGAGTAACTGACAGAGGAGCAGAGCCCCTGGGCTCTTCTGACATCTTGCTTGCATAAAGTACAAAGAGCAGACTGGTTTCTCGTATTGTTTTGTCCCTTCTAGAACTCATCTGGGTTGTGGAGTAGCTCTGAGCTCAGGGACTTCTTGCAGAAGCAGAAGGGGTGTCAGAATTGCCACTGCTGGCAGCACATATGAAATGTCTGCTTTTTCCTACAGTGTTCAAGGAGACTTGCATTGTCTGAGCACTGAATCAAAGCAGCCTTCCTCTGGGAGGTGCTCATTCAGTAGAGCCTGTATCTCTGTCATTATCTTGCTTCACAGGGATGTTCCATACCCGTAATCCTGCATGAAGCATTCAGTTTTCCAACCAAGGTGACAAAGTCTTCCAAGGAGAGCGAGGCATTTAGTTAAACCAGTAACTCTTTAAACGTTCACCAGAAGAGTAAAACTATTAGCTGTACTGATTTTGGTTAGCAGCACTGTTACTCGGTGCTTAAGAGATATAGGCATTGCTGTCTGGAGAGGTGGAGTTGTTACTATTGTGCAGTGAGCAAAGTTTGTGTGAGATGCTGGCACTTCTGTCAAGGACAAGCAAAAGCCTCCGAGGGAGAATTTGGAGTGAGCTCTGCTGAATGAAGGGGAGTGCTGGGTAGAAATAGGAAGGAAGGGGTGGCTGGGTGGCTGAAGGCAGGCATTGAAGGAGAGAGTGCTGTGACATTTGTCACCCCTGTGTTAAAGTTGAGCAATCCTTAGCCACATACCTGAGACCTGTTCACTTCATATTGGTACAACAGCTTTGTGCCACTCAAATGCATCAAATATATTTGTCCAAAAATTCTCCATCACGTTTTTACCCTGCTCTAGGAGGGTAAACTTTCAGTGAAGTTGGTCTTCGCTGTTATACTTTTCTCAGGTAAATATCCTGCTTCTACTGAACCTGCCTGAAAGTTTCCGGGTTCTGAATCAACAGAAAACAGTAACTACTGTACTTAATTCACTGCTTAGCGAGCATCAAGTGCAGATGCTAATCTTGCAGATGAGTGTGTGGAGCCTGAGAACAAGCAAGTTCTGATGGCAGTAGTGAAAGAAGCTGGTTTTTAGTTGGTACTCTTGCAAATGTATGCAGGCCATTGTGCCTGAACTGCTGCATCTGATGCATGAATCGGCTCAGTCTGGGGTGCTGACTGTGCTACGTTCTGGGAAGCAGATGAAAGCCACTGAACTATTGAACTGTACTGGTCTGGGGTGATATATGTGCTCTTCAGGTCAATAAAGAACCTGTGGAGTCAATACAGCCCGCTGAATTTGGTGTAAAGCACATTTGTGTAGACTGAAAGACTGCTGGTGTTATCTGACCTCGCTCAGTGGTTGAGAGCTCTCGTGGTGGTCCTCTTGGCTGAGACTGAGCTGATCCAACAGGCTAATGTCTTGTTAACGCTTGATCTTACTCTTGCCTTTTTGAGATAAGCCAATAAGCAAGGTTAGGTAGCCAAGTTTTAACACAAGAGCTTTAATAAAATACACTTTTATAAATATACTTTCAAGAATATGTATCCCAGGCAATGGTAAACCCCAGCCAGCAAGTGGCAAGAAGACTTGAGCTGCCCAGCCTGCATCTCAGTTTGAAACACTGAGAGCTGACAGGCTCAGGGGCTGGAGGGGGCACGGTGCTGCTGTGTTTGTGTGCCTTGGCTCAGTAGAAGGAACTGGTTTTTAAGACCTTGCTAAGGGCACAAGCAGGGTGATGTACAGCTCATGGCCCTGGTAGCCTGCAGGGCAGAGTGTAACTCGGGGCGATAAGCTGCTGTTCGTTTGTGCTAGTCAACTTCTAATTTTCTGGCTGAAAACACTGGTAAAAGTGAGAAACACTTGTAGTTAATGTGCTGTGCCTCCATACTGTTTCCCAGCATAAGGAAGAAGAACTAAACACTTCCACATCTGTTGCATTTATTTGCTCTATGTGCATTCTGTGCACCTCATGCAGCAGGCCTGGCTGCTCGTCTGGCATTGCCCGTTGGGTGGAGGAGGTCAAGGAGAGATTGGGGAATCGTTCTTAACTGCCAGCGATGGGTGGAAACACAGGAAGCTGAGACTGTGCTCATTCTGCCTTGGGTTGATTTGCTGAAGTTCGGTAAGAGAATGATAAACTCTTTGATGTCTGAGCTAGCTGAAGAGGTGAACTGGAAAAGTTTGGAGAGCTTTTCAATCTACGAGCTCTGTGTAGCTGACTTTTGGCAGGGCTAACCGGTGCGGTGTCTGTGCAGACATCAAGTTGTTTGAATTGTGCGTCTAATGAAGCACTCCATTAATTATATTTCTCTGGGGAAAACCTTGAGCTTAGAAAACATCAGGTAGAAATTTTGGTATGTGTCTGAGGTGCTTATTTGGGCTTACTTTTTCCTTGGGGAGAAGTTAGGAAAGTAATTAACTTCCTAAGTAGGAAGAGCATTTCGGTGTCTGGCGCAGCGAGGCAGAGAAATTAGGTGTCCTCGTTGGAGGCATTGCAACTCTTCTCACCCTTTTAATGATGGGTGTAAGTAGGCTTCCTGGCCCTGGGACTCTTCTGAGGTTTGATGAGATTCAGTCTAATGCAGGGACTGAGCCTTTGCCCCACATCCTGGATATTGAAGAAGAATTGGATCCTCTTCCTGACCTGTGCTGGATCTGTACACAATTTCACTTTGAAGGGATGTTAATCTTGATGCTTAGTGGCATCTTCTGCCCTGCCTTTCTCCTCTCAAACAGTTCAGTGTGTGCTGCGAGTTCCTTTCCTAAAAGTGGATGGCACAATCTCTGCAGAGCAGTGCAACCAGATTTTGTTCTGAGCCTTAGCATCGTTTGCATTGATCCACGAATACCCATCTTTGCTCCCTAATAGGCATCAAGTGGAAAAGATAATATGTTTCTATTGCACTTGAACTCATTTCTCAGTTGGTTCATTAGGACCAGTTCTGAGATCTAAAAGAGAAGACACTGCTCATCTTAAAAGATGTGGGAAGAATCTGACCCTTCTGCTCCCCTCCACCGTGCCTTGAGTCATAGGGCATGCAGAGAAGAGGGAGTGCTGGAAGAGTTGCTCAGTGGATTTGGCTGTTCAGGACATGCTGAGCTCTGGAGGTTGCTGAAGATAATTGCAGAAAATGGAGTGGAATTCCTTATACCTTGTTGGTAGTTGGAGTATAAAGGAGACCTAGGTTCTTCCAGCAACTAACAACACTTTTTATGCTCTTCAGTAGTTGAGCCCCAAATCTACTCTACTGCAATTCTTTCTTCGGTGCTTAAGTCCCAGCTGTTAGGTGCTCAGTGATCTTCTGTCAATTCTTGATATGGTTTGAGGTGCTGTTTTGCCAATTGGTTCTGGTGCATTCTGATTTGCTGGGAACATCTGTTCCTTAATTATCATCGTCCTTTCTCTGTCTCTCCTGTTTCAGCTCCTTCTGATGTGTGAGCTAATAACATGATCTGAAAGGAGGCTTGGAGCAGTGTGTGCATGTTGAGAGGTGGAGTTTGAGACAAATTCATCACAAACTTGAGAGTAATTTCTGGTAATAGTTTATGTCTACTTTGGTTTGCTCTCGGTCCTTAAGCTGCATCTCTTTAGGCTTGTGCTTGTGTACTACCCTGAGACCAACTGTGGCAGCTTGTAGGAGAGGATGGAAGGAATGGGGAGTTTGAGTTCCTGCATAGAAAAGAAAGGAACAAGAGGAGGAAACAGCATGGAAGGCTTGTAACTGACTGATGTGCTTCTGAAAATGTCACAGTAGTTAAGGTTGTTCTAGCTCCTAGTCTTGTCAGGCATGCCAACAATGCTGTATAGTGTGTGATTTCAGCACTTGCTCCTTGGAGCCTGAATTATTTCACTAATCAGAATTCTGTATGTGCTTTGTCTGTGTTCTTCTGCTTGCAAAAAAAAAACCAAAACCCACAAAACCAAGTGTCAATGATGGCCCTGGGTCAGAATGTCTTGACCGAGCAGTGAGTGAGACCCGAGGGTTCTTTCCTCTGGTCTCCTTCCTGGATTGACTTGAGTCATCTGAGAATACTTGTGATGTGAGGAGTTTCCAATTTGCCTTGCAGATGTTCTCAGACAGTCTCAAAAGAGGTTTCTTGGGGTCGTACTAATCTTAAAATAGCCTGGTTTCTGTTCTGCTGCTGACTCTGTCAGGGTCGACAGAGACCTGGGGGCTCTGCAGCCTGCCCTTTTGAGTCTTAGCTCTTCCCTTCTGGTGACACCTTTTGTTGGGAACTGCTTTAAGAAGTCATGAAAAAGAGTCATGTGTAAATATTAAAGTTGAGCATTTGTCTTTAGAATCCCTTTCAAATTCTGAACAAAACTGCACAACTGTGCACTGTGGCCTTCTAGATTCTGCTTACGTACTGCTTTTGGACCTGCTGGTGTATTGCTAGCTCTCAGCTGTGGCAGCTGATAGTGCAATCCATGGGTTGCAGGTAGGGATCTCTTTTGCAGCACCCATCTTGTCTGTTGTCTACACGTAGCTTCTCTCAGTTCATGTTCAGACCTCAGTCAAGGTCTGTCATTTTCCTGCAGTAAAGCTTTTTCTCACCCTGGATGAGGTGGGGCTCTGAATGCTGCACAGAGTGTTGCCTGGTATGGGCTGACAGTGTGAACGTGTTGTGTGCTGCAGGGGAGTGCTAAACAAAACTTGTGCAGGATATCACGGTCTTAATGTTTCCAGTTCTGATGGATGTATTTTACAACCCTGCTGAAAGAGGTGCAGCAGGTGGGTGCTGTGCTGCTCCCCAGTTAAGCTTGCTGAAACTCACTGAATCTCAGCAGACATCCAAGGGCAGTGAAGAGACTCCTCATCAGTATGCTGAATTTCATTGGATGAAGTTCTTATGACTGTCTGTTTTTTTTTCCTCTTCACTTTACACAGGCTTTCAGCATCCAAGTCAACAGCTTAACTGTTGAACTATAAGCTTCCTGCTGTAAAACATGCAACTTAATGTAGAGAAAACCTTTTTATTCCATTGTTGTTCAGCCTCAGACACCTCAAAGCTAGCTGTCTATGTTAATGCAAGCAGACTGGTCGCAGCTATTGCTATCCAGACCTAAACTGAGCATGTACCTGGACAAAGAGGCCACCATTTAATATTTAATGTTCCGTAAAACTGCATTGAGAGCTTGTACTGAAATGTGTCAGTAAAGACATGCTGTAGCAGTGATAGCAGGCAGCTGAGAGCCAAGAGAATCCTATGCTCTACTTCTGCCTGAGGCATGTTCTCTGATACCGAGCAGTTTGCTTGACCCCTTGTATTGCAGCCAACCTAGCTGTAAAATTAAGCAACAAAGAAAGCTCTGTGACAGACGGACGTGTCTGGAGGTGAACTTTCAAGGCAAGCTTTGCTTTACTGATAAATCTTACTAAAAAAATTTTTGTTTTTTAACCAGTGCATTTTTTTTTTTTTTATCCTTCCAGGCAGCATTCACTCTTCTCTTGGGTCCTTTTACCTTCTTCAATGTGCAGAAGACCAAGTATCTTCAGATCGTGACGTCTCTGATGAGATGGATAGGTGAGTCTTGGCAAGCCCCCACCTCTTCACTGTAGGTGGAACCTGAGTCATGCTACTGATGCATCTTTTTGGCAAGATACACCTCTTTGGAAGCAAGCGCTTGTCAAAACAAACTCTTTGAGGAAGACTGCCCAGATTTGATATCCCCAGTGAAACAAAGGAATTTTGTTCTAGGATGAAAATTCTGATTGAAACAAAATATTCTCAATCAGACGCAATCTGGTACATGAAGTTTTAACTTGGTTTAAGTGAGAGTAGAGGGGATTTGGAAGAGTCTCCTGTGTCTGGGCTAAGTATGGTAACCACTAGTTACAGTTCCAGCAATGAAGTGTGCAACAGATTTTAAACAACCATAGTTCTGATCTGAGAATTAAAAGTTCTTCTGTAAGAATTTCTGACCTTAGTTTCATCATGTTTGCTTGTCTAAAAACTGCTAAACCGACATATGTTTTCCTTGGGAAGCCCCACTCTCACTAGCTCTCCAAAATCTTACAGCCAAGCACTTCTGAGTAGACAGAATTCCCTGAAGGGAAATAAGACATCAGTGTTGGCAGTGTTGTTATCATCCAGAGATCCAGTTGCTTTATATCTGGTTTGTATGTGTACACGGCTTTGTCTTGGTTTGCGTAACCTACACAGGGTAACTGATATTCAGGGCTAACAGCTTCACAGCACCAGTAGCCTTCTGGGAGGGTAGAAGTCTGCTGATTCATGGGCCCAGACCACCTGAGCACACAGTGTTCAGCTTATACCCATTACTGGCCTGGCTTAGGAAGAAAAATTGATTCTCAGACTGTTTCCCACCACACACACATTTGACCTGACTTCAGCTCGGGGATCATATTCCTCTTCCATGAGTTCGAAGGCCTGTAATCCTGTTTGGAAATGGCTGGCAGTCACTGCAGTGGCATAGAGAGCTTGTTCCAGTGAATATCTGAGATGGGGTTAAGCAGTCATCTCCCAGGAAGATGAGGTTGGGTCTTAAGCCCTCAAGTCTCAGATGCTGAACAGCTTGAGTTAACAAATGCTGACCTCACGTTGTGTGAAAATCCCAAATGTCCATTGTTTTCCCCATTATTGTCTGAGCACATGAAAAGTTTGAAAGTCCCTATGACCTTCAGAGAGAGGGGTTATCTTATTAAGGGGGTATTAAAGGAAGTTTTTTAGAAAGTGTAATCTCCTCAGCATGCTGGCCTGTTTCCAATCACTCAGCTGCCTCTTTCCCGGTACGGTCATCAGTCAGACCTCATCCTGTCTCTGTGACAACCTGATGCCTGTCTGCTCTGCCACTGCATTCCCTTTAGCTAGCTGCCTCCAGTAGGAGGATTGCTAAACCTTGGCATAAATGCAGAGCTGCCTCTTTTCTATTGCTTGATGGAGAGGGACAAAAGCAATGTTTGGAAAAGTGTAGGAGAAATTCATGCTTTAGCCTGATTGATTCCTGTGTCAGTATGCTGGAGAACAGCTGCCCCAGATAATGATATTTAATGACCCTGACAGCACCTCAGTGGCTACTTAGAGCAACGGATTCCGTATGTGTACAATGAGGGATAGATTTATTAGGAAAGACGATTTATCAAGCAGTCATGTGATGCAGGGAACAGAAAAGCTCTTGTTGCAGACTCTGGGATGAGTCCCATGCTGTTTAGATTTATCAGGCTGGCTTCTCCTATGTCCTCACATCACCTGCTGTATCACCTCCTCCTCCAAAAGCTGGGCTGAGACTTAAACATGGATTGGTCTTTTGTTGGCTCTTAGCGACCTTAGATCCTAAAGAAAGGCATTGTGTGGTGCTTTGTGGTCTCTTGAGCTTGTCCTGCCTGAATGCTGATGGGCCAGATGTAGATTCCTGTTCAGGCATAACCTGTGCCTTCTCTTTGACTTCTTCTGGTTGTGTTTAGCCACGTGATGCTAAAGGCACTTCTTCAGTGAAGCACTGAGCAGTAGTGCTGGACGCTGGAGCTGCAGACTAGCTGTTTTGCTGGGTAAAAGCTGCTTATGGACAGTGCTTGCTGTACACCCTTTTCCCCAGCCCAATGAAAAGCCTTTGGATTTCACAGCAGCAGCGGCTGATGTAAGGCTGCACTGCCTCAGGTGTACTGGCGATGAAGATGACAGTGGCTGAGAGGATAGTTCTTGGCAGCAGGGAGGGCTTGCTGTGCGTGAAGGTCATTTCTGCTAGCGTTTGTAACAGTGTCAGTGCTGCCTTTGAAAGTTGCTTTCCCTCTCTCCCCTGATCTCAGTGATAATCAAATGTCACCAGCCTCTTTCCAGAGCCTTGTGCTCATCGCAGGCAGCACATCAGCTAACAGCCTGCAGCAGTCTCTCGCTACATCTCTTGGACAGGAAAAATTTCACTCTGAAAAAATTTGGTCTTAAACACCAAAGCATGAGCTGGGAAGCAAAAATAGGCCAGTTTGAGGAATGTGG
Organism: Tragopan temminckii; assembly: GCA_028571105.1. Classification (NCBI taxonomy): domain Eukaryota; kingdom Metazoa; phylum Chordata; class Aves; order Galliformes; family Phasianidae; genus Tragopan; species Tragopan temminckii. The sequence goes on from JAOWBP010004377.1 coordinate 9,204,541, forward strand.
AGATGCAGCAGGGATCAGCCCTACAACTGGCAGTTTCTCATCCCAGGATAAGGCACTAGCCAGAACAGGCACCTCTGAAGCCTCTGTAAGGAGAAGGTTGAAGGAGGAGCTTGCAAGCCCAAGTGCTCTACCACTAGAGAGCCAAACAGATGGACTCCTGTTGTTTGGGCCTGTTGAACGCAGCTCATCTGGAAACAAGGCTGGCACAGCAGGGTTTTTCCTGTCAGAACTGATAGGAGCACAGAGGGTGGATCTGCTCCCCCAGCTGGACCAGGGCAGGCAGAGGGCTTCCAGAGGTGTGGAGCTGCTGGTGATATTCAGAAGAGTAACAGCTCAAACACTGGCTCCAAAGCCAACTACCGCCTTATGTAAGGTGGTTGAGTTTAGTGTGGTACTCGGAGCTTGAACTGCTGACCTTATTGGTTCTTAAAGGTCTTGCTTTTCTTTGGACTTGGCCAATGTGTATTTATTTGCCTACGCCAAGCTCTCATCATGTTTCCAACAGTAAAAGCTTTTGCTGGCCCTTTCCTTCTGCCTGAGCTGCCTTCGGGGAGACCTCAGCAATTGGAGCACAGGAAGAAACCAGTTTGCTCTGCATGAAGGGCTGGTCAGGAAAATCACTGCTTTAAATTCTGGTAATGATGCTTAAGGTGAAGCTTGGGTCTTAGTTAGGGACAAAACTTTGTTGGCTCACTCAGTTTTTGAGCAACGTCACCAAGTGCACGCAGAGGGCCAGGGCTGGGTGACCAGGTAAGTGTGTCAGCAGTGTGAATTGTCTCCTTGCAATGGGGAAGATTCCTTCCCCAAACTGTAACTTTCTCCTTCCTCCTTTTCAGGTCCCTTCCACCTTTCAACCTTGGGAAAGTGTGCAGTTGTTAGCCCAAGCCCTTTGCTGGCTGTGGAGCCTGTTCCCAGGTCTCTTGGTACAGCGGTCATTTGCAGAAGGCTGACCCAACCAAGCTGTCAGGAAATTACAGCCGTTGGTACTTTCAACTTTACTAGTTAGAATTCAGGCTTTTTTCCTTCCTGAAGGCTTAAATCTGTGGTGGTGATGAACTGCTCCCTCCAGAGACTTGATATCCTGCTATTTTTTTCCTCTGTCTTCCCATCAGTCCTAGTCTAGTAGGCAGTGTTTGCTGTTGCTTCAGGAGTTTGCCCCTCAGTGAATGGAGCTGGAAGTAGTGAGCTCAGGGGGTCTCAAAGCAGCTGGCACAGTCCTACCTCTTTGTTATTGGGTAATAACTGCCTAGCAGCATCAAAGGAAGGGACATGGATTAAGAAAGATACCAAAAGGGGACATGGCTTGGTGGAGCTCAGCAGCAAAGACGGGGCTATTGTGTATTAAGCAGCTAACCCGATTAATTGCAGCCTGTTACAGGGTGAGATGTCCAGCTCTCTAGGTGGACACTGTTGGCTTTAAAGACAATGGTAGTGTGATTATTGCTGCTGTTGTTGAATGGTCTATGGCAAATGTTCCCAGACTGTTCCCACGTGGGACATTTGCTCTACGTGCTGCTCTTGATGCTGTATTGTAGATATTAAAAAGTATTGTATTTTAATAAAGGGACATTTTATAGGGGAATAAACTGGGTTTGGTTGCTGCGGGCTCAGTGCTCTCTCCCCGTAGTACAGTTGGACCTCGTCACATTCGTTCTAGGACCTGCAGCCCTCAAGACAGATCACTCTCATCGCTGTCCAAGCAAAGATCTCGGTTTTGTCCAGGAATTAAATTTCCTCCCCAGGTTCTTTTCTTTGGCTGGTAAGGTGGAGGGAAAAAGTACAAGAGTAGCCGTGAGGCATGCAGTAAATGTTTTCCTCCCTCCCCCTGCAGGGTATTTGATAGAAGTCTCCCAGGGAGGAAGCTAGGAAAGAGCTCTCCCAAGGCATTCTGTTGAGGCTGCCTTCCCTGTCTGATCATTTCTTTGATGCTTCTACTTTCTCCACCAGAATCCTGTGCTTTAGAGGACTCCTCAGCACTTCTCTGCAGAGCGCTGGTCTCAGACCATTACGCTTTGTGAGCAGTTCTCAGCTGTACTGTCACTGCCATCCTTAGCAGACTTAACTAGCCGTGCATAAGTTGATTCAGTACAGAATCCTGGAGTCACTCTGCTGTGTGCCTTCAGCTGCGGCACTGGAGACTGGGAATTATCGCAGAGGCTGGTGTAGGATGGGAGGTGGCAGTTACCTGAAGTCTTGCTTGCAGTCTCCTACAGGGAGATTATCCTGCCAGTGTCCGCAGCCTTCAAGGTGGCCTCTGCATCCAAAATGGAGCTTTCTGCTGCAGCTGAGTGGGGGGCCCATTAAATCTCTGCCCCTTTCGTAGAATGAAGCATACAGGAGTGTCAAGGAAGAGGGAATTGAGCTGTAAATCAGGACACTGTTGCACGTTCAGCTGGCTTAGGGGTTGTGACATGAAGTAACTTTGAAGAAACTTGTTCTCATATCCTTTTTGGAACGGAGAAAGCTGCTGCCAGAGCCCAGGGTAAATAATTTACTAAGAAGTGAATATATTTATGAAGAGTTAGTTAAAAGGCAGTGCTTCTGTCATGCTTGCTCTTGGTCTTGTCAGTTGAGGAGCTCATTTCAGTGGTGTTTATGGGGGACAGTGGGGTGAAGCAGTGCTGATATAAGTGAAAGAGCCTTGTTAGCTTCAGATGGAGATGGAGAGTGACGTGCGGTGCTGGATGGGACCACTGCCATCCCACATGAGGAGCTGATGATGTTCCTGAAAAGAGCACTTTATCCAGGCAGCAGGAGATGAACTGATGTGTCTGAGCTGAAGAAGAGGAGCTGGAAACGTAAGGACTCATCCATCCCTAGTGCTGCAGAAACATCGGGGTGATGGTGCCCATGCAGATTTTTAGTGTATGTGAGTGGCACACGAGGTCCCCAGACTAAACAGCTCCCAGGTGCTGGAGCAGATCCAAAGAAGGGCAAGAAGGCTTGTGAAGGGCTTGGAGAATATGGCCTATGAGGAGAGACTGAAGGAACTGGGGCTGTTTAGTCTGGGGAAGAGGAGGCTGAGGAGAGACGTTATTGCTCTCTTCCAGTATCTGAAAGGTGCTTACAGCAGAGCGGGTTGGTCTCTTCTTACTGGTGGCGGGACGAGGGGAAATGGTGTGGGGTATCTGGATTTCATGGAACGTGAACTTTTTGCTCCCAGTGCCTTTCAAAGAAAGCATGCAGATCCTTAAGTTAGATTTGTGGTGACACTAAGGTGTGTGCTACTCCTTTCTCATAGAAAAGTAAATTCTCACATGGAGAGAGAGAAGTGACTGTCAAAGTTAATAGTAAGGCCAAGTCAACAGCAGAACTCAGAACAGAGTCCTTGATACAGAGGCTTTACGATGCTTCTGCTGAAGGTGACCAGAGGAGAGAGGACAATAAACTACGGGGTATTTTTCCATCAGAAGCAAGCAAAACTCCTTGGCTGCTTTTCCCTTCCCATATGTTGAGATAAAACATCCGTGATAAACACCAGAGTACAGAGCAGTTTTTCTCCCTGTGAGCTGTTACTGGTGTCTGGAGCTTGGCTGCTGGGTGCTGAGAGCGGACGGCTCCACCAGGCTCACAGCGGCTGTTGTCATGGCAGGGGAGGCTGCTTGTAAATCTTGCTTAGAGCATTGCAAATACTGCCCCAGGCAGCAACGAAAAGGGGAGAGGTGATGTCTTTACAGCGAGGAGGCCTTGCTTAAACACTTCTGGCAGCCCAAAAGTCCTGGTGGTGCTTTTTAATAAACTTTTTTTCTTCCTTTGTTAATAGAATGAGTTCTGCCCAGTCTAAAGCCAGGGAAGCAGAAATCTCCTGAGATGGTTGCAGCAGGAGTTACCACAGCCTGGTGGTGTGGGTGAGATGGCAGGGCAAGCCGTGGTGCCTGAGACTCGGTGCTTCAATTTCTGACCACCTTTTTCTTACCTTCTGGTAAGCTGCATCACATTTCTGTGACCTTAGTGTGCTCACATATGGCTATGCCTCCCCTGCTGTACGAGCAGCATTCCCTTGCCATGTGGGCTGTGCCTTAGGCTTTGCAGCAGGGAGGTAGAGTTGTCCCTGCTGTCCATTAGAGGAAGGAATTGCACTGTCCCACAACTTTGGCTCATACCTTTCTTGTGGGAAGTAATTTCCCTCTTCTTTCTGACATTTCTCTCTAGAGAATCGCTGTCTTCAGTGAACAGATCCATCTTGTTTCCCCACAGTCTCTGCACTCATAAATCCTTCATCTTCTTGGAGGCTGTTTTAGTCTCAGTCATTGCCAAGTCTGATCCTTAACTACTACAGCCCCCACATGTGAGTGAGCAGATGTGGTTCTCGTATTCTCTCTTTACCATTGTTTCACATAGATATCTTCTCTGAAGGTTGGGGAACTTTATCAGTTGGTGCTCCAGTGTGTACAGAGAGCTGGAGGTCATAAACAAGTGAATGGATATAGCTTCCACAGAAAAAATCGGATAACTGACTTCTGAATTTAAGAGTCAGCATCTTCATTTCAAGATGCTTAGTTTTGCTTGCACGATGAACTTCATCCATGCTTTAATACTTCAAATGCCAGAGTATCTGTAATGTCTGGCAGTGCCAGTGGGCTCTTACACTTGCCTGTAACGCTGGTGGAAGGCAGCTGGCTCTGAGGTGGGAGTATCCTGGGAAGACGTCAGTGCAAAGTGGCCAGCACAAGTATTAGCTAGGGATGCAGAAGGCGCAGCCGTCCTGGTGTGATGCTGTGCTGTTTGGTATGTGGGGGGCAGATGCTCTTGCTGGTATGCCTCCTCTCCTGAATTCCATCTAATGTTAAATTAAACGAGGTCTCTTCAGTGACTCTCAGTGGTCTCTTCCTTCAGCTTGGTGAAAGTTCAAGACCAAGGCTAAGACAGAGAGCCAACTTCTTACTTCCCTTTGGGCTCTTTGAAAGAAAATGAGCCTTGGAAGCTCAGGAAAATGTTCTCTTGGAATCCATCATGCCACCAAACGCATGAAAAGGGAAGCAAGTGGCGTGCATTGTGAAAGGGCGATTCGTTCTCATTATTTCCTGGCATATTGATTCTTCGCTTCGACAAGAGAGCTCTGTCACCCCGTCAGGCGGCGGTGACGGATGGCTGTGCCTGCTCAAACAAATGGCCCTGCTGGGAGGGGAGCAGCGAGGCGTGGGCAGCAATGCGGGCAGCACAGCACAGCATCTCCAGCCCTGGAGGGGATGGCAGGTGATTGTCTTGCTGGGCTGCCATCGTGGAAAGAGAGCAGCAACAGTGCTGGAGAGGATGAGACTTGTGCTGTGGTGAATGGGTGTGCAAGATCATTCTTCTCTTAGCGCACGGCTAGCTGTCATGTAACCTTTGTTCTGGTAGGCTTTTTTCTTCCAGTAACTCTTCTGCATGGCTTATAGCTGTTTGCCTCTATGCTTCCTAGATCCACTGAGCCCATCCCTGTTTTAACTGTACCTGGTGTTTTGAAGGTTGAGCCTGGGAGGTGACATCTGCCTTTGGTCTGTCTTCCTGGGACCACAGAGGCATCCAGTGTCATGTATGGCTCAGTCTGGATCTTCTCCATTATTTTTTGCATGCTGATAGAGAGACAGAGGTAGGTCCCCAGGTGAAGCATCTCAAAAGCATGGTGTTTTGCCAGGGATGGAGGAGAGTTAAGCTAGAAGCCCATTCTGAGCAATGTTTCTTCCGGGAACCTACCATGGTGGATGAGAGAGAACGTTTCATCCTTGGATTTTTTACTACAACAGCCTTTCTGCAGAGAGATGAAGCTCGTGTGTGAGACAGCATTCACCATTTGCAAAGGTGTTTGCTCTGACTCTGCAAAACAATCCTTAAACTCAGAATGGCTCGATTATCATCACTGCTTTTCTGTGCAGCTTTTTCTGTCAAAGCTCACAAAAACTCTGTATTTCTAATATCCCCAGGCTCCCATATTTCCCCTAAGTGCTGCTATCTGGATGTGTTCTCATCCATATTCATCCTCCTTCCACCTGCAAGAACCACAGAATAGCTGTCCTGTCTCTGAATCAACTCCTGAGTAAAGCAGGGGCTGTCTGCCAGGTCTGCTCTGTCTGAGAGGAGGAGACTGTTTCCTCCTTGGAGAGCAGGACGAGGGGTCTGTAGGTGAGGCGGTGGGGCAGTGGTGATGGCACACAGCACCATTTTTGCCTTTTTGCAGACCTTTCTTTTTTCCCTCACACATTCTCATTTACATCCTTCGGTTAAAAAGATGCTCAAACCTTAGGGGGTGGTCAGAGAGACGAGTAGAAGTGTCCTCTGTGCCTTGTGGGCTGCTGAGCCTGTCTGTGGTGTGTGTTTGGACTGTCAGTTTGAAAACCGGGACAGACAAAACCCTCAATTGCTTGTTAAGGACTTGTAAAAAAATAACTATAATAATAATGGTGTAAAACAAGGCTTTCATGCAACCTGCTAACAATCCATCGTCACCTTCTTGTCTTTGCTGTGGTCACGATGTCTGAAGGGCTTCTGTCACTGGGGTGTGTTGCCTAAGTGATTTGTTCTACATGTACAGGGTAGATTGATGCTTTAATGGCTCCGTGTCTGACTTAACAAGGGCTCTTTCTGGTGAAGCACCACTGTTGGACAGTTCATGTGGCAACTGCAGGTGACCCAGAATAGCGTGGTGTGAGTGTCTTCAGCCCTCTGTCCCAGGTGGAGGAGGATGTGAGCAGGAGCTGTGTGTGCCTGCAGGTGCTGTGCTGCCTCTTGTCTGCTCAAAGCTGCCTGTCAGTCACAGCCTGTCATCTTCTTTTCATCTTGATTTATCACCCAGCATAACTAGGTTTCAGAGTTTCATTTTGGGCTTGCCTCCTTCCAGGGACAGGCAGATAAATCTGGCATGCAAATGGTTTAACTCTCTGGTTCCAGGAGCAAGGAGAGAGGCTCACCTGCTGCAGGGAATGAGGAAATGCTGCTGTCGGGGCTGGAATTGGGCAGCAGCAGCAGCTTGCAGGTACCCAGCACCACCTCTCTCAGGGGGAATGCATCAGCAGAGCACAGCCCGCCTTCTTGGAAACAGCGCTGGTGTAGATCATAGTAATGGACTGTCACTCTTCATAACTTCAATTTCTGATAGGTTTAATTTCTGAAAAGTATTTAAGGGAAAAAAAGGAAAACAACAAAGGCGGTATTAATTCTAGCTTCTTAAGCCGTATACTCATATCCATCATTTCAGGAATCCACTGGAAGCCTGATCTGTCACAGCTCCCTACCACAAAAACACACACTGGGGCAGAGGAGAAAGTGGGCGTCTCTGAAAAGAGGCTCTGAGAGCGGGGTGTGAGCCTGCAGCTTCATGAACTGGTGCTGTTACCACTGGTGTGGAAAGGGAGGTTTGAGCCAGTGGTGAGAGTGAGCTGGGAGATGGAAGTGGGTCAGCCATCACTCCTGCTAGGAAGAGCAGGTAGGTGTTCATGGGGAAGAGGTGCAGGACTTGTGCGGTGCCACCTGGTGAGATGCAGGAGCAGTGTGGGATGGCTGCAGAGCCTGAGCACTCCTGCAGGAGGGAAAGGAACACTCAGCACATATCCAGTTCTGCCCTGCCTGGTTTGCCTTGTTCTCCACGGCACCTTCTCTCTTGTAGCCCGTGTGACCCTGGGGAGCACAGCTGGAGCGTATCGCTGTAAGGCTGCCTGGCTGTGTGTGATGTGGCTGGCAAACATCTTTGCTCGGGAGGGTACAGTAACCATAGCTGTTCTCACAGGGCACTTCACTTGCTGGTTTGAGTGGAGGCGGTGGGAATTGCACGCATCCAGATCAATGAATTACTCTTTTCCGTAGCCCTCTGTAGCTGGACTTGGGAAAGTGAAGAGTGCCCAGCGCTCCCAAGGAGGTCTGCCTCTCAGCGACACAAAGGAATAGATTTGCTGTCATCTCCCCAGCGCAGTGTTTTCAGAGATGTGTTAGACTTGTCCTGTCACGGGGAAGCAGTTGGAAGTGAGAGGTTTCCCAAGGCAGAGGCAGTAAGAAGTGAAATACAGAGTGAAGCTGGGTGAGTGCTGAGCGTGAAGCTGCTGTTTGAAAGATGAGGAAGGAATGCTGTGAGAGGAGAAACTGAATTTTGGAGAGCACTGAGAGTGTGCAGGAGAGCAGTGTGCAGTTATGGTTATCCTAGTGTTGTTCTGGAACTGCTGCTTCTGTTCCCATCGGTGCTGAGCCTTCCTGCCTTCAGCTGCCCATGTCAGGCACAGAGCAGGTGGGTGTCCTCCTCGCCTCCCTGTGTACCTTGCCTGGCTCCTGCTGCTGCCTCCTAGGGCTTGGCCATGGTGCTGTCTGCTCTTCTGTTTAATTTCTCTGTATTTTTATTTATGACATTCAGAGTCATGCATAATACAATTGTCAGCGTTTTTGGGTTTTTTTCATTACCTGATAATTCATGGCTGTGCTTTGATGCCTCAAACCAGTGCAGGAGACAGCTCTGTGTGTGCCACAACAATCCATCCATTGCCAGCATCAGGCTGTAAATTTTACTGTTTTGTACCCTGCCAGGCAGGTTTTTTTCCCCTGCTCCTTGTTAACTCCAGCTGATGATCATCCTTCCCAGGTCGACATGATTTTTGTGATGCCAGAATTAGTTTTCTGCTGTTTTTATGTGCCACGCTAGGAATAATGGTCTAGCAATAACCACTTCTGGCTCAAATTTCCACCAGCAGAGTAAATAAGGGTATTAGCCCAATCTCCTCAATTCATTTTTGTCTGTGGCACGTCACTTTGTGATAAGCTTTGTGAAATGTTGTTTGGCTATTCCCTGACATAAGTGAAGGATAGACGAGCAGACTTTGTGCCTAGAAGTGATGAATTTTAATAGCAGTCTTTCGGTGCTGTCTTAGTCCCTTCCAGACTGGCTCCTCCACCCTGGGATTAACTACAGACAGCCTGGAAGTGGCTGGCTAGTTCTTGCTCTGTCGTGCTTGGCGGATCGCAGGGACAGGAAGGCTCTGTAGTAGCTGCTGCTCCCTTCTTGGAAATATTAGTCGAGTTGCAAATGTGCAGGAATGTTACTGGGATTGACTCTGCAGCTGGGCTTCAACTTTTCTTCTTCTAGAGGTCAAAGCTCAGACATCTCTAACTCCCTTCTAAAAGGTGATGTTTAGCCGATCTGTGTGGCAGAAGCATCCATGGACTGAGACCCCTGAGGAAGATGGCGATGGTCTCAGCCGTGTTTGCTCTGGGTCCTTCAGGAGCATTTTACTAACACAGTGACAGAGTTTGTAACCTCGGTTGCAAACAGAGGTGGGAGAGTGAGTACCTGGGGAGGGAGATGCCTGCCAAAGACAGCCTGATGCTTAATGTTCTGACTAGCGCTGACAGCAAATCCTGATTAACTCCTGTGCGTCTTGTCTTTGGTGCAGCATGTTCTCCAGAGATAAGGAGGTGCTCCTGTGGAGCAGGAGAGCTGATGCCAGGACTGCCAGTGCCAGTGGGAGGAGGGTTGTGGGGAACATGGGCCTGGGCCTGACCTGAAGTGTTCTCTCTCTCCAGCTTTCATCCTAATGATAATTCTGGCCCTCATTCGCATCAGCAGAGGCCAAGCAGAAGGTCACCCGTCCATGGCCCAGCTGTCGGGCATCCGCAATCTCTTTGGGGTGTGCGTCTACTCCTTCATGTGCCAGCACTCCCTGCCATCCCTCATCACACCCATCTCAAAGAAGAGGCACGTCAACAAGCTTGTGCTGCTCGATTACGTCCTGATCCTGGCTTTCTACAGCCTCCTGTCCTTCACTGCCATTTACTGCTTTCGCAATGACACCCTCATGGACATGTACACGCTCAACTTCACCAACTGTGAGATCATCAACGTTGCCTTCATTCGCTACTTCTTGGGCCTCTTCCCAGTCTTCACCATCAGCACCAACTTCCCCATCATCGCAGTGACCCTGCGCAACAACTGGAAGACCCTTTTCCACAGAGAAGGGGGGACCTACCCCTGGCTGGTGGATAGGATTGTCTTTCCTGCCATCACGCTGGTCCCCCCGGTGCTGGTGGCTTTCTGCACTCACGACCTGGAGTCCTTGGTGGGGATCACGGGAGCCTATGCTGGGAATGGGATCCAGTACCTCATCCCGGCTTTCCTGGCGTACTGCAGTCGGAAGGACACCCAGCTGGTCTTCGGCAGCGGGGCGGTTAACAAACACCTCTCCCCTTTCCGGCACACCTTCTGGATAGTGTTCGTACTCATATGGGGCTTTTCTTGCTTTGTGTTTGTGACTGCAAACATTGTCCTGAGTGAGTCTAAATTCTGATGTGGGGGTAAGTGTTGTGCTCCCTCTGGGGCTCCGCGGACTTCCGCCCTCACCAGGACTTTGGGGGGAAAGAGGCGGTGTGAAGGGAAGCCTCCGGGCCATCGGCGTGGTGGTGCAGGCTGGACCTGGACACAGACTTTCTACACTCCAGATTGAGTGCGGATGGAGTGGGCTCAGCCTCATCATCCTGGTTCTCAGACCCACTACCCAGGCAGCCTGCACGCTGAACCAGTGTCCAGCCATTTCTGCCTTCAGCTCTGTTTGAGCATCACTCCGTTCTTACACTGACTCTCTTCTGATGCTGCAGGTTTCAGTGCGAGGAGAGCAGACGGCCTTGGCTGCTTACTACAGTAATCAGCTCCATGTTCTTTCTCCCCTGGGCAGGGACTCGCTGTGTGCAGTCCTGCAGGAGTTTGGGGGCAAGGAGTCTCTTCTGTCTGCTGAGACCCCTGCCAGCTAACCTCCTGTGCCAGTTTAGGGAGGAAAGGAGAGTTTGGTGTGGGAATAGCCCTGGCTCTGAAGGCTTTGCGCTCTGTTACACTTGTGTTTTTATTTTTTTCCAGAGACATTAACCTGTTTGTGCTCTGGGGAAGGATTGCCTGCTTATCAGAGCTGGATTTCTCCAGGCCAAGAATGCACTTTCACACTTCTCATCCTGTTCCCCTTTGCTCTGGCAGCCCCAACCCCATGGAGGAGTGCAGGGATTTTGCTCTTCCTTCTGGGAAGGAGAGTGCAGCCTTGCTTCCCTTGCCTCCTGCGTGCTGCTCAGCGACTCCAGCTGGCAGAGCCCTTTTCCATTCCATACAGTACAGGCCAGACCCCAGCTGCAGTGGTCAGGGTTTGTGTGGGCCGGTAAGGTGCTAATTACCCAGTCCTGACACGTGTTAGGCTTGCAAGAGCTCTGGCTGTGCAGGCTGATGCATTTCCAGCCTCCTGTGCTGGGTAATTAGCCTTGAAACAAGGTGGGTGTTAACTCAAGGGACTGGGCTGGTGCCAACAGGGAGAGGCCGTGCCATGGCTCAGCTGTGCGTGCCTCTGTGCAGGAGCTGAGCTCCAAGCATTACAGGGGACAGAACACTGGAACTGGTCCTGAATCTCCCTGCTCTTCACAGCTGGGAGGTGGCATTCTGCTGGTCCTGCTCAGCTTATCTGAGCTGCCGACCTCCTGGACATTTCTCTGCATGCTTTGGGCTGCGTGCTGCATTAGCCAGCCTGTGCTGCAGGTAACAGTTGCTGCTTCTGAGGCTCCTGCTGGTCACCAACACAACACAGTGACAAACGGCGCTCGTTCCACTATTCTGAGCCCTCAGGCAAAGATTGTATGGGTTTTTCAACAAAAGCAAGAACTTCAGAAGTTTTCACCTGAAATCTTTTAAACCCTTTCTCCCCCTGCCCACATTAGACAGGTTCAAAGCCAGGTGCGTGTCACTTCTGTTACATCCTCTTGCCCTCTGCACTTGCTGCAGTATTAAGTGTTACTGTTAGTTAAAGCAAGCTTTGAACTGCAGCTCTTTTTAATCAAGCTCCGTTTTCAAGTAGGACTTTCTCGTTTCCATATGACCTGAAGTGCTCCTCCTGGGGGATTGTGCAAGTACCTGGAGCTGAATAAAAACACTTGATGGTTTCTAAAGCAAAACCCTTCACCTCTCCAGCCTGAGTGCTGTGCCTGTGTCCTTGTCAGGCTGCAAGGGGAGGATGTGAGGGGTCTGTTTCCTTCAGCTCCATCCTGAGCAGGCACTGGCAGCCCTTGCTAGTGAATTTAAACATCCCCTAGTGTTCCAGGGAAGCTGATGTGGCATCTTTGGTGCCAGATGAGCAAAATGCTTTGCAGGTGGCTGGTGTCTCATTTAGGAAGAGTGGCAGTAGCCGTGCAGCTTGGAGAGTAAAATCAGTGGGCAGTTGAGCTGGGGGTGTTCTGTGAGGTGTGGGGCAGGCAGCTGCTCCCTCCCCTGCCTGCATGGTGTGGGGGATGGCACGTGCTTTGCTGGGGCATGCTGGGCCATCCTGTCCTCTTGCAGCAGCTGTGAGCCAGGCAGAGCCAAAGGAGAAATTTGATGCTAATGAAAGCAGCCTTCAGAAGGCTGGAAGGGCTGCAGGAGCTGCTCTTCTATACGAGTGCACAGGTGTGGCTTTATGGAGGAGGCCGCTGTATTTCCTATTGCACTGCCTGCCCTTGTCTATCCCCTCTCCTTCTGCAAGGCGCTCAGCTCAGCCTCATCCCTTCAAGCGCTGATTTGAATTTCTTGCCTCCACATTTCATTGCCTGCCAGAGAACGTTACTGGCCGATGTTACTTTGCCCCCACACATCCTCCCTTCCCTGCTCAGGACTGCCCTCCAACTGGCCGTGGGCTGAGGCGGCCCAGCCCCTCCAGGCACAGCATCCTCAGTGCATTTCCCCTCCTGCCCCCTGGGGCAACCACTGCCTGTGCCAGCACTGTGTTGCTCCTGGGCCCCACTCTGAGCCCCACCTCTTCCAAGGACTGGGCTGTCTCCTTTGCTGGTTTAGCTCTGAAGCTGTGCCTTCTCTAACCTGGCTGTGGTGAGCAGCTCTCCCTGGGCACGCCGTGGGCTGGGGCTGCTGGGCCTGGCAGTGGGCAGTGCTGTGGCATCCCAGACAATTAGAAGAGCTGTGGTCCCTGAGGAGTGCAGGAGCTTTCAGAAACAAATCACCCCGAATTCCCAAACACCTGCTGTCCTTGGCAGCAGCAAAACAAACCTGTCCCAAGAATTGGAGTGATGAAGGGAAGGGAACTTCCTGATGGCGAGAATGTTTTTCACACAAAACGTGACATAGCAATGCCTTAAAACTGATGGGAGGGAATGGGAAAGGGTGCTGAGCAGAGCGGGGTGCTGCAGGCTGTCAGCCCTCTCCTCACCGAGAGGATCCATCATTGTTGGGCTGTCACACAGACATTTCATTAGCACAGGTTCTCACGTGGTGCTTGGCCTGAACGCAGTCAGTTTTCAATAAAAAAGGATTCAAACAACAACCTGCACACGTCTGTTCTGCCTGCCCTGCGCTCCCCCTCGCACGCGGTGCATCCTGCAGGGAGCACAGGGGATGGGGCAGAGGGCCTCAGTGCTGCTGCTCCGTCAGCTGCTGCCTGTGAGCTCCATTAACACAGCTGCACTTTCCCCTTCTCAATTATACCTCCTCACACTTAAAACCAAACAAATTGAATTGCTCCGCTGCCTCGGGCTGCAAAAGCAGTTTCTGCCAACAAATTTATTGTCGCCGTAAAGCGCAGCTTGATTTATGTTAAAATATTAAAACAGATCTTTATGGTGGAAATAAACACTTCTGCTGCGATTCTCTCGGAGGACCTCACAGGCAGTGCAGGACGTGGGGGTTTGGGCAGTAAATCTGGAGGCCAAAGTGGCAGCAAGGATGGGTTCAGTCTTTGGTGACGCTTCGCAAAGTGATGACTGGAGGAGGGGAGAGAAAAACCTCCGTCCCGCAAGGCAAGGTGAGCTCTGGGGTGGTGGCAGCCCACTGTTCCCACCAGAACCCACCTGGGATGAAAGGTGCGATGGGTGCCCCAACGGGGATGGCTGTGGGGCTGCAGTGCATCCCCTTGGTGGGCACGCAGCTCAGCCCAGGGCGGCAGAGCCACTGAATTACAGAATGATTGATTGCAGCATTCTGCCAGGAAGAAATCACAGTGCTCAGAAGCTGCTGAGGGCTGAAACACCCAGCACGTGCACAGCCCTGAGCCCCCCAGCAGCACGGCTGCTCCTCCTGCCAGCGCCCCACATCAGCACTGCAGCCACGGGGAATGGAGAAAAAAAGAGCTGTTTTCCACATCCCAGTCAGTGTATAAATCAGCAGAACAGATCTGGGGCCGTGCTCGCCCCATGGGCACCTATCCCCCGTGCCACCTCCTGCAGGCATCCCGTGCCACCCACTGCCATCTCATCCCTCCCTGCCCTCCACCTCCCGCAGTGAAGTCCTTCAATAAAACATGAGGGAAATGCGTTTGGCCTCTGCTGAGTCACCAGGGATATAACTAATTAATTGAAAACGTGGGCTGGGGAGATTTGTCTTTATAGCCCCCAAACCCAGCCTGGCCTCGGGCACTGCTGAGCCTGGGCAGAGTTACCACACCACGTGTGCTTTGGGCCACAAAGCCACAATTTGGGGAAAACTTCCCAGGACACTGACAGGGACGGCCTGTCCCCATGGGTCACCCATTGGCCAGAGCTGCCCCTTGCAGCCCGGTGACAGCCCCGCTCACTCCCCACTCCTCCATCCAGCAACATGGGTTCATTTATCCATCCCTTCCACTCTCCAAGGCCACTGCTCTCCCTCGCCAAGAGGCCCTCAGAGGGGCTGCCAAAGCAATTAAGTGACAATTGCAATGATAAATAAGTAACAGGAATTAAAATGCTGGCACGTGATAGCAGCCAGGCTGGGGGCGGATGCAGAGACACTGGCTGGATTTAACCCAGGCCAGATGGATGGATGGACGGACAGACAGATGGGCGGACAGGCCATGCCAGCATATTTGTCCTTGGGCAGTGAGCGTCCAGCTCCCCCCAGGGCTTTGCTGCCATCCCCAAGGTGCAGTTGTGCCAGGCTGGCTGAAAACAGGCCTGTGTGGACCTTGAACTGGGACAGGAAAGGGACTGTGAGCCCAGGAGGGGCGAGGGGCGATGGCACAGTGTAACAGCAGCAGGACCAGCACAACGAGAAGATGTTAAAAAAGAAAAATGCTCACCCATCTCTGAAGATACAGCCTTGCAGAAAAACACCACAAAAGAAGGATCTCCAGCAAGAAATCCTTCCCCAGTGGCAGTCATCCCTTAAATGAGGGCTGAGGTGCAGCCGGCTCCACCCCTTCCCATCATCCAGGTGAATTGCCTCCACCTGTGCTCCCGGTGCTGACCAGGTCTCTTCTTCGAGGTGCTCAATCAGTGGTTCAGGCTGTGACTCAGCAGTTCCCACACACACAGTGAGAGGAGCTGAAGCCAGCAGGTTGCAGCTGAGCTCAGTCCATTTCCCCCACATCCTGCAATGCAGCTGCTCTCCCAGCTTGCTCTCAGCTCATCACACCGGGGGCAGCCAGGCAGGGATGGGGCTCAGGACCACGGGCATCACTGTGGCTGAGGGGACAAAGCCAAGGGCAGCAAGGGGCTCAGCAGCGGCGCTGGAAGAAGGGTTCCCAGCCAGTTCAAAATGTCTCTTTAATGACCTGGACAGGACGCTTGGAGTCCCTCGATGAAACCAAGACAGAAACATGGTGACAATGAGTTTAGCGTCCCCATGTCCCCAGCCAGCCCTGCCTGCGGGGAGAGCCCAATCCAGCCTCGAGGAGGCTCCTTTGGCCTCCAAAGTGAGCAGTCCCGGTTTGGAGCATCCCACTGTTGGTGATGGAGGATGCTCGAGCACATCCAGGAGGAGCAGCCTGGCGCAGGGAAGCAGGGCGAAGGGCGCTTGGCTTCTCTCCACCCAGACCGGAGGCGATCAGGGAGCGGCACATCTCTCGGAGCAGCCCGTGCCCCATCAGACCTCCGACTCCAGGCTGGAGACCCGCCGCCAGGACCCGCCGGCACAGGGACTCGTCACCCCGCGGGCCGCCAACCGCTCCGCGCCCACCGCGCGCAGCCAGCCCGGCTCCCCCCGCCGCCCCCAGTCTCTGTAGGCTCCGTCCCAGCGCCCCGCACCCCGGCCGCACCCCGGCACCTCGGGGTGCTCGCGGGGCAAACGGCCCAGGTAGAGGGGCGGGTGGGCGTAGGAGTCCGCGCAGGCGTCGGGCGCGCACGCGGTGCCGCGGGGCTTCTGCCGGCACGCTTCCCGGTAGGACGGCAGCCGGGCCAGAGGAGTGC
>JAOWBP010004377.1:9232201-9246753 GCA_028571105.1 Tragopan temminckii
CGAGCTTAGTCAAGGCCAGCAGGTGTTCCAAGGGGACCGCTGCCCCCAGCTTCATGCTCGCGGCTCCCCGGTAGCCATAGCCGGGTCGGGACGGCCGGGGATCGGGACGGAGGCAGAGATGCGGGCACGGGAAGGGAGGGCAGGAAAAGGAGGGGTTGGCAGAAGGACGAGACATATGTCCTCCCGGCCCCTGCCCTCTGCCGAGCCGCAACTTCGCCGCTTGGCTGCAGTCCCCCCTCCAAATTCGTGCTCCGGGCGCGAGGAGCCAAAGCAGCAAAGCTCCCCCGCGAAAAAAAATAACCCTGCAAAGTGGCACAGCCCACGACAAGGACCCCTTCCTCTCCTCGGACATTGCCCCCCTACAGCCCACCCACAGAAAGAATCAGAGACTATCCACGTCCCCCCCAAACACGTACACCCCAAATACCTTCCAGCCGTTTGCTAGCTTAACCGCTGGGAACCGTCCTGCTGCCCATCGCGGTGCCCCCCAGCCAGCACGGAGCAGCCCCGGGCCCCCATCCGCCGCAGGAGGGCACAGGGAGCGCAGCCCCCGCCGGCAGCAGCAGCCTCCAGCTGTCGCCAGGGCCCGTATTAAGGCGTCAGCTGATCCCCGGCACTGCTCGGGGGGAGAGCAGGGGGAGCCCCGGCAAAGGCGGGGGGAGATGGGCAGAACCCCAGGGGTCCCGTTGCCCTCAGGCTGGGCGCCGGGTTCCTCTCGGCCCCCAGACAGCACCAGCTGCCTGCAGCACCCGTGACACCTCTGGAGGTGGAGGCGCCCGGCCCGGGAACGCGGCCACCCCCGAGAGAGACCCCCGTGGCACTGGGATGGCTGTCACCCCCCACACCGGCACCGCAGCCACCTGCAGCACCATCACATCCCCGTGCCACCAAGTGCTGCCCCGGCACCAAACGCAGCCCAGCGCCCATCCATGTGTCTCCTCCTGGAAAGGATGTTCCCAGAGAGGTTTTAGCCTACGCCAGCCCCGCTGCTCGCAGTGGGTGTGGGACCTCCGCGTGCCTTTCCCCAAGGCCAGGGGCCCTGGGGTTTGCGAGTGATGCCAAAACAAATGGAAATTGTGTTATCCTCTTGGCCTTCGCTTTAACCCATTTATGAGCAGCAGCCTGGCTGTCTCCAGGATGGCTTGCTCACATCTCCAAGGCGTGAGGATTCTGCAGGGCTTGGGGTGTGCGCAACCCCCTGCTCGATGTGGGCATGATGCCTCCCTTGTGCTCCAGGAAAAGGAGAGGGGAGGCTGAGCAACAGGTCACTGCCTCCGCTCCTCTGCCCATCAAGGGTCACCCTTGCTTTCAGCACTGCAGAGGAGAAAGGGCACCCTTTCACCAAGGGCTGGGTTGGGCCTTGTTGGAAAGCTGGTCCCTCCCACAGGAACCAGCCCTATTCCCATGCCATCCCATCCCCATCCCATGGGTTGTTTGCCCTCTGCGGGCTCACACACCCACCCGGGCACAGTGAACAGCTGGGTACATCTGGAGGGTCCCCACAGCAGGGATGGGCCTGGCCGTGCCACACATGCCAGCCTGACAGCCGTGTTTCCTCTCCTCTGAAGGTATTAAAAAACATTTTTTTTTCTGTTAAAAAAGCAGAATTCCTGCACCCAACCTGCTGCCATGGCCGTGCCCTGAGGTTCTGTAAGAGCCCCAGCATACAACACTGTCTCGCAATCATCAAAACCACCTTATTTCAACACGTGAATAACACAAATCCTTTTTACATTTCCCTTCCAGAAAAGCACCCTGGTGGTTATAAAGGTCAGAGAGAACAGAAGCACCGACTGCACCCTGGGAGGAAGACCTCAGCCCTGCCAGGCACGGGTTGACATTTCCTCCCAAGAGAAAACCTCTCGTTTCCCCCCTCGGCACCGTCCAACCTGGGTGTGCTGTGCTCCCCCTCTTTTTGCTGGGCTGGGAGGACACAAAGCTGCTCGCCCCTCTCTTCTTCCCCTCCCACACCACTGTGCATTACCCCAGCAGGTTCTCAGCCCACAGCACCCCCTCTCCCCATTACCTGCCCCTGCTGTGTGCTCTGCAGGAGGCTCTGCGTGCTGCTCGGTGCCTGCAGCGTGCGCTGACAGCTCCTGGTGCACAGCCACATCCTGCAGGGAGGGCCCACGGCGGCTGTGTGAGGGCCGCAGGAACGCAGGAGAGCCGTTTGGGGAGGACAAAGCTGCTCCATGCATACCGCAGGCTCCTTGCACCCCACAGCAGCCCCAGCAGCACAGCTGTGGGTCCCTCTGCTGAGCCCATTTAACATCGCGCCGTCACCTGAGCCCTGAGGGTGGCTCGTGGGATGGATGCTGGGGGTTTTGTGCCAGCTCTGTGCCTGTCCTGCTCCTGTCAGCCTCCCCAGAAGTGTGGCCAAAGTAAGGTGGTCTGAGCCCACCCACTGCTGAAACTGGGAACTGACCTCATTCTTTCATCCCAGGGCTCATTTAGCAAAGGAATGTGTGCGAAGAGCACCTTCATGGGATCACTGCTCTGCCCCTTAAAGGCATCTGGGGCTTTGGTACCCACACCGAGCTGCCCGCTGCCCTGATCCTGGCCACCAAAAACAGAATGGAGACAGAGAGTGAAGCAGAGCTGGCAGAAGTGGGAGCAAGGCCATGGAGATGGGGCTGTACACACACCATGGCCCCACTCTGCTGCCACACATCCTTCCCGCTCCGTAATTAAGTGAGCTGAAATAAATAGGGAGGGCTTTGTCACCGCAGGGATAATTCCTCCTCCCAGGTGGCGGCTGCCTGCAGGGCTGCCCCAGAGGCTGGAAGTGGAAATTTCCCAGAAAGGGAGGAAATCACTCATTCCTGGGGTGTAATCAACCCTCGCCCTCCAACAACTGCCTCACTCGTCCCTGAACAGCGCCCTGGGGCAGCTGCTGTGCCCTTCCCAGAGACAGAACGATGGAGCTCATCATCTCTGCTCCCCTCCCAGCGCCAGGAAAGCTCACAGCACTGAATCCCACAGGGATGAACCCCAAGTGGGGGCATCCTCTCACCCCGTGCAGGCGCCCCACACGGCTATGGGGACAGCACAGCGTCAGTGGTGACAATGGCATGGGTGCATTCTAGTGGCACAGTGCCTGTGGGGCATCTCATCCCCTTTCTGGCTTCAGGCTCCCAGAAAACTTATGGGAGTACAGAGCAGTGGGAACACTGAGTCTTTAAGGGCAGGAGGGGAAATGTGGGTGCTCTGAGAGCTCTGGGGCCAAGGAAACACACGGAGTCCTTTTGGAGAAGGGATGCGGTTGAGCCGAGAGGAACCCATTCCCTCAGTGCAGGGGGAAGGGAAGTTGGGAACCCCAGAAACGGGTACCTCGGACCCACTCCCACCTGGGAAGACGAGGAGCCCCTCCCCGAGGCTCGGAACGCTGCTGGAGCTGCGCTGGGCCAAAGCGCTGAGGTCAGCGCATCGGAGCCATCTGTTCCCCAGCAGCAGAGCCCGGCTCAGCGCAGCAGCCCGGCGGCTCTGCGGGGCTGGGAAGGCGCAGCCCCCGGGGTGAGACTCATCCATTCGCCACGCTGCTGAGAGGCTTTTTTCCCCAACATTTTCCTTGGTGGCGTGAGCTGGTTTCTAAGCGGCAGCTTACCTCCCTGCTGCCAGGCCAGCAACCTGCCCCCAGCTGGTTTGTCTCACGCTGGACTAGATTACCTGTGTTCTGGGTGCTCTCACTGCTCATTTTAGAAGGCCAGTTTCAGCAAGCAGCCCCTTAGCAAAGCCAGCGAGATCTCCGAGCTCATCCCAGGTGTAACTTCAGCTTCCCGGGCCCCCTTCCAGCAGCACACAGCCGTCACTCACAGCGTCGCCTGCCCAGCTCCTTCCCCGCGGCAGAAATGGCTCCGGAGCCGCTTCTCCTCCCCGGCTGCTCGGGACGTTGGGTCCACGTGCTGCTGGCGGTGAACACAGCCCGGGGTCTGCAGGCACGCAGCGCTGAGAGCAACCCCGTGCAGCAAACACCCGCAGAATGAATTCTGCTGAACAGCAGCACCCGGCCCCGGGAGGGACCCGAGCTGCCCGGAGCACGAGGCAGGCAGCACGGCCGCCCAGCCCTGTCAGCCCCTCTCGATCCCCATCACCGGCCCCTCAGCGCCACCTAACGACGCGGCCACAGGGACAGGGACCTTCCCGGGGGAGCCAGAGGCATCCCAGTCCCGGAGAGACGGATGGAGAGCCCCAGAGATGGGGACGCAGCAGAGCGGCCACCTGGAGTACGGGCGAGCAAGCAGCAGGAAAAGGGGCAGCTGAAAGTATCGAACTGGGATTGACACCACAGTCACGATCCTTCAGCCGGCCATCAGGTTCCATCCGTGTCCTGGCTGACTTTGTCCCACGGCTGTCAGCAGCCCCGCACAAAACCCAGGGTCTCGACCAACTTCTGCATTAAGACATTGGGTCCAGCAAAGAAAGATTCACCCCTTAATCTGTCACCACAGCTCAAAACTTATCCCAAAGCATCACCTGCCTGGAAGCAGCTACTCACTGTGCTCAGAGCAAGCACCATGACCTGTGCCACGGCTACAAAAGCAGCTTAACATCAACATTCACAGCAGTGTGCAAGAGAGCTCTGGGGAAGAGCCAGCCCACTGCTTCCCCATAATCTCAAGGCAGCCACAACAGCCCCTTCACCACCACGCTTCTGGCTCTCTGCGCAGCCCTTCACCCTCACTCCCCCAGCTCCAAAGCGCCTGTTCGCCTCTGAACCCAGAGCTGATGTAATCTCCTGCTTCAGAGTTCAGCATTAGGATGGCATCAGCCCTGAAACGTAACGAGAGCCACATCACACAAGCAGATGTTCGACAAAAGCTTTATTGCTCGTTTGCGTACGAGCTCCCAGTACCACATTTCCTGAGTTTCTTAATGATCTTGCAAATGAGATTTAAATAGAAAAGGAAGGGAAAAAATACAGAAAAAGAGAGAGAAGCCACTGATCTTCCTTGCCTAGCCTGGGATCAGAGACTGGCATGGGCACACAGAACCAGGATAGGGGTAAATCCTCTACCCCAGGAGGGAATGTGGAGGAGATTGTAGCTAAGCGTGGAACTGAGACAGTCGCTGCCATCTGCCCTGGCTTGATTTACCCCCTGCCTCCAACACGGAGCCCAGTTTGTTTTTATATGCAGCCACAAGCAACAGCCGTCCTCACTACTTACACAGGTCAGAGCTGGGAGCAGCTCCAATCACACAGAGGTGACCGCAGCGGTCAGGGACAGCGTGGGTGGCAGTGGGGAGGGGGCTGTGCTGGCCTGGCCTCTGCACCACGGATAAAGAGGAGATTACTGCTCGCAGCTTGTAATCTGGCTTAAATCCTGACACCGTCACCACGGTCAATTTAGGCTAAAAGAAGCATTAATAAGCTTCAAAACACACAGGCAAAAAAAATCCCAACAGTGAGCAAAGTGAAGGGGAGCAAGGCACTGCTGCACGATTCAGCTCCAGCAGGTACCAACATACATGGATCTCCTGTGATCCGAAACAAGGCAGTTACACATCTGTTATCCCATTTCACCCCACAGGCTAGAACCCAGGCTTTGTCAGGGTTCAATTGTGGAAGGCAGAATGCAAATTAATGCCCTTGTCTGTTTGGTTTAGAGCTCTCAGCAGGCAGACAGCAAACAGTCCCTCCCTGTACAAGAAGAGCTGGCTGTCCCTGGGACAAGCTGCAGCACACACACACCCAGCTGGCAGCTCCTGAGAACAAGGCAGTCACGAAGGAGCCAGACTCAAGTGGCAGGTCCAAATTGTCTTTCCTGAAAGAGTTTATTTTAAAACAATTATTATTAAAAAAAAAAAAAGCCCGCTTACACATGAATGACAAGGCAATGAAGTCAATTGGCTTGAGGCTTAAAGGAGAGGCAGTAAGACACAAGAAAGTTTCTCTCTGCTTCTTGCCATGGGTGTAGTGTCAGGCCAAGGTTCCTGCCAAGCACACATCTCACCTGCTCTGGCCAATCTGCCAATGCCAGAAGCACCCAGGCAACACGAATCACCCCTAGGAGCCACAGCTGGCTGCAGAGATGTGGGGCCAGCCCACAGCCTCAGCTGTTCTGAGTCACTCAGGGAACGCAGAGCTCATTGTTACCAGAAGGTCCTCAGTGCCGTGTTCATTCCCAAGTCGGCAACCAGCCTGGTGCTGCCCCTGGACAGTACTGCGTGGACCAACCCTGCAGCTTCAGTGACCGATCAGTTGCAGCATCTCCCGAGGATCTACTATCTTCTCCCGGGGTTTGCCAGCAGCCTTCCCTCTTGCCACTTCGGCAGCATCTATCTTCTCCCAGTCCGAGAAGGAAACAGGACGGATCCCTGGGGTGATGGTGAGAGACAGGACTGAGACATCAACCAAGAGAAAATGAGTTCAGCCTCACCTCCCCATTAGCAGGGACCTGATGTGCAAGCAAACCCTGCCCTTTTCCAACACAGCGTCAGACTTCAGCATAGCACAGGAATAATAATTCCTAGCACCAGGAGGAGAGAGATTGCGGGTTCCAGTCAGATCTGATTAGTCAGACCTTTGCGAGCCATAACAACAGTGAGCACAGCACCACCTTAGGGGACAAAACACTTACAAAACACTTCCAGTTCACTGTTAAGCCTCAGACAGTTAAGAGGCAACCACACACTTTAATTGAATGCCTTTAAACACTGCAGCAGTAAATGACTCTCTCGGGCATTTTAATCTTTTCCCCAATTTGCCTGGAAGGATTGCTAGGAAAACCATTCAAGAGCAATAATTCACTGTCTACACCACTGACAGTGACATTGTGCCCATGGCTCATGCTGCTTTTAATGGCCTTCCCCAGAAAGTGGTCATTAACCGTAGCAATGATGCTGATTTTCAGAGAATCCGAGTCCTACTCTCCCTGCACTTCAGAGCAACAAAATAGCAGCACAATCCATTTCTCTACTTGGCTCCCAAAGGTGGCATGTTGGACTCACTGCCCCAGGAGACCCAGATCCAGGATCTGTCTGTGTCATGCTTCACGCTAGCTGCTACAGAGGCTGACACACACTCACCTCGACTACGCAGGATGCTACCCACAGCCCCAAAACCTTCTCTGGAGACGGACACATCCAGCACACCCCCCTGGAGGTCCTCCAGCACAGACTGGGCAGTGTCAAAGCTGTCGTTCATGGTGGTGATGATCACACCCACAGGTCCTCTCTTCACCCACCCACTGCAGTACAGACCTGCATGGGCACACATAGCAGCCAGGCTCAGTCTGGCATATGAACATGGACCCTTGCAGATGCAGGTTCTTGTCCTGTCCCAGCTTTGGATGTCACATCAAGCTGCAGACAGCAGCACAATGCACCCCTGCTTTGGGGACAGAGTACAGTGCTCTGACAGTGCTGTCACAGGAATCTGTGCACCTCCAGACTAGCACCAAGCAGCCAAATGGGCTTTACGGCTTCAGTAACAAGACTCCAAGGCCTAATAAAACAAAAAAATAAACATGTCCTTCAGAGCTGTTTGTTAAAAACTGCATGCCTCTAATGTTAGCTGGGACTGGGACAGGTTTTTAAGTCTGACAGAAGGAGCTGATTTTCTGTTCCGCTGCACAACCGCCGTGTATTGGTGCCCTCAGCGAGCAAAGCTTCCCAACTTAGAGCCCTCAATGCAGCAGCCATGCTCCACACACATCCATAGGTATCTGTAGATACAGACCTGGAACACCCATCACTCTGCCCAAGTTGTTGGGGATAATGCCGTGCTGTGTGTCGAAAGGAACTGCTGGGTCCAGGGGCAGGCTCCGGTAGCCAATGCTGCTGAGCACCAGCCCACACTCCAGCTCCTCCATGTCTCCAGTGGGGACAGCTTTGGCAGTGTCACCTAAGCCCTGAAAGAGGGAAGAGGCTGCTGACTATAAGACACTCACCAGAGGAAGAGCACCAGATACTTCAGGTACCCTTAATCCTCAGGGTAACTGCTAAAGGCCCTTCTGCAGCAGTGATGGGAAAGAGCTCCCTTTAAAAATGGAATGGTTCTTGGTGGTAGAACCAGCTTCCAAGGCAGCCTACCATGAGCCTCTCTGAACAGTCAGAGGATGTGAAGTCATCTTATAGATAACAGCTGCCAAGGGCTACAGGGATGTACTGCTCTATCCCCAGCACTGCTAGGGCCAGTCTGGCACCCAGGAGGACCCCTGCGAGCCGTACCTCCAAGCGGGTCAGGGCCATGCGGACACCCCTCACCCGTGTCCCATCAGCGGTGGGCAGCACCTCCTGGGGGCTACGCTGGAACTTCAAGCCCCACTGCCGGGCAATTGCTGCCTGCGCCATCGCTGCCTTCTCCCTGGGCTTTTCCAGGGCCGTTTTGATCATCAGCTCAGTCAGTCGTTTCCTGGGCCTGGGGGCATCTAAGAAGAGAGAGAGAGAGAGAGAGACACCTTCAGGTCAGAAAGGAATGTCAGCAAAGCCCCTCAGGACACGGCATGGCCACATCAAGGCAGTTTTCAGTGATGTGTGAATGTCCATTTGGAGTTTGTCATGCAGCAGGGAGTTCAGCACCTTTGAGATGACAAATGGGAAGTCAAAGTGACCAGGAGAGCTCCTGAGGCTTGAGGCCAGTGGGACGCACAAATCAAAGCTTATAATGCTGCTGTCTTGCTGGCGCTCAGAGGCAGCAGCCTGTGGAGAAGAGCAAGTCTCTGGACATCCCTGAGCTCAGTATTTTTTCTTTCTCACTCTGCAGGAAGCTTATAAATCAAAAGCCTTGAGACCTCTCATGCAAGGCTCTCTCAGCTATCCCAAACCTCCTGCCCTCATCGCTCAGACAGCTACTTTATTCCAAGAAACAATGCTGCTGTGGAAACAGAGAAATATGCTGCTCTCTGCTCTTTGAGGCCTCCCATCACTCAGAGAACAAGCCACACCACCTGCCTCTCATATGCCATGCACAGGATAAGAATTTCTCTGATGCACGTTCTGAGCACCTCCAGAACACTCTTGAATGTTTGTCTGTTGAGGTGAGTCCCTGTCTGGAGGAACATGACACACTTTCCTCACCTTTAACAGCATTTTCGAGGCCTGTGAAGTCAGCGGGGTTCAGGACAGGTTGGGTACCAGGCAGATTTATCATCTCCCGCAGCTCCTGGGAATTGCAGGCAGGGAGACGTTACCTCTGATGCAGAGATGCCATCCAACAGCCCCAGGCAAGTCCGGACTGGGAGGCAGCAAATGGCTGCAGGAACTAAGACACCCAGTCTCACACATCCACTGACAGACTGCCTCTCCCCACTGGAGAAGGGCAGCCTGAGGTCGAACTCTGAGAAAAACATTGCCCTCCAGCACCCTCTCCAGAGAGAGAGAGCCTTACCTTGATAGTGAAAGCAACTTGGAGAGGTCCCCTTCTCCCAGCCAGCCACACGCGCTTCACCTTGCTGCAGGCTAGAGCTGCCAAGGAGCAGTCAGTGATGTCTGTCTTCTGCAAGACAAAGACACGTGACAGGAGAGTGGGATGAGGTCAGATCTGGAAGGAGCAAGAGGAAGGCACAGCCTCTGAAGGTGAAAAATCAGCAGAAAAGCAGGCTGTACGTACAGAGCCTGGACAAGGATGGAAAACAAGTCATCCACCTTTGCACAAAGCTATTTGAACAGCTAGACCCTCATCACTGAACCTACTTTCTGAGGCTACACCACGTGAGAGGTAATGAGCTAACATCTCATGAGATTGCCCCAGGCCATTCACCACATGCAGGTTAACCATGGGTCTAACAGAGCAAAGCCTTCCAGTGATCTTTATTTCGGAGTGCTTGTAGTTTTGTTGGGTCACTTCCCATTTCAGGATATATAGGCACCTAAGTGAAACCCACTAGAATACACTGCTTAAATCAATGCCTGCTTGACCCAGGCAGTTCCAAGCACAAACACGAAGAACTACTACTCGTTGCCAGAGCCTTCAATTTGTATTGTTGTTTTGTTTGTTTGTTTTTTAATTTAGACATTATACAGGAACTAGCTGCACAGCTGTAACCAACCTCATGGCAGCTCTCCGGGAGGGAGAGCCCTTGCTGCTAACATCTGGGGCAGCAGCTGTGCAGAGCAGCCAAAGTACACCAGCTGCCTGTAGGGGAGCACAGCAGCAGAAGAGGTCCACTGGATTGGACCAGCACACAGCAACCAGTGTGTCCAGTGCTGCCATCAGGAGCCAGGCTGCTGCCCACAGCGACGGCAGGAAAAAAAAACAAACCAAAGAAGCCTATGGTTTGGTGGTAGAAAAGAGAGAGGAGATCCTCCTTTAATTCTTGTAGGAAACAAAGCTCAACTTTTTAGGTACTAGAATGGCTCCATACTTCTGTTCATACCTTATGGATTGTGGGGCAACAGCTTTCCCTGGTGAAAGGGCCCAAAGGCAAATAGGGCTCAGGAAGTATATTCTCAGTAGAAACAGATCTCTCTCTCCTAAGAGTTGGCTGAAACCAGAGAAATCCAGCACCCACCCAGCAGAGAGCAACTCTGGGTCACCCTCCACCTTCATTGCACCCCAACTCACCCTGAGGAAATCCAGTGGGGAAAGGAGGATGCGGGCGATATCCAGAGCCACATTGCCATGGCCCAGGATCAGCGCTGTTTCACAGCTTAGGTCAGGCTTCAGCTGCAGGGAGCAAAAGGCCCTTCCATGAGCAAACTCACCAGGCCTCTATGACATCCATCCCCCTGGACCCACGCCTACCACCCAAATTCCCTTCTGCGGGTCCCCATGTGGCCTGGCCAAAATACACTGCCAACCTACAGAGACAGTTAATCTGCTCTCACTGATGTGCAAATTGTTCACATTTCTACCATCTAAGAAGGATTTAACGTGGTTCTTGCTAATCTTTTCCAATTGCAGGCCTTTCAGGATTTAATCTGGAGCTGGATGTCAGCATTCAGATACAGCATGGGAAGGAAAGGCAGGGAAACAAACGACTGTACTCACATCCCGGTTCTCAGGCAGTCCATTGTACCAGCCCACAAAGGCTCGGGCTGAGTAAACCCCAGAGAGGTTCTCCCCTGGGATCCCCAGAACCCGGTTGTCTTCAGCACCATAACTCTAGGGACACAGACACAGTCAGAAAAGCTGGCATGTGCAGGGTTTGATACTGAAACACACGTCTGCCCTTCTGGCAATTGCTGCTGCCAGGACACTCCACGGTTGCCCACCCTCACTCACCAGCACCACGGCATGGTATGCCTGCTGCAGCTCTCCCACTGTGATGTCCCTGCCCACGGTGACATTCCCATAGTAGGCACAGCGATCTGAACGTGCAGTGTGTGTGAACGTGTTGATCACATTCTGCCAAGATCAAATAAGATCAAACAAGCAACATTATGTTCAGACCACAGCTGGTCCAAGGTCCACACTGACAGGAGGCCCCTGTCCCCACTCCTCTCAGCCTTGAAATGTTTCTCCCTGTCTTTGATTTGGTTATTCTGAGGCTCTTATCTACTAGCACTCACAGATAACTAACTCACTGTGGGACAAACAGAGAGGCAACTTGGCACAGTTTCCACCTCCCCCTGTGTAAACAAAAATCTATTTTCTGCACCCACCTGCAGGAGACAGGACCATTTTAATACCTTCAGCCCCCCTCTGAGTAAAGCCTGCTGTAGAACACCCCTTCACAAGAAGAGGCTTGCAAGGGAGCCCTCTCAAACACCCCCTTCCATTCAGGGTGCTGCCTGCCAGACCCTACTGGTTTCAAGTCTTCCTGAAAGCCACTACACCAAGGGAGGACAGCACTCCAAGTCCTTTCCTCTGAGTGACTGAGGCTATTCAGCAGAACCACTGCTGGTACAACCAGACAGAGACAGTGGAATGGAACAGTTACCCCCAAACCATGTACATACTTTATATCCATACTTCCCATTTTTCAGATCAAAAGTGCATGCATTTTGGTCTGACAATCTCCTGAGATTAACTGGGGTAACCATTACAAAATATTGCTGTATCTGGATCTCCTGTGTCCTCCCACTGCTACCACCTCCACCTCAGATACAACATCTATCTCTCCATACAATTCTCACTCACTGCAAGGCAAAGGAAAATGACTGATTTAAAAGAGCTTCTTGATTCAACTTCTCCTCACTCAGGTGTGCACCTACACCACAGCTCTATCACCCCAACAACAGATCCACATTTTTCCAATCACTGATACTGAGTACAGTCTGAGCACACCCAGGCTAGGGCAGAACACAAGAGGAGCAGCCAGTACGGTGCCGCAGCACTGCAGGAGGGAAGGCAATATCCATCAACAAAGCGTTCTGGCATCCACCACATCTCTGTACAACTTGTTCCAGTGCCTCACCAGCCTCACTGTAAAAGATTTTTTCCTTATATCCAACCTAAATCTACTCTCTTTGAGCTTGAAACCATTTCCCTTTGTTCTATCACCACACATCCTGCTCAAGAGTCTGTCCCCTTCTTTCCTGTAGCTTTCCCTTGGATACTGAAGGCCGCTATCAGGTCACCTCACAGGAGAGGCCTCACCAGCACAGAGCAGAGGGGCAAGATCACCTCCCTGCCCTGCTGGCCACACTGCTTTTGACGCAGCCCAGTGCTCCTCACTCTTGTTCTAAGTCAGTCTGAACAGCGCAGGGAGCCAATCTCAGAGCAGCACTTGCCATCACACAGACTCTGTGTTTCTGCCCTGTATTCAGAGCCCTGAAGCCAGTTCTTCTCTATCTCCAGGCCACAGCCTCAGTATTGGCAAAGAGGTTAAAGCATTGAAGACACTGAAGGACTACTCCAGCACAACAGCCCCTGCTCAAAGCGAGCCGTGAGGTCAACTGCCTGGCCTGCACTCACCACCACATTCAAACACGTGGGCAAGGGAAGGAAGTCAGCACTGACCTTCACTTCAGGGTGATCTGGTGCCACTCCAAAACGGACGAGCCCAAAAGGAACAGGCAGTTTCTCATAGATGTCCACTTGTGCCAGGTCATGGTGCTAAAGGAAAGTAAAGGTTAAGGAATGAGGATAGAAAGGCCTCATGAAGCCCAGCAGCTCAGGAGGGACACACACCGCTTGCCCACTGCTGGGGAAATGCAGGGCAAAAGGGAGCGCCGCACAAAAATCCTGTGGCCAGAAACTGGTGAAGAGAAGGGAAGTCATCCTGTTCCTGTTCTTCAAAGGTCCTTTACACACAAGCCATTACCTGATCCTGCCAGCTCAGACTGCAAGATGCAACAGAGAATGTAAAGCTAATAACTGTACCTTTTGGGGGCTCTCTCCTCACTCTCATCCCACAGCCCTGCTTCTATTCTGACCTCGTAGCCGCCTTGCTGGGCAAAGGGCACCAAACAAAAAGCTCCCTCTGTGCTGGTGAACACACCAGGCTAAGAGCCTGAGGGCACCCTGAGCTGAGTCACCTCCAGGTTTGGGCCAGAGCTTTACGCAGATGTTTTGCTGTAAGGCTTTTGCTATCTTTTATTTTTAGTCAGTTTCTTCCTGAAGATTAGGCAGCCCTGAAATTTGTCCCCGAGGCTTAGCAACAGCTAATTTCCAAAACGTATCACAGACATCACAGCACAGATAAACGTTGGGGTTAAGCTGATGTACCTCTGGTTGGTACCAGCAGTTCAGTTTTATATTTCAGTCTCATTTCCCATCAGGGATTAGCTCAAGCGCTAACACCTACAGGGCAAAGGATTACCTTTTTGCCTCACTTCAAGTGGAGAAGGAGTCAGGAAGGCAGATGCCACCTGCATTAGTGAGCAACACCTCTAGACAAACCAGATCTCCGCTGGTTATTTGATTCTAGAAGAGTCACAGAATTTTTAAATGATTTCAGTTGGAAGAGACATTTAAAGTTCATCTATTCCAAACCCAAAGCAATGAGCAGGGACACCTACAGCTCAGTCAGGTTGCTCAGAGCCCCCTCCAGCCTAACCGTGAGCATCTTCAGGGAAAGAGCATCCACCACCTTTCTGCGCAGCCTGTGCCAGCGCTTCACTACCCTTACTGTAAAATCCTGTTCCTTACATCCAATCCAGGTCTCCCCTCTTTCAGCCTGAAACCATTTCCCCTTGTCCCGTCACAACAGACCCTGCTGAAGAGTCCGCCTCCTCTCCTACAGCCCCCTTTTAAACACTGAAGGCCTCTCTCCCTGGAGCCTTTTCTTCTCCAGGCTGAACAACCCCAGCTTTCTCAGACTGTCCTCACAGGGAGGCGTTTCACCCTCCGGCATCTCCGGGTCGTAACTCACAGCAACACGGCCAGGCCGTATTTTGGCCCAAGCGACCCCGGGGCAGCGCTGCCCATCCCAGCCCTACAGAGCAAGGATGACTCCGCGGGGCCAGGGCCGCTCCAAGCTGCAGAGAGGCGCCCACAGAACCGCCGCCACGTCCCCGGAGCTCCCGGACCGCTCCGTCAGCCCCGGCGCCGCTACCTTCAGGATGTGCTGCGCCGTGTAGAACCCCGCGGGGCCGCTGCCCACCACGCAGATCCTCGGGGCCGGGGCACGCGAGGACAGCCAGCGCCGGAGACCTGCGGGGAGAAGGGACGCAGCGGCTGAGCCGGCCGAGCCGCGGCTCCCCGCCCCGCAGCACGCACCCACGCG
>JAOWBP010004377.1:9271547-9282565 GCA_028571105.1 Tragopan temminckii
CATGAATCCTCCAACACCTTTCATGCTGACACCAAATTTCTGCGGGGAGCTGCTCAGTGCCAGGGAATCCGCTCTCACAGGATTCCCAGGCCCGGGGCACCCTCTGCTGTTAGGAGGTGCCAAGATGAGCCCGGATGTTGCCCAAGGCACGTGGCTGTGGCAGAGCATTGTATCACCCAGTGAATCCTAACCCCTGGGCCACACCATCAGGGAGGAGGAATTTCCTGCTCCTCTCCGTGCTGAGCCCCAGCAGTGCCCTATGGCAGCAGGGTTCTCTGCCGGCCTCGTGCCCGGCTCCAGGGGTGGCACGGGATGGGCTGGGAACGTGGTGAGAAAGGGAGGGCAGCCCAGAGCAGCACCAGGTGCAGCGACTGAGCCTGGGGTGACGGCGTTGAGTCCCACCCGCAGGTCCTCTACCGCTCAGCCATCCGTCATGGATGCACCGCACACAGAGCTATTTGCTGCCGGGATCCTTCAGGTGAAAAGCAGCCCAGTAATGCCTGCAATTCATTACTGAGGTTGTTTAATGATTCCTGCACTATTACTCGCTACGCTTGTTATTACTATGCTCTGTGGTGGCTCCCACGGGAGCCCGAGAGTGTTGCCCAAGGCAGGAAACGCTCCTTCCTCTGTTTCCGCTGCCAGTGCGGCTCCTTGCATGCTGCACTGTCCCTGGAGGCATTCAAGGCCAGGATGGATGTGGCTCTGGGCAGCCTGATCTGGTGGTTGGTGACCCTGCCTGCGGCAGAGGGGTTGGAATGAGATGATCATTGTGGCCCTTTTCAACCATTCTCTGATTCTGTGCACAGTCTGCAGTGCCCACATGCTGTTCAGAGGCTCTGGACAAGGTGAGCACCTTGTGTATGGAGAGCTGTGCGAGCCCTTCTTGTCCCCTGCCCTCTTCTGGGCAGCCCAGCTGCAAATGCTCTGATGGTCCCCACTGCTGACTGCCAGCCAGGGGTTTTCTCTCCATGAGGCAGTGCATCTCACAAGCAGCTGCTTGAGTCCCCTAATAAAACCAGCAGGGATCAGCAGAAGGCAGCTGAAAAGTCATCTGTGTTTTACTGGACTTTCCAGCAGGCCCCGTACTCTTCAATCTTTGCTTACAGAAGTTTCCCACTTACTGTGAACGTATCGGTCATGTGAGCAAAAGGAACGTACCAGTGGGTCCACATCCACGGACCGATTTTTAAGCGGTCCTACATGGAGCCAGGACTTGGACCTCACCGTCCCAGCCGGGGGCAGCCCACGGCGCGGCGACAAAGCGGCGCCTTCAGCTCCGGCCCCTCCGCGCTTTCCGAAGGCAGAACGGGGTGCGGTGCAGCCGGTGGGTGGCAGCAGGGCAGCGGCAGCGCCGCGTGCGCTGCGGCAGGAAAGGAAATCAGCCGGGGGGGTTTCTTATCGAGGAACGAAAGTCGGTCCGCGCTGCGTCTCCTCGCCTCCCTGCTGAAATGTAACAGTAAAGTCACACGGAGCCCCGCTGAAGGCTCCCGTCCGCCCCAGCCTGCTCCCATCCCAGCTGCTCTGCGTGTTGGGCTCGCTTCTCCTCGAAATGGGAGAGGAAAACCTCCCAGCGGGCAGCGAATGGCGAGCCCACCCTGAAAGGCGGCGCGTCGGCGGAGGGGAACAGAGATTCCCGTCCCCAAATGCTGCTCCGCTTTGGTGCTAAACCTTCCTCCTCATGGGCGTCGTGGGGCGATACTGGGCTGCCCTTGGCAACGAAAAGATACAAACACAAATTTCTTCTTTTTCCTTAAAAACATTCCTGTGCAGGGCAGGCTGGGAGCACGCTGACGGGAATGGCACAGGGTGAGGCACAGTGTTTGCTATGCTTAGTTAACCAGAACACCAAGCCCAACGCCGTCCGCAAAAAGTTCATCACCTGAAGTGTCTTCTCTCGAGGGATGAGAGATGCTGCAGTGAAATTCGCTTGGTTTGGTGGCTTTGCTCTGCCTGTGGCAGCTGTGACCCTGCGGCCGAGCGGTCGTGCCGTGCTCAGCAGTGCTCTCACCTCATGCCCTCCTCGGGTAAATAACTCTTATCTCCTCATCTCTCATACTTCCCCAAAACCAGCAATTGCCCAAAATGGATCGCGTGAGTTTTCCTGAGAAGTCCATGAAGCACTGCTGTCAGCTCCAGACATGGTATAAATCACGGAGACATCCCAGCGGGTATAAATTCTTTGACTGATTGAGCTGCAGCAACGGGAAAACCTCTCCAGCAGCCCAGCGAGAGCAGGGTTTGGATTCCAGGCAGCAAAGCAGGTCGGTGAATGCTCAGTTTGAGCAGTCGCTTTGCTTTGTTTCAGGCTTTTCACAGGGAATTGAGGTGCTGAGCCTGCTACAAAGGGCTGGCAGAGATGGCTCACGTCACTCTTGCAGGAACTGCTGCAAACCACAGTGTGACGTTCTGCAGGCTCCCGGGGTTTTCTCACCTTTCCTTGGCCTTCTTCTTAGCCAGCATGACATTTTTTCTCAGAACATTTAGTGGTTGGCATGTAGAAGTCAAACCACATTGGACGTTTGCCCCAGGATATTTGATCTTGGGAGTGCTCTCCTGGTGTCTTTCCAGTATCTTACATCAACAAACATCAGTATATACGTTGCATGGCAAATTAGGCACTGCTTTGTTAAACAGACCTGTTATCTGCCCATGCAAAAGCATCTTAAGCAAGGGGAACCGGGAAGAAACAGTTTGAATATAAGCTCATTCCTCTTCTTGCCCCTCCTTTCGCGTTCCACTGACACGTTCTCTCCTCTGCATATCATGTCTCATGTTGGTCCAGCCCTGGGCTGTTCAAAATGAACTGACTTCATGCTCATGGTCTCTCCTCCCAGCAGCATTCCCCCTCAGCTGAACCATGACTGAAGAGACCGTGCAGAAGGACAGTGAGATCAGACGGTCCAACTCCAGCATGGGCTGCGGATCCAAGGATGACAAAGCCAGCCTGGCTCCCAACCCGATGATGTCCCTCAGCCCACAGCCCCACCAGCCCTCCGCTCCAGGCTCCAAGGAGGTGTGGAAGAAGGGCGGACGCATGTTCTCCATCCTTCTGGCCGTGCACTTAGCCCTGCTGGCTTGCACGCTGGTGAGCAGCGGGGCTTTTGAGAGAATTGCCGTGCACGATTACGATGTCTTTTTCCTGCTGACTGTCATGATGCTGATAGTCATCATATGGATTATCTTCTACCTCGTCAGCACCTCCCGGTGCCCAGATGCCATCCTTTGCAAAGACTCCCACGCTGGACCCATCTGGATGAGAGGTAGGACCTTGGGGATGAGGGCTGGAGGTGAAACCACAAGATGTCAGAGATGACCTAATGTTCATTCAAACCCTTTGAAGTGTTTTGAATGTATTCCCTGGCAGGGGAACTCTAATTTAGCACAGCACTGAGTTAATTTCACATTTACACAGTTTGGTCAGGCCCAAGAATCACGTCTTCTCCATAAACCTTCCTTGAGCACAGCTACTATAGCTCATCTCCAAGCAGTGTGTACTTACAAATTACATCCTTCTCCTCAATCCATGCAGGAGGCATTGAGAAGATGGCATATCCAGGCTATAGCATGTCAAGAATCGTGGTGATATGGCACTGAGGGACACGGTTAGCAAGTGTGGTGAGGATGGGTCAGTGGTTGGACTTGATGATCTGAGAGGTCAATTCCAACCTTAATGATTCTATGGTTTTACGAGCAGTTCATGTGAGCTTTAAATATTACACAAATGAACAACCAGCAGGGACACAACCTCCTACCCCCATGCTGGGCAATACCATCATCTGCTCCTAGACCCTCAGCTGCCAAGTCTCACTTTATCCACAATGGCCCTTGGTACTTTATAATACCAGGTTCCTCCCGAGACTTGCAAGTCCTGTTAGCTCCAGTCAGAGCAGAGAGATGACTTGGATGACTTTCCAAAATCCCTTCCAGCCAGAAGTACTTCACATGATTCCATTGGTGCTAAGATGTCTTGGGTGGTGGGAAAGCAAAACTGAGGTAGAAATAAAGTCTCTCCATGGCAATAGTTCATCCTCTTCCTTTCATCCAACTGCATTAGCCTATGCATGCAAACATCTTCTGTTTGGTTCTGGTTCTTCAACAGGAGGCCTGATCCTATTTGCCATTTTCAGCCTCGTCATGGATGTGTTCAAAATAGGATATTACTCCAGCTTCTACAGCTGCCTGTCTGCAATCAAAATAATGTACCCCATCGTGCAAGCAATATTCGTGGTTGTGCAGGTAAGATGGTTGATCTGCCCCAGGGAAGAAGGTCCAATCCCAAAGGAAGAGTCCAGCAGCTGAGGTGAAAATAGGGTTTGGGTATGGGCAGAGCAGAGGCAGTGGCAATGGGCAGGAGGAGCAAGAAAAGAATAGCCAGCATACAAAATGGTCAGCACTATGGGCTAACAGCCACAAAGTGAAAGAGATCCCTGCTTCAGAATAATGACTTTCTTGCAACTAAGTTTTCTTGTTTCTCCTCTTGTCCTTGCCAGACATACTTCCTGTGGATCTCTGCCAAAGACTGTGTCCATGTACACCTGAACGTCACCAGGTGAGCACTGCTGCTCTTTGATGCAGAGAAAGGAGGTCTCTGCAAACCTCCTGCACTCATACAGCTGAGAGGCAACAAGGGGATACTTCCATCTGCCCTAATGCTAGCCCAAATTCAACCTGCTGAGCACTCAGCTGGCCCCAAGTCCCAGCTCAAGCAGTTGAGGCTTATGACCAATGGATTGAGCAGAGCTGGGATCCAGTTCAAGGATGTAAGTGTTACTTAAACAGATTAGCATGAAATAAATAATTAGCACTAAGTAAAATCCTTCATAGCTGACTTCTTTTTTCCTGGAAAAGACAAAGATCAGTAGGTAAGCCTCAAGTTAAACACGAAATAAGGTCTTGTCCACTTTTGCAACACCAGAGACCAACTCAAACCTATTCATCCATTCTGTTGCTCAAAAGCAACAAGAGGATTTGGGCTTTGCTAATTCTCGTGAAGATGGACACAAGGTAGGAAGAGAGTGAGAGCAGCATAAGAAAAGTTTGGGCTTTACAGCCCTGACCACTAAAGTGTCCACCAACGTCCTTTGGCAGTTCCTGCAGCCCCTCTGACTGTGTGCACATCTGCTACGAGGATGGGAGAGATGTGGCATAGAGCCATTGCCGTGATCTCATCATCCTCCTCTTTCTGCAGGTGTGGCTTGATGCTAACTCTGACCACAAACTTAGCGGTGTGGATGTCAGCGGTGACAGATGAATCTGTTCACAAAGCGCATTCAAAGCTGAAGAAAAATACAACGGAGGAGCTGTTCAGGTGGCTCCTGAAAGGTAATTCCCTCATTTGTGAAGCCAGCTGGTCCAGGAACTGATCTGAAAATCAGGTTTTACCCATTTTCAGAAGGCCCATCTAGAGCTGCTGTGTTAGCAGCCAGGTGATAACGTTCATTTCCTAACAAATAGATGGAGTCAGGAAGGTGGAAGGATTTGGACAAGTGGAATGGGAATGAAGAAGGGAGGGAAAGAAAGATCTAACCTGCTGCCTGTCTGGCTTCTTTGGAAAAACATGAATACCAGAAAGCTGCAGTAGATGTGTCCTCATTTCCAAAGTGGTCACATTCTTTTGTTGGCTTTGTTTTCTCTGCCCCAAAGTATTCGGTTTTCTGGGGCTGCCAAGAAGTGCTGGCTCCCTGCCGTAACACCGCTGCGTCTGTGCTTTCATCTTCTTTCAGTGGGAATGAGAAGTGGCTCAACAGAAGCGTGCAATTGCAACAGCCAAATCTGCCAGATCTTCAAGAACGGCTACTTCTGGCTGTACCCCTTCAACATCGAGTACAGCCTGTTCGCCTCCGCCATGGTTTACGTCATGTGGAAGAACGTCGGGCGCTTTATAGACCACCACTCCCACCACGTCCAGCACCTGAAGTTCAAGCTCTTCCGAAGAACCTTCTTTGTGGGCATTGTGCTGGGCCTCATCATCCTGGTGGGCGGCTTGGGAGTCCTTATTGTTTATGAGGTGCAAGTAAATTCCAGCACTGAGCCCAGCAAGAAGAGCCAAGCACTCACCATGTACTACATCTTCAACATTGTTTGTCTGGGCCTGATGTCCCTTGTCTGCATTGGAGGCTCTGTCATCTACCGCTTCGACAAGAGAGACATGGACCGGCACAAGAACCCGACGCGGACGCTGGACGTGGCGCTGCTGATGGGGGCTGCCCTGGGGCAGTACGCTATTTCTTACTACTCCATCGTAGCCATCGTGGCCAGCACGCCAAGGGACGCCATCAGCGCGCTCAACCTCACTTACGCCCTCCTCATGATCGCCCAGCACACTTTCCAGAACATCTTCATCATTGAAGGCCTTCATCGGCAGCCCCCCAAGGAGGACCACAAGCACAGCTCTCACCAAAAGGATCTCTACGGTCTCACCTTTGTCAACGTCAATGCAGTGTCCCTCCGGGTGCCCGACAGTGGCAGCGCGTCGGCACCGAACCCTGCCCCCAGCACTGAGGGCACCCATCCTTCCGACCTCGTGCGGTCCCTCATGGCTCCCAAGAAGATAAACTGGCGGAGGAAGCTCTTAAGGGAGATCTCCATGTTCCTCCTGCTGTGCAACATCATCGTGAGTACATGCAGAGAGAAGAGCTCCTCGGGGTGGGGGAGGAGGGAAGCGAGCACAAAGGAGAAGTAGCTCTGGAGGAAAGGATGTGCCCGTACAAAAACTGTCCTTTCTGCACTTCCTCTACACAAGAAGCAGATTTATTTGTACCTATGAGAGCAGGCAGCTGTAATTCCCTCATCACTTAAAAGAGCAGCTGCCCTGGAGTTTAGGTATTTTAGGCTATGCTGGCAGAGGCCACCCCTTATCAACAGAATAAAAGATGTTGGGTGCATCCAAAGAAAGCATCTAGTCTGGGGACTGAAACTAAACAGTCATCAAGGTCCCTTCCAACCCAAACCCTTCTATGTTTCTATGTAGAATGACCTGAGATAAGGTGTAGGTTTTCTGGAGAAAAGGCAGCACGACTTTTCTCAATACCCACAGCCTTCAAGCCCAAGCCTGGCCACCTTCAGAGGTGCTGAGCTGCACCCTGCATCCTTGCAGAGCCTCCGAGTGCCCAGCTGGTCACATACATTGTGTCCTCAAACCAGCTGTACGTATCAGCAGACAAAGAGCATACTGATGACCCCCACACAACCAGATACGCACACGGCTGAGCCCGGCTCAGTTTGCACACACAGAGCTGCTGCCAGCTCAGCCCCTCATGCCTGCCCCAGCCAAGGAGCCGCTGCTGCGAGCACAGCGTGCCCAACGGCGTCCCATAGTGAGGGCTTTGGCACTCAGTCCAAGGCACAAACTGCAGTTCTTCTTTGGGTACAGCAGACCATACCTGATCTTGATGCCAACCCACGCTCCTGGCCCGCGCCCAGGAGGTTCTCCTCACCTCTCAGTAGCCGTCAGTGCAGGTTCGTGCTGTGCTATACGCCTTTCTCACTGCAGTGTCTTCTCCCATTTCTCAAACAGCTCTGGATCATGCCGGCATTTGGTGCCCGGCCCCACTTTGACAATGACACAGAATTGAACTTCTATGGTGATTCCATGTGGCCGGCCATTGTGGACATTTGCCTGCCCTTTGGGATCTTCTACCGAATGCACGCAGTGGCCAGTTTGCTGGAGGTCTGCATCATGTCCTGATGAACTCTCTCGGAAGGAAGATGAGAACCTCCTCAACCCACCCACCTTCGTCCCCCACGTCCTGAGGGCTCCTCACCACTGCCTGAATCGTGTCCTCCTGCAGTGTCGGGGCATTTCTGAACTGTCACTGAAGATCATCCCAATATAGCTCCAGATTTTATTTTTGCTACATGTGTGTGGATGTGCACGTGAGTGTGTTTGAAGTTCTTATACCTTAAAGAAAAGAAAAAAAAGAAAAAAAAAGAAAAAAAAAAAAGGAACCAGAGTAAGACGATGGTAATTACCCTCACTTCATGCAGAGAATCATCTTCCTCCCTAGAGCCCATTCACCCCACACCACTGCTTTACTCTCCCAGGAGTGGTTGGCCCCACGGGCAGTCACTGCCTGTGCAGAGGGGTCGGCTCAGGAGTGAATGGCAAAGGAAGGGAAACCACTGCACCTCTGGTACGGCCAGTCAGAAACCACCCACTGCCCTGCAGAGATGTGAAAAACCACCGCTGCCACCAAAGGCTCTGGGAATGCTTTGTCTGCCCTCTGCCTCGCCTGTCGCTACTGCCCACGCTGAGCCCCCCAGCACAGCCCTTCCCCTGCAGAGCAGGGTGGGGTGCTGACAGCTGCGCCGCTGCAGGAGGGCTGAGCACGGGGCTGTCCTGGCACTTTTCCCCCCTCATTTCCCTGAATCAAGAGCCACGAAGATCATAGGGGCGAGGGAGCACAATGAAGAGGTTTGTTTTTCTTTTCTTCTTTTTTAATAGATTTTTTTTTAAATAGCTTAACCTTTTTGTACACAAAATTATTTATTGATGTTCACTGTAATGCTCAACTCCTGGAGGGTCCCTCCGTGCCCTGCAGTGCAGAAATCATCCCACCACTACCGCTTTCCCCTCCGCCTCCTGTGCCCTCAAGGTAGGACTGCAATGCACTGCCAGCCCTGGAGGATTCGGGGCCCACGCACACAGCCCCAGCACGCACCTCTGGGCACCTGCAACTCTGTGGACCGTGGCATCACAGAACGGACTGGGTTGGGAAGGACCTTAGGGATGACCCCGTTCCACAGCTCCTGTTCTGTGACCCAGGGCTGCAGGTGGTAGGAATGGGCTCACTGCACTGTGCAGAGCCCAAGCAGAGCCGCGGCTGCCCACGCTGCCTGGAGAGGTGTGTGCCCAAAGGGCACAGCTGTGCTTTACCTGCACCTCAACACACCCATGGTTACTGTTCAAATAAAGAGTGCTCCAGAGATGACAGAGATTGAGCCTTTTCTTACAGGTATGTGTGTGTGTGTGTGTGTGCATCTGTCAAAGAAAATAAAAAATAAAAGCAGATTGGGATACCTGGCATTAAGCGGAGTGGTTTTCCAACTTCCCTGCCCAGGGACAGCCTGGATGCAGCTCCTCAGGTGGGTCCTCCCCTCCACGGGCCTGGGAGCTGCCCCACTGCCCCTCCTGGCCCCACGGACTGGCTCTTGTTTCAGCATTGACGTGGTAAGGATAAAATCTCTGCCCAGAAATTTTACCTTTCCTAAAACAAAAGCTCTCTCAATTTTGGCTGCAGGAGCCACAGGTTACGGCAGGAATGAGACACACATGGTGCACAGACGTCACTCTTACGTACACCTTTACACTGCTTTAGCCCACACTGCTCAGGGGAAATACCACCTACAAGCACAGCTCTGCTCCTTGGGGGCACAACAGGTTTCCTCCATCACGCCCCAGGTTCCCCAGCCTGGGCACAGACCGGTAACTGCTGGGGCTGAGTGGGTGCAGGGGCAGATCCACTGCAGCCCCCAGCCACAGAACAGCTTGTGTTAAAAGGGACCTCAAAAGACCAACCGAATTGGTGCAAGGTGACAGGGCAGTAGGAGCCACAGCACCCAACCACAGGACATCCCACTGGGATAAATAAAGCCCCGAGAACACTGCAAACTGCTCCGTCCCACACTGCAGCTCCTGGGCGCAGCAGTGCCTGTCTCTGGAAGACAGCCCGGTGCAGTACCTGGAAATGCAGGGATGCCATCAGTCGAGAGCTGCTCTGTCCTTTGTTCGTGTGTCCCTGGGGCAGATGCCTGCAGAAAACACCGCTGTCGGCTCTTTCTTCCTCTCCTGGAGGTGGGGACACTGAGGCGCCTGAATGGGGAGAAGGACATTCCTCCGGGCGGCTGCTTAAGTGGCAAAAATGAAGAGCTGCAGGAAAGCAAAGGGCTTCAAAGGGGTTCTCATGTCATGTGAGTTCAGTGGGAGCTGAACCCACCAACACAAATCCAGCAGCCCGGGGTCAGTGCAGGGCCTGCGTGGAGACAGGCAGCAAGGAGCAGGAAATCAGAAAGCGCTGCTCCAAAAACAGCAGGGAAGGTCACAGGAAAGGTCACAGGCAACGACCTGAGTCATCATCCCAGTGCTGCCACAGCTTTCCATCCCCTCCTCTGCTTCTTAATCATCTGTTATTTGAGGGTGAGTTTTGTTTTATTAGGGGAAAAAGAAGTCTTTTATCAGGGTGATTTGCTCTGAGGTGTGTCAGAGACAGGGGAGGAATCCAAGTTAATCATTGCTGTCTGTGTGGAGCTGGAAGTGGATGCGGGCAGAAGTCCCAGGGCAGGGGGTGAGGATGGGGCTGCAGCACACGGTGGGGCTCAGCCCTACAGCAGGAGCACAGCAGGGCCAGGGCAGGGCTGGGACAGCACTCTGCAGAGGTGCTGCCGTGCTGAATCTCCCACCAGGAGCACCCAAATTCCAGGGGAAGATCCACATGACCAGTGAGGAAAACGCAGCGCTGAGCATCACCAGCACAGAGCCTCGTGGGCTCAACCTGCCCAGCTCTGATGCGACCCCAGTGGGTGCTCACCCACCAGCCCCGCAAGAGACGTCACTGTCACAGTTATCAGTAGAGGGAAAGGAGGAAGGGTGTGGGCTGGCCCGGGAGCCACAAGGCACGCAGCATTCCTCAGAAAGCCCTTGGACAAATACAGCCGCTGGGCACCAACCTCCTTCCTCCTTGGCTCCTGTTTACAGATCCGCTTGGCCCAGCCTGGATGCTGTTAGTGCTAAGCGCACAGATAACGCCAATAATAAGCACCTTGTTGATAGCAGAGGGGCAAACATCACTGATAGCTTTCAGCTGCTTGCCCTCAGCTTCCCAGTAAAGGCAGCTGCTCCCACACGGTGATTGGAACTGCCTGGGACCGACCCAGTCAGCGCAACTCATCCTTTCCCATTCAGCCCCGCTCCTGCTTACTAAACGATCGCATCTGTTGGTTAAACTTGGCTCAGTACATCTAATTTAAACACCTACCGTTCTGCGAATCACAGAATCAGTCGGGTCGGAAGAGCCCTC
>JAOWBP010004377.1:9283777-9294531 GCA_028571105.1 Tragopan temminckii
CCCCACCCGCTGTTGGGCTCTTGGACGCTTTTCCCAGCTCTCGCCTCCCAGCTCACGTGTTTGGCAGCTGCAGGAAGCAAGGTGCTGCTGGGGGCTCATCCTGGGACACAGACAGCCCCTCTCCTCACATCAGGCCAGGCTCAGTCAGAAATGCCAAACCCCCGTTTTGAGCCACACAACCAGAGCAATCAGCTCACCACAAATCCCAAACAGAAATCAATGCGACACGAGAGGGAACAGTGACAGCACAACTTGGACCCAGAACATCCCCAAACCATGGCTGAGCCCACGGGGTTTGCACGTGAGGATCTGGTTCTGAAGTCAGCATTTACAGCTCAGAGCCATCCCCCAAAGCAGCCACCTCTCTGCCAAAAATCCTCAAATTGGTGCAGTCCCCACACTTTGGCTGGACCACGAGCTTTTTCTTTTGGATCAGTTGGTGTACCTGTGCCACAGGTAAAGACACAAAGTAGTGGTACCCCAGAGAAAAACCTTCAGAACTACCTGGAAACAAAAGAGAGGGGACCACAAGTGGATGTTAGCCAAAGCTAAGTGCTCCCATCTCTGCAGCGCAGAACAAGCTCACACCACGAGATTAGCCTTGAACTTGCTCAAGCCATGGCACGAATTAGTCACAGTGGCTTGTGGTTTTACCAGTTGGCACATCCTGTGCCAAGGCTGCTGGCATGGGGCAATCCAGCAGGTGCATAAAGGAGCCGTTTCCCATTGGCTGCCCTTGTCAGAGACGAGAGTGTCTCGCTGACTAATTAATGTAATGACAATAATAGACCCAAAGTAAACAAGGTGGAAAAAGAAAATCAATGGGCTCGGAGCAGAGGCCGCACTGAGCGGGGAGCAGCACTGCCGGCACCTCAGCCCGGCAGGAGAGGCACAGAGCATCGCAGCAGCACGGCTGGGAGGTAAGGACAGCCGGCTGCTCACAGCAGCACACGGGTCAGGGCACGGGGCCACAGCAAGCAGCGGCTGTGCACAGCATCGCCTGGGCACTGGGACCTCCGCGACGTGCTTCCTTCCGGTTCTTCTGCCCCTAAAGCAGGGTAGGAGAGGGGAGAGCCATTGCTTCTGCGCTTGTGTGAGAGCTAAACAGGAGGAGAGCTTGGGAGGCAAAGAGGGAAGGGTTTAGGGTCCATCTCCTTTAGCAGAGTGCACTGAATCCCTGTGGACCAAAGGCAAACAGCATCTCGGTGTGCACGTGAAGGAAGAGGGAAGCACTGAAATATAAATCCCTTCTCAGACAACTTCTGCCTCAAAGCCCCATGACAACTGCACACAGTTCCCACCCCAACGCATCCCCAGTGCTTTCAGAACAGCTGCAGCCCCAAGCAAAAGCAGCTCCCATACCCTGACCCCATGGGGAAGCAGCTCTGCCCCACCGCTGCTCACAGCCAGAGATCACTCTGCCATGAGCAAATCTTCTGCTGAGGTCTTTCCCAGCGCTGCACAGAACAGCTTCCAGGCTGCGGCCATTTATCTGAGCCAGCCCCTCAAAATGCTCTGGATCAGCTCGTGGCTCTGTGCTTCAAGGAGGAAAGAAAGAAAACCAAACGTTAACTCTGCTCTATTCTCAGCCTCTGGGAAGCCAGGGTGGGTCTTTTCCTCACAGCTTGGATAAACTTACAAACACTCTTTATTCCCCTCATCAGCTCTGTCACAATTTCTGCAGCCGTATAAAGAGTCCATAAGCACAAGGAGGAGGTTGGTCCCACCAACCAGAACCAAACAGCTCTGAATTTTAAAGCAGGTCTGAGCTTGCTCTTCATTCCCACCTATAACTCTTGCAGCAACAGAGAGGAGGAAACCTGAACGTGGGCTGTGCGTGGAGGTGGAAAAGGTAAGGAAGGGAAACCTGGCATCCAGCTCCCAGTGCTGGTGGGGTAGTCATCAAATACCCCTTTTAACACCCGTGTCTATTGACATCTTTTGGCAACGTGACCTTTTTCCCACTACTCTACAATGACTCTGTCCCCCAAATGCCAAACGTGGGCTAAACCCTAATCTATTCTCCCCACTCACCCAACTCTCTCTATAACCATCCCTCCCCTTTAACCCCTCTCTGCTGCAGGTGACCCGCAGGCAGCCCAGCCATGCCAGGCAACAAAGCCTCCAAGCAAAAGCCTTGCCACCACTGCAACAGCAGGTTGGCCTCAGCTCCACCGGGCACCTCCACGATCCACTATGAGAAGTCGTGGCTGTACCGGCACTGCTCCCTGCAGCAGAGGGACAGACAGGCTCAGAAATCGGGGCAGCTCTTCTCAGGGCTGCTGGCCCTGAACGTGGTGTTTCTGGGCAGCGCCTTCATCAGCAGTATGATTTTCAACCACGTGGCCATCACGCTGGCGGACGTCTGGATCCTGCTGTCCATCCTCAAGGTCTTGTGCCTGTGCTGGATTATCTACTACCTGCTGGGCACCAGCCGGCAGCCGCACGCCGTGCTCTACCGGGACACCCATGCTGGGCCAGTGTGGATTAGGGGTAAATCCTGCTTTAGTTCATCATCCCATGCCTTTCCCTTTCCTCCCAGCGCTTGGAAAATACAGAAGTTCTTTCCTTGCCACTAAGAGTGTGGAGCCGCAGGAGATGGAGTCAGGGCTTTGCCAGGGCATAGCTGGAGCCACGGGAGGAAGCAGAGCAGCCAGGAGAGCCCTGGACTCGGCTGTCCTCCATCCTCCTGAGCAACCCCACACTGCGGTCCCTTCTCAGAGCACAGCCTCAGCTCAGCATCCAAGCACAGCAGCCCCACACTGCTCTCCTTTCACAGAGCAGCACAGTGAGAGGTTTCTGCCCTGTGAGTCACATCCCAGTGTGACATTGGCTTCCCTGGGAGCTTTCTCACACTTTGTGGGATGCCA
This sequence comes from Tragopan temminckii, assembly GCA_028571105.1. NCBI lineage: Eukaryota > Metazoa > Chordata > Aves > Galliformes > Phasianidae > Tragopan > Tragopan temminckii. Next base: position 9,286,648 of record JAOWBP010004377.1, read on the forward strand.
CTTTTCTAAACAACCCTGCCTCTATCTATTAGGAAGATTCTAATTAGTGCAAGCCTCGATAATTAAGCGTAGAGAAGTGAAGGGAAGAAAGCTGAAAGCTGCCTAAGGACCTCGCGCAGATGGTCAGAGGGGAAAGGGGGGGAGCAGCAGAAGGATCCCAACCTCTGCAGGGCAGTGCTGCAGAGCCTCAGCCTCACATTCACCCCGGGGTATTCAAAAGGTAGAAACTGTCACCTGCCATCCGCTTACCTCCATCTCTCCAGAGTGCACAGAAAAGGCCAAAAACTCCATTCCCACCTGCTGTCCAAGCACAGGAAATACTTTGTGTTGTCCCAGCACCTTACGCCAGGCTCAGCAGCCAGCACACCACCTGGCTCTGCAGCCAGGCTGCCCTTCCTCCCCTTGTCTCAAAATCAGGAGGCCTCCAAGCAGACAGCAGCCCTGCTCAGAACCAGGAGTCCTCACTCCCCATCCATGCTTGGATGCTCCACAGACTCATCTCTGTTTATTCACTTCTGCTTTTGCTGTTTGTCCAGGGTCACTGCTGCTGTTCGGCACTTTCAGCATCCTCCTGAACGTCTTTCAGATCGGCTACAGCGTCATTCAAATCAACTGCAAATCCAAAGTGGAAATCGTGTTCCCCAGCATTGAAATCCTGTTTGTTGCCACCCAGGTAATGCACATTCCCCCTTCCTGGCAGCTCACACGTTCTCTGTTCTATTGCTGGGGTGAGGGAAGTAAGGACGCTCAGGAAAGTGAGTGCAAGCAGGGTGTTCTCGTGTTCTCATAGGCATTGAAGTAGCAAACACCATTTCAAATGACACCACTTGCACACCTGATGTGCCAGATTGAGAGACAAAAACAACTTGGAAAGACGTCACCCTACTACTAAGTGACATACTGCAGGACCCAGGTGTTTGGCTTGCAGCAACAAAATAGGGAGACCAAAGAGGAAACATCCCAGGAATATCTTTGCACCTGCCCCCCTGCATGCAAACACATCCCCAACAAAACCCTTTGTGTTCAGGAACATCTCACAGGCAGAATTCCCACCCTCCTTTGCCATGGGTGCAGGCACACGCATGCTGGAGCCACCTAAGGATGACAGCACATGTTCCAGTGCTGCCCAGGCACACACACACGTCCTGCCAGGCAGCCACGTGGCTCTGCACTGCCCATCCCTGCCCTCGCATGCAGCACTGCCAGCTGCACCCCTCATGCTGTGCTTGTCATTGATCTGCAGGCGTTTTTCCTATGGCATCACTCTAAGGACTGCATTCAAGTTCAGCACAACCTCACCAGGTATGAAAAGGGGGGAAAAGAATCTTTCTGCTTCTCTAGAGAAGCTCTTTCTTTCTGTTTGTTATCCTCATCTCTGCTAGCCCTTCACCTGCCCTCGCCCAGAGGCCACAAACAAGACCCAGGCTATGATCAGACCAGACCCATCCTCCTTCCATCCACTCCAGCTCTCCCCTCCTGTTTGCACTCGCACCCTCAACTGCTACAATGCTCATTCCTCTCTCGTTCCCAAACGCCCTCCCACTGCTCACAAAATGACTTGTCCATGGGGTTGGCTGCCCTGCTCCCATCACCAGGAGATGCCCCAGTCTTCCTTCCCACAGCTGCATCCAGGCCCAAGCTGGTGTCACCAGCGAGCTTGCTCTGCTCCTGCACAAATGGGAAAGCCATACACTACTGCCCATACACAGAGCAGAGCCAAAAGCACGACGTTTGTGCACATCCTTACACGCGAAAGCAAGAAGCAAAGGGTGGCACTCCAGTGCAGGTGCTCACACAGTCCAGTCATAAACCATCACCACAGACAGGGCTGTAAAAACACCTTTCTGCTCCTCCAGGTGCGGGCTGATGCTGACCATCGCCACCAACCTTCTGCTCTGGCTGCTGGCGGTGACCAACGACTCCATCCACATGGAGATCGAATCTCAGCTGCGAGAGGTGGAGCAGCGCCTGGCAGGCAAGGCTCCTTTCCCCACATCCCTGCTCATGTTAGGCTGATGCAGCGAGCACAGCAGTCCTCAGTCGCAGTGATTCAGTCAGGACAAGCAGCTCCTCAGAATTCTGAGGCTCCCCTGTTATCGGATGTTGACCATCTCCCTCCTAATAGCTGCCTTCCTCTCCTTACATCCAGGCAATGAGACGGACTTGTGCACGTGCCCAAACACGACCACCTGCAAAGTCTTCCAGAAGGGCTACATCCTGCTCTATCCCTTCAACACTGAGTACTGCCTCATCTGCTGCTCTGTGCTGTACGTCATGTGGAAGAACGTGGGGCGACGCATCAGCCACCACCACATCGCTCACGTCAAGCCCAAATTCAAGCTCCAGGGAGTGGTCTTCGGGCCGCTACTGGGTGCTGCTGCCGTAATCATTGGCATCTGTGTCTTCATGATGTACCAGATCCAGGCCACAGGCTCAGCCCCCAATTACCAGGTCTTCGTGTTGTATTATTCCTACTACATTGTGCTCCTGCCCCTGATGTGCGTGGTTGCAATTATTGGGACAATCATCCACACTTTGGAAAAAAGGGAGCTGGACACGCTGAAGAACCCAACCCGCAGTCTGGATGTGGTGCTGCTGATGGGAGCAGCCCTCGGCCAGATTGCCATGTCCTACTTCTCCATTGTCGCCATTGTGGCCACCAACCCCAGGGACATGCTGAACAGCCTCATCCTGTCCTATTCCGTCCTCCTCATCTTTCAGTACATCACCCAAAACATCTTCATTATCGACGGCCTCCAACGGCAGCCATTTGTAGCAGCAGAGGCCCAGCACACAACGCATGCTGGGCAGCTTTCCGCAGTCCCAGAGCTGCCTGGTGAAGGGGTGACAACACCAAGCAGCAATCAGGAGCACTCACAGACCTCTCCCAGCAAGGAGGAAGAAGTGAGCGAAGAGCACAGCCGTGAAGCCCACGACCAGAGGCGAGTGAGTGTGCTGGAGCTCGGGCAGGAGTTCCGGAGAGTTTCCCTGTCCTATATCCACACCTACTCTCACCTGAGTTGGAAGAGGAAAGCACTAAAGGAGATCTCGTTCTTTTTGGTTCTTTGCAACATCATAGTAAGTATTGTTTTCTTTGCTACATCACAGCTTTGCTAACTTGTGATACCAAGACAGACGTGCATCTTTCTTTTGGGCTGCCATTCTGAGTGGGAAAGCTTTGCCCATAGGATTCATCTTTCTAGGGAGTTGAGACAAAGCTGCTTTTTTGTTAATGCTCCACTCCCGGAATTTCAGGCTCCCTCTTTTACCTCAAACGTGGCAAGGCTTCCTGGGAACGGGAAGGAGGCAGCCAATACATCCTTAAAAGCCAGAGAGTTGTCAGACTCACTAATGGTGCTTCATGAAATAGCTGGGGAAACATAAGGTACCAGCGGTGAGTCCTCATAATCAAGTCTCCAGCATTGGAACTCACCCAATAAAGCAAACTTTGCTTTGGAATTTTCAATAAATGTCAATTTTCATTGCAGCTTTAAGAAAGGGAAAACAATTGGTCAAGTGAAATTGTGTGGAAAGACGAAGCCTGGGGCAGAGTGAGGTTAGTGCTGGGTTCCCAAGAATTTAACAATGTTAGACTTGTAGCAAGGAGTCAGCAGTATAACTTTCCTCCTCTTCCCACACAATGAAACCCCTCTGTTACTCTTGCAATATTCCTACAATTCCTTGAGCCAGCACTGAGATGACAGTGCAAGATGACAGTTTGCCATCCCCCGACGTGTGTGGTGTTGTTTTTTTTCCCTACATCTCTTTAGCTGTGGATCATGCCCACGTTTGGGGCTCACCCTGTGTTTGAGAACGGGCTGCAGAAGTCATTTTATGGCTACTCCACCTGGTTCGCCATAGTGAACTTCGGCCTCCCACTGAGCGTCTTCTACCGCATGCACTCTGTCGGGGGGCTCCTGGAGGTGTACGTCTCAGCCTGAGCCAACCGAGGCTGCGGTGAGCTGGGACTGAACAAAGGTGCAGTAAGCAGCAGCTATGCACGTGGAAGCTTCTCAGCTTTTTCTCTCCAGTTTCTGCTTTGACTTCTCCTTGCACAACATCTCCATGAGCTTCCAAAGAAAAGGAGGTGGTTTTGTGTTGCTGCTTTTTTTCTCCATAGAGAACAGAATGAAAACTCATTAACAAGCTGCATTACTGCTCTACAGAAGTATGCTGGTACTTCTCAGCATCTGCCAGTGGATGCTGTATGGTAAAAAGTGGGACTTTATCAGCTGCTACTGAAATTTCCCAGATAAAAGAATGCAAGCGCAGCAAGGGCTGACTTACACTGCACATAAGTTCAAAATGCAGTCAAGGACCACCACAGCCTCACCGCTGCTTGCCACCCACAGCACAGAAAGCTTGCATCCTGCAGCACAGGAAGGCCCTAGCAGCACCATGCACTCTAGAAGCACACCCACAGTCGATCACAAATGAACCAAATGTACACTTTTTACATGTAATGTCCGAATGGATCGTGATGCTGGTCGTCGCTGTAATGGCCAGCACAGGTTAATTCTGTTTGCTCCCGGTGCTGACATCCAGCACACCAACTTGTGCTAATCTCGCAGGACTCTGCTGCACTGGAACACCACACTCCTGCAGCTCTCAGTACCAAAGAGCAGTGCAGGCCTGCAGGTTTGCACCATTTCAGTGCAACTTTTCCCACTATTGAAAATGGAAGCGATGACATCACTTTTCCTTGATGAAAATAAACACCATTTCCCCTTTCAGGCACTCACAGTCTCAAGTAAGGAGTGCCACAGAAGTGCAATGGCTGATCTTTACTTGATGCTACTTACGACGCTCTCACCTTTGCACTAGCAAAGGTCCCACCCTCACATGCAGAGCCAGTTCAAGAAAGACCCACTGCACCCACTGCCAAGCCTCCTGCGAACCCTTCTCCACCCCAACACTTATCCCCACAGCTGCTTTGCACATCCACAAGCATTTCACAAGGTCCACACAGAGGATTACAGTTACGTGGTGTCTGACCAACAGCTGTATGCGCTCCACAGGAGATGCCTGCTTGAAAAGCACATAGGAGAGCAATGGGGCTTAAATACTGCGGGTCTTAAATACAGACTCTGATGAATGAAAATAAAGACAGACTGAGAACTTATGTGCGTCTGGTGAAATCTCTTCTGTTCTTCATTCGCTAAAGAGCAACCTCAAAAAAACAACCGAGCGTTCAGAGGTCAGACAAGATTTAAGGGCAGGTCCTTGTTTACAGTCAATCTATTTTTTGCTGTCAAGATCTTTCATAACCTTTACCCATGGCCAAAGTAGCAGTGCAAAATGCATCCACATTATTACTTCAGATCGCCTGTAAATCAGTCCCAGAAACAATGCGGGTTTAGGATCAGAGCTACGGGCATTTTTTGGCAACATTATTTTCACCCCACTCAGGAACTACAGAACTACAAACTCCTGTCCACATTACTTTGCCCTCTCGTAACTCAGCTTTCGGGCAGTGAAAGCACTCTCCGAAACTAAAAGTGAGAACGACTTCATGAGCATGAACTTTGCCCACTGAGAGCTTTGACTTAGGCCTGTGTCAACAGAAATATGGCATGAGAAATAACAGCTGGATAAATTAGGCTCCAGTAAAGTTAATTATTATTCTCATTCCAATTTGTACCTACAGGAGATGCATGCCAAGGTCCGCCCCTTACAAATGATACAAAAAAAGTTTCAAATCCACTCCCTAGTTTTTGACAGCACGAGGACAAGGAATGATTTACTTCATGAGAAAACTCACAGCCTGGATTCCTGGATTTTTTTTTTTTTTTAATGATATAATAGCTAAAACTCTGTTTAAGTTACTAAGCCTCCATCAAGCCAGTGACTTGGGAGGTTTCCCTCTGAGACATAATATTAAGTCCCATACTTGCTACAAACAGGCACAGACTGAAAAGGATGTTGGTGAACAGGATGCACTTCCTGAACACATGAAGAGCAATGAAGCCCCCCTCCAACTCTTACCAAAGACCAGATGGAGTGCTCTACGTCCTTTCCTAACAACACCCAGTTCTAGCACTGCAGATATAGGTAAGAAGCCTACAAGAGACAACAGTAAAAACCCTCCTCGAGGCCAAAGAGAAAATTGTAATCCAAGGTTTCAGCCCTTTCACTTCGGAGGGTGAAAGTTCAGGCTCTTCACAACTCACGCTCTGGACTGCATTGTGTCTATATCCAGGAGGGGGTAAAACCACGAATGCAAAGTTCGCAAATAGCTGCTGTAGCCATTATTTGTCATTTGTCAACTGTGAATGCCCTCCAGAGCTATCCCATGGTCAGGGCACCTGCCTTACAGGTCTCAGCTGCACAAAGATCCCAGCACACAGTTCACCAATTCAGGAACCTCCATCCTGTTTGATCCAGTTCCTCTTCTGTACCTTTCAAGGCTGTTACCTTTGATGACGCCTCATGCTGTAAGCACAGAAATGGACAAAAGTGCACAGTTCAGGCTCATGTTTCATAGCCTGATCTTCATCTGTGATGCAGAAATTCCATGCGCTGCAGAGGAAGCCAGCACGTGGTCCCATAGCAGCACAGCTACCCAAGCATGAGATAAGCAACATTACAAACCTCTCTGTGAAAAAAATAAGCCACATATTGCATGTTTCAGATAATCTTTATCTTTCACTCTGTAATTAAGCAAATAGTTTACAGTGCAAGTTGATTTTCACAGAACAAAGATTAGACTCCAAACACCAAGAAAAACAAAAAATGTTTCCAAAGGAACTCACAGAGAAATAAAGCAGAAAAGATGGAAGAAATCATAGGAGTCAGTAGATCCACAGGGGGAAGAGGCAAGCATGTGGGACACAAGATGTCCCGCTCTGGATGTGGGGTGTGAGTGCCATACAGTCAGAGGTCATCCCCACCAAATCACATTCTTATATATGAGAGATTCCTACTGAAACAGAGATCTCACCCTGCTGATATCCAAACAAAGACTGCATCAGGATGAGTGTAGTGCTAAATGACAAAGTGGAGTGGAGATGGAACAGGGAAGGAGTGAGGAAATTAACCTCTATATCTGGTATTTCTTATCCATCAGAAAAGCCATCCCAGCTTTATTTCAGCTTTCAGCTGCCCCAGGACTGCAGGCTACTTTCAGTGTCAGAAATGGAGAAAACCACCTGCCTACAGACCAGCAGGTGCTGGTGGAACACTACAGCAGCACTCCCTCCAGGAGATGAAAGCCACGTTGCCATCACACTAACTCCAACACTTAGGGAAGGGCTACAAGAAACAAGACTGCACACCCTCCCTTACTCAGCAGCGTAAGGCCAGTTTCCATGAGTGATCTCACTTGTCTGCCATAGTTTAGAACAGCTCATGACCCAGTGACCCCCAAGGCTGAGGACTAGGGCAGCAAGGATTAAGCTTTGGTGAAGAGGTCCCGACAGGACCTCTGGCACTGCCTTGACTAAAGACCTCACAGGCCTAAGGCAGCAGCCCCTCTCCACAGAACATACAATTTGATGACTCCCAGGATGACTCCACCTACCACCATGCAACTACATGCTGCTGAACCATGCCAACAACAGCCAGTCTTCCACTGCTTCCTGCTCTGCCTTCCCAGACTTTCAAGATCTGGTATCTTGGTCACCAGCAAAACGCCCAGAAGAATCAAATTTCACCTCAGCACTCACTCTCCACTCCCTAGTGACATGGAGATGCTTTTCCTCCTACAGCTTCCAAATTCCTCCCACAACTTCCCTGAGAGCCACCCTCAATTTCTGACTTCAGACAGCAGTGTGCAAAAGACCCTTCTGCTCCACAAGCAGAGTCACAAGGACATGGCTTCTCTCAAACCCAGGTGACAGCGTCCTTTCAGTCGACTGGTGAAGTCCAATAGAGGCTAACCATCTC
>JAOWBP010004377.1:9354140-9370824 GCA_028571105.1 Tragopan temminckii
GCCTCCAAATGGGTGCGGCTGAACGTGGGCGGAACGTACTTCGTGAGCACCCGACAGACGCTGTGCCGGGAGCCCAAGTCCTTCTTGTGCCGCCTCTGCTGCCAGGACGGGCCCGAGCTCGGCTCCGACAAGGTGAGGCCGCGGCCCGGACCTCCCGCTCCCACCGGGCCCGGCCGGGGTCTGCGGGAGTCCCGGCATCACCCCGAGCCGTGCGTCCATTGCTGCAGCCCCCGCCACCTCCTCGTTCCCCCGGAGCGTCCCAGCGCCCTTCTGCTGCTACTGCACGCAGTAGGGAGAGAAACTTCCCCAGAAACAGAGATTTAAATGATGCGCCGCCCCCAGGATGTGTGTGGTTTTTCATTGTATTTAGTTCTGCTCTTAGAAAAGATCCCAGTTCAAGAGCTTTACTGGACATATAGCTCTGCAATCGCTGCAGGTTGTTAACATCCAGGTTTTACAAACAGTTATTATTACTGCAGGGTTTCTATAGTGTCTGTACAACATTTTGTATCTGCTTAATTAGAAGTTAAATCCAGGTTATGGCCACAGTAATGGTTTCCAGTCTCAGAAAGATAGGAGACGACATTTTGGAAGACCTCAGCATTTCATCACTTTGGAGCAGACTGCCTAGCAGGACCTGCACTGCTTTAAAGCGATGTAAGGAAACAGCATGAAAAACAGCCGCGCAGACTTTATCAGCCCTTCCATGCTGCTTCAGGAAATGCTTTTAGTTGTGGATTGCTAGTAATGCGATGACATTGTATGCCCAGCTGCTGGAGACTGTTCAGAGACAGGACTGGTGCACTGTAATAGGCATTTCCAGTAGTCCAAACAAAAGGGGGAAAAAATGTACTTTGAATTATCACACGCTGTTAATCAGAACTGGAAATCCAAATTTCCTTCCAAGTTTCTTATTTAAATTAGCATGGAAAACTAATTTAGACAGAACATGACTGTCAGCTTTTGTGTTTTGTTATTGTGGTAAAGCAAAACTGCTAAGCCCTGCTTTTCACTTATGCGAGCGTGGTTTGTGGAAGTACTGACTGGGAGACATCTGCCAGTGTTATTGAGCTGCAGCATTTACAGCTGAGTTCAGATATTGAAAAAAATGCTGGCTGAAGCATAGAGTCACAGATACACTTTTCACAGGCAAAGGAATCCAGATTCTCAAAGAAAAGCTGTTCAATGTATAATTTTAAAATGAAATATTTTTTCCCCATGCCATTTAACTGTGCTTCATTTCTGTATACACTCAACAGGATGAGACAGGAGCATATCTCATCGATAGAGATCCCACATATTTTGGTCCAATACTGAACTACCTCCGACATGGGAAGCTTATCATAAACAAGGAGCTCGCAGAAGAAGGTAAGAGAAACATACAGAAGAACAACTGCAAGCAGTGTTTTATAGCACTTTTAGAACAGCATCTCTTCTCCCTGAACAGACAGCAGTTCTGAACAAGGAAGGAGCTCTGATGACCTTCCCCTGAGTGAGGCTGTGTAAATTTTTTTTAGAAATTTAGAGATTGTACCACGGCGTTCCTTAATCCTAGGGAAAGGGGAATAATCTTCTTAAATGTTCTGTTAACCACAAAGGGAGGTAGCTTGTTTTCTTCCAGCCTGGGAGCATGAGGTAAGAGGCACAGTCCATTTAGCATCCAGGGATTTTCTTAGACGTGGAAAAGATTTGGCGTCAGTAGCAGGTATTGCACTCTTGTAGCTGAGTTGTCTTTGTTCTACTCTTTATCAAGTAACAAATTGTCTGCTTTTGGTTCCTTCCTTAGGGGTACTGGAAGAAGCCGAGTTTTACAACATTGCATCACTTGTGCGGCTGGTGAAGGAGCGGATACGGGATAATGAGAACAGAACCTCTCAAGTAATGCACATAGATATTTGCGTACTGAAGTCAATCATTTTCTGTAGCACAGCAGGAGGACGTGGCTGTAGGTGCTTCCAGTAGAAGTTCTTCGGTTTATTTCTAACAGTGACAATCAGTGTTTTTAGTTAAAGCTAAGGCACAGCTAGGAAAGATGATCCATTGTGATTTCACAAGTACAGACCACTAAGTCATCTTGTTAATACTGTAGGGAAGGACAATGAACAGTTAAAAGTGCTACGAACAAAGATAGGAAAACAAAACAGACTGCTTTGGGAGGTAAGGAATAGTTCAACTTTTCCTTCTCTGAACCATGTTCTGCCCGTTATATCAGTCTCTGCTGCTGAACTGATATCCACATCCCAGTACATTCGATTTCAGGACAGAAACATTTTTAAAAAACAGTAAGCGGCTTTAAAAGACAACAAAGTGTTGCTTTCACTGGCACATAAGCACCTGGAAGGCTTTTAAAAAGCATGCTAACTCCTTGTAGCAGTTTTAGAATCAACTGGATAGTCATGAGAATGAGACCTCAGGAAGCCTATATGGTTGAAACTTCCTCAAATAGCAAGCAGACAGAGCAGGAGGCCCTGTAAAACGCTAATTAGTTTCCTAGCTTGATACTAGTACAACAATTGCTAAACTTCTGCTCATTTTTATTCTCCATTCTTTAGGGACCTGTGAAGCATGTATACAGAGTTCTTCAGTGCCAAGAGGAAGAGCTCACACAGATGGTGTCCACCATGTCTGATGGGTGGAAATTTGAACAGGTACCAATAAAAATGTATAAATGTGTCTGGTGCTTGTCTAAATACTTGCCTTACAAACACACTTTGGGAAAGACTGTGACACTGGAATATGGGAAGGGATGTGACCTGTTGGCACTTCAGGTCAGAACTGGTCTCTCTGAACAGTTGTAGCACAAAAGACAATTGCAGGAATAAAGCAGAAGTCAAGATTTACCAATAGAGACATCCTTACCTTGGCTGTCTTCTGTCACACAGCTAATCAGCATTGGATCTTCATATAACTATGGAAATGAAGACCAGGCAGAATTCCTCTGTGTTGTGTCTAGGGAACTCAACAATTCTACCAATGGCATTGTCAAAGAGCCCAGCGAGAAAGCAAAGGTAAGGCGCCTCCTCAAATGTATTGTCTTGATGAATTCCCCTACGCAAAGAAAAAAAACACATCTTACATTTGGAGATCCACAATTTGCAGTAGCAGTTCTGTATACCAGCTTTTGTATTTCCTTCTGTATGCATGACCTTCCCTCTCTTAAAAAATTTCCTGGTTTACCATGCATTCAAATCAAGGGGAAAAAAAAAAAAAAAGGAAAGATTTGAAAAAAAGAGGATTTTGTGACTGAAGGATACTGTGGGGAAAAAGACTGACATTGTTTTTTCTCCTTCAGTCCATGCATTTTCTCCAAGATAGCAACAAAAGATGACATTTTTAACTCCTGGCAGGCAGCTAAAGCATTTCTAGAGAAGAGACTCTGTTTTAACCAGTCTGTCATTCGGTATGGTAGCATAGAAGCCAACAGGCTACTCTCTCATTCCTTCTCTTGTGAGACTACCTTTCCTTCCTCTACAAAAGCCAAAGACTTGGATCATGAACTTTGATTTCTAAACTTGCCTGAGTTATTTATAGAGGCTCTCTTCTTTTTCAGATTCTTCAAGAGCGAGGATCTCGGATGTAATTCAAGTGTCCACTCCTCTAGAACTCCCAGATGTCAAAAGGGCAATCTAGCTGGACAGAGCATCTCTCCACAATGCAAACTTGCCCCTGTACAGTAACCAAGCTAAAGCAAAGCAAAGCCAAGCCTGTCCTGCCAATTATGAGTAATTCTAGTCCTAACCAAAGGCTTTCCTCCTATTCTGGAGAAAAGAAAGGAGAAAACTCTTCCAGGCGGATTCCAGTCCGTTCCATAAGTATTTGTTTGGTTTTTTTTTTGGCCAGTGCTGCACTGAATTTTTTCAACAACAGCTGCATTGGATTCCCAGTTGGATTCTTTGCAAAGGTTGCTTAGGTCCACGCAGCCTTGTGGTCAGTCCTACTTTACACAGACTGCCATGGGTGGGAAGATCTGTTTGACCTGTGCCACTTCTTGCACCTAGGTCTACAACCATCAGAATAGTGCAGAGATCTTGCAGTGCTCCCTCCTGATCAGCCAGTCCCCCACAGGTCAGAACAGGGCTTTAAAAGGAGGAACAAAGAAGCTACTTGTAAAAAAAACAAACTTTTTCATTCTTGCGTTGTATTTGTTCCTTGTACAATTCCTAAGAGCTGAGCTTAGATAATAAGGGGAGGGGAGTTACACGTATATCTAACACAGGTCTTGCTGTTAACACTATTATATATGGGCTCCTGGCGTTTTCCAAAGCCCATTGCTTCTAAAGCATAAAAACAGACCTGTGTTCACCCAGAGCAATGTCAGAGTAATGGCTCTGTCCTATATACTTCTCTGTTGAAGAAGAGTAGTGACATTTTCCCCTTCAGTACCTTGCCATGACCATATATCTTAGCCTGGTGCAAAGTCACAAGGTTAGGGACTTGTTCCTGCCAAGTTCAGCTTTGCCTTGTATCCAGCAGCATAGGCTCTGCCTTTTCACCAAGGGAGGACTGTGGGCAGAATTTCTTTTGTACTGTAGCAAGCAGGTAGGTTTGATTTTACCCACAGGACTCTTTACAGAGGAGATCCACTATTTACATGCAGTGATTTAACTGCATCTTCCCTCGTGTCCCCAACCTTTAAAGAGATCACCTCAAATTACACAGGGGCATCACAGAGCTGGGGGGCGTGGGGGGTGTGAAAAGTTGCCAAACTGTTGTAATATATTTTGTCTAATGTGTCAACTTCTGTGACTTTTTTTGAATGCCTTGGATGGATGTGCAAAATGTTCGTTTGTGCCTCTCTTGAACTCTAATCTTAGCCAAATTGCAGTCACTGTTTCCTCTATGTTAAGCTGTGCCATCCCTAACCAAGGGCATGTCCCTCCTAGTCTGGTAAATGAAATTTCTTAGGAATTTGCTGCTGTGCATTTTTCTCCTTTCATCCCTGCTTTGTTCTTTGTAGCCCATGTGTCCTGGCACTTTAGTTTTTTTGAGTCAAATCCCAAACTGATGCTACAGGCAAAGCTTCAGAGATGTTGGAATTTGCAGACATGGATGAGCTCAGAGCAGATGATTCTCAATAAGGTATCAGAAATTCCTCACCTGGTTTGAGGAGTTCGGTTCTTTAATGGAAAAATTCAGCTACCTGTGGTCTCCTTACAGTGTTGAGATGGAAATAGGGAGGTCACCTGTCTTATCACTTATTGCTGGCAGGGCCCAAGGGTAGCAAAATGTTACCAAAGGTCTGACAACCAGTTCAGTAAACAAGGCATACAGCAAAGGCACAGAGCAACACAGCTGCAATTTGCCTCTTGGTACATGCTCATGCCTGTCCTTTTCCATCCTTTGCCAATATTCCACACCTTTGCTGGAGGCTTTGCCTCATTCACAAGAATTGCCGGTCAGTTATCCATGCTAGTTTAGTCCTGGTAACAACAGACCATGCCAAATGTCTTTGAATTCACATTTGTCAGTTACAAGCTATTGAAACACAGCTGGCTTGCCATCGTGCTGAAGAACCCAGCTCTCCTTCTTCCCTCCATCTTCCCCATTTATAATGTAGTGAGATGGTATTGGTGTGATTAGACCATACAGCTTGGCTGGGCCTAAATAACACTGTGATATTACAGATATCTCTCCTCTGCCAGTGTCTCGTAGTCTCAGTCATTGTGCTCTCAGCTGAGAAATCAAGAATCATCATCATAATACAAGTTAACAGCCTGAAATGCCCTCTAATTCTCATATTCACTTGTGTTCTCTCCCTTCCTTGGAGGAGGGAGTTTCTGTGAACTGGAAGGAAATATCAAACTGAAGGTGACAGGGACTGGGTGAGCTGCATCTGTCACATCAGCACCAGCTGAACACCCCAAACTCACAGCAACACTGATGAATTCACCTGAAGGGAAACATTCTGGCCAGTATAGTTCAAGCAGGTAAAAGCAATACCTTGTTCCAAAATGCCATACATGGTGAAGCCCACGAGAGATTGCCTCATGCAAAAGCGATAGCATCACTCCCTATTGAGTCACAGAGAGCCAAAAAAACCACTATTACCAGTTGAGCAGAGCAGCTGTTTAACTCATCCATGTGAAAGACTATCAAAGCTACCCCTTGGATATCTCCTCCACACTGCTCTCTGCAGCAAGGGCTTGTCAGTGCATTCGAGTCTTCTTGGCTTCAGTTGCACAAGCCTTGAGTTAAACAGAGTTGACATAGAAAAACAGTGTTCCTGAATAGCCCTTATTGTTGGGTGATACTTAGGACAAGGCACAAAGACCATGAAGGTACAATCCCAGTGGAGGATTTCTCCTTCCCTGATAGTGCTAATGACCCGTACCCCCAGAATTAGGGCCACTCAGCACGATACACCAGCTGCATCTCTATTTGCTCAGCACAGAGCTTTTCCTTCTGTTACCTTTCACTCACAACTATATCAAAGCTAATAATACAGATGAAATTTGCCCCATTGACTCTAAGGTAGCATGCTGTGAGTAGGGGAAGAGGTACTGGATATCCAAGAGTGTTTGTACCTCTTGGGAAAGTTCACTTCAAAGCATTAATCCTGGGAATGGAAAGTGTGACGTTTTGGGGTTTTTTTTTTAGGCTTTTCCAGTGGCCTAGGTTGTTGCATCATGGCAAGACCGGAAATAACCTCTAACAGTGTCTTTGTTTCTGTATATTTTTAAATAGATTTTCTCAGGGGTGACTGAGTGAGCTGAGGCAGAGGGGGCAGTGGGATGGAGCAGCCCCCCGGCTGGGCTGTGGGCTCCTCATTTGCCTGCAGACCTAGAGGTTTTGTAGTTTGTCACCTGTCAGTGCCCTTTGCTACTGTTTCTCTTTGTTTATTAAATGTGTTTGAATAACAGTTGAGATGCTGCAATTAATTTGTTTTTCCAATAAAGGTTCTGAAATGGGTTTGAAGCATATGAAGAATGTCTGCAGCCTGTGCTTTCTGTGCATCCATTTGCAGCCTTTCCAACACAAATTCTACGTTTTAAGTACATGCATATGGTTCTCATTCGTTTGTGATGGCTCACCAAGAGGAAAAGTCTAGTTAGATTTTGGAGTCCTTGGTTACTTTCAGAGAAAGAAGGCAAATTTAAGCATTTTTCTGATTTTCTTACACAAAAGAATCTGAGCTACATATATTTTTTACCATTTCCTCTGACAAATAAGAATGCTAATACAAGCACCAAGTATGAGTAGTTTAAGGACAGGGGTTCTTTGGACCAGTTTTCATTTGCTAACCACCTGTTTGGTTCAGCATGTGTGGCAGAAACATCCGGCATTTCCAACAGCGTCACCCCTCCCTGTATTTCAAAGCCCCCCCCCCAAATGGCTGGAGAAGCTCAAACAGTTCTCCACTTTCCCACTGAAGGAAAAGGCACAGCGACTCTTGCTGTCACCAAAACAAATGCAGAACAAATATGAGAACAAATAAACTGCCGTTTCTAAAGAGTTTCCCAGGTGTTCTGAGTAGGCAACTGCCAGCAGAGAGAGATTGCTCCGGGCATGCAGAGTTGGCTCTGAAACCTTGGGGGAGTATTTAAAATAGTTGATCTGTTACCTCCACCCTAAATGCCTCAGCATTCCCCGTGTTTGTGGTGTTAGCAAACCTGGAGATAAGTTGAAATTTAGTTCTTTTCCTGTTTACGGAGCACTGCAGCTCATAAATGTGTGAAACAGAGGTGTCGTATTATGGGCAAACAGTGGGGAGGCAAAGAGACAACATGTTGTCAACATTTGGTGATGCCAGAATTTAGATAACAGCAATGATTCAGGCCTGACACAGAGAGGGGAAAGGAGGAGGAGGAGGAAAGATGAGTAAACAATGGGGAAACTTGGATGAACTTAATCTTACTTTGAACCAGAATTTGCTGCTCCCCACTGCAGCTGCTTTGAGGCTGCTGTAAAGCAGCTGAGCCAGGGAGGGCTGGCACATCCCCAAAGCAGGGCTTGGCCCCGCAGCTGTGCAAGACGAGACAGTCACCACGCGGTGTCATGAGAGGGAAGCGAATGGGCATGGCAGCTGAAAGCAGAAACCACAGCTGAGCCAACTACAGCTGAGCCACTCCAGTTGGTTCAGGACACCCTCAAGCCTTCACGGCCCACCCCTGTATCTCCATACCAGACAGGACTGCAGCTTAGTTGAGGCATCTGTCAGCATCTAAATTTGTGGCCTACGGCTCCAGCAAAGGGGAGCGGAAACCACAGCTGCATTTCTCCTCTCTGCAAGTTCAGATGACAGAGCTCTGCCCACAGCAATGAGTGCATCTCAATGCCCACATGCTGTCTTGGTTTTCACATAACAGTGTGGCTCAGCCTGCTGCTCACGCTCTCCTGCACCCTGGGCAAAGTCACATAAGAATTTGTAACCCAGCTCGCTGACTTGTTTGGGAAATAAGGACCTTAGTCACATCCTTCCACCTAGATCTGGTTTTGAAATGGTCACTGAAGATTTAACCCAACTTTTATCCTGGCAAATGACCCCTGCAATACTTGATTCCTCCAGGGCTGGAGAAACATGTTGGTTTCTCCAAATCACAGCAAAGAAAAGTGCAATCCCCTACCAACCACCTCCAGGCAGCAGGATAGCACTAATCTGCTGTGTGCATGACCAGAGAGCCAAGCTCTAAATGAGAAAAGCAGTCAAATGGGTCTATAAAGAGCTGGGAAATACCTAATGAGCCACCCCCATCCTAATATTGCCATGAGTTGTTTTTTTTTTAATTTGAATACAAAGGAACACATGGGAAGTAAGAACAGTGTGGTTGTATTTGCCAAACCAAGGGTTTTTGCCCATAAAACAAAGGGTGGAGATCACATTTTGCAGTTTCTGCCTCCACGTCCAAAAACACAGCCCTAGACACACAGAGTGACCTGCATTTCCCAGCAGGGTGAAGAGTTCCAGAAATCACAATGGCAAACACTGCAATGCTTCTGGGTGTGGGCAGGAGGAACAGGACCCGGCAGGGGACAGGGGGGACGACGACAAAGCATCTGCCAAAAGCAGCGTGGCCAAAGCTTCATCATTGCTAGCTGGAACCTGAAAGCCTTCTAGCTCTCTCAAAATCATGCCCCATAAATTCTAGCCATTCACCCTCAACCTCTTATCCATTTTAACAGACATGATGAGAAACTATTAACAGGAAAAGAGATAAAAATAACTAGCAATGAAGGTTCAAATCATTCCTACACTGCAGCTGAGGCCAAAAACGAAAGCTGCTGGATCTGAGCTATGCATAGCCCAACATAAAGAAAAATAGGGACAGTGCTGGGAGGGCTACAGGGTACTAGGGCAAGGAGGCATCCCAAAAGGAGAGCAATGCCTATTTACCATCATCCCAGAACAGGGTTATTTCCCTGTCTGCACCTACCGCACAGCTAACAGCAGTGAGATTTACACCTCATCCAAGCAGTCAGTCATTAACTCCCCATTAATAAGAGAGCCATCTCCAGCGTGAAGGTGCCCAAGCACATCTTTCTCAGACTGGGCTCTGAAGCCATCCTTCTGGACACCAAACACCCCAACACGCACAGGACAGCCATAGGCTGCATGGGGAGGAATGCAGCAGTCAGGAGAGCAAGGGCCAGCATGCAGGAGAACCACATGCAGTCACCCACCAGGGCAAGCTGTATCTTGCCAAATTCTTCCAAGCCAACGGAAACTGTCAGCACTCGCACCACTGACATCAGTCACTTCAATTCCCATTTCCTACCTCCAAGCCAGCGCCTTCAGTACTGGGTGAGAGTTATTTTTGGTCCCCCAAAACCGATATCCCACCTGGTACTCCACCTGTGTCTTGGTAATTGATGAGCTCAGGGCAGTCAGGCAGAGCTGAGACTGAGCCAAGGGAATAGGGACAGTACTGGGACATCTGCCCAAAGGCTGCGTTAGGCAAGGAGCCAGGCTTAAATGCAACTGGGAATCAAAATAAGTGGGGAGAATGTGGGGGAGGGGAGGGGAGTCAAGTCAGATGAGGCTGCTCAGCCTAATTAGGACTTATTGGTGCCAGCAGGGCTCTGATACCCTTTGCAGGGGGAGAAGGTGGGAGCAATGCTGTGACCTTGAGAAAGTCACCTGGCACAAAACACAAGATGAAAATGAACTTAAAAAGTCACTTATAGAGCTGTTTACTAAGAGAAGTGCTTGGCTTTTCTACCCCCAACAGACACAGAGTGACCCCCCCAAAAAAAACTTTTCTGCCTGGCTCCGTTTACAGTAAACATCTTGCCTCTGTGCACACAGCCTATTTTGCATTCATGCCCAGCTCACACCAGCCTGAGGTGGGGCAGCAGGAGGATGCTGCACGCCATGCAGCAGGGTGCAGAGTTAGTGTACTGTGAACTAGAGAACCTTTCCTCCTGCTGCCGTCCATGTTCCCAACCACAGGTATCCTCTGGGCTCAGAGCCTCCCCCTGTACACACTCCTGGGTTCTCCTCCTGCTGCTGTGACCCTATGAGAAGTTTTGGACAAGAATTGGGCTGCTCTTCTCTCCACAGGGGAGCCCACCAGCTGCCAGCTCTCACTGAGGCTGACGTACAGATACTATCATGATCTGCAGGCTGAATGTAAAGCTCTTCTGAGAAGGGGAGCTGTGTAAATGCCCTGTGTGAATGCACACAGAGCCACCAGCAGCCCTGCTGTGTGCTCTCATCGCAGCAGCTGCAGGACCCCCATCATAACTGAGGGAAACTGGGGCACAGGAATGGGAGACAAGCACTGTTCGAGCACTGCTGATGTGCTGCCATAAGGAACAGCTCCAGGGCTGCTGTGCTGCCCAAAGGAAATCCAGCAAAGCTTGAACTCAGCATCTTGATGGTCACTGCAGTAAAAACAATATTCAGAGCTGAAAGAGAGAAACCAAAGAGAATAGCTGAAGCAGAGACTGAATCTATCTGGACACACAACCATCTCCAGCAACGTCATGAACTGGGGCAGGCAGCACTGCTGACCAGTTCAGCTCCAACCAACACACAGTTTGCAGTAAGCACTCATGCATGTTTTGCTGCGAGCCCTAATCCAAATCCCAATGCAATCAGTATGAGACAAGCATTTGAGCTTGTGAGAATCTGCCTCTGCTTTCTGCTGGTCCTGGTCTCGACACAACTGAGGAGCAGGCTGAGGACAACATGGCAGCACCAGAGCACGCAGCAGCCTGCCACACTCGCATTCGGGAAGGATTAAAAGCCATTTTTGTGGAGCCATTTGGCAGGCATGGCCAGCTGAATGCTGAACAAACCCGCTCCCTTCACTCCGCGCAGGCAGAAGGCGGTGAGGGACCACCTGGCAGCTGACTGCACATCCTGGAGCTGCTCACAGCCTGAGGCCTGGCTGATGCCGAAGGTTCGGAGGCCATGGGGATATGCTGCCCTGCAGCCAGTGGCAGGCAAAAGCCATGGCAAGTGTGTGACCCCCGGCTCTGCTCTCCTCAGTGAGCCTGAGCTGCAGAAATCTGCTGCTGGACGCACTAGATGTTGGACAGGGCGGCTGGGAACAGAGAAGAGCCGTGCTTCTGCCTTTTTTTTGGGTTTGCTGTTGCCGGGGAGAGGTTTTAGGCTGTCATCCAGCAAATTCACACCAGAGAGACAAGCACTTGAATTAGTTGCATTATCTGCACCCAGCTAAAGTGGACAAAGGATTAAAGTGTGCTGAGCACCACCACCATCATTTGCATGTGAGAGCCCCTTCCCACGGGCCCCCTCTGCTTGCAGCCCTTTTTTCCCTGGCTGCAAGCCAGCCGGCACAGCAGCCCTGTTTACAGAATGATGCTGAGGTTAACGTTGCAAAAGACTTCATCAGAGCTTTTGGGCACTGCTGAAGCAGAAGCACCCAGCACGCCACAATGAGCCACCTGCGCTGCGCTTCAGCCCCTCACATCGCCAGGCCTGGTCCAGCCCCAGGTATGGAACTGATTCTGAGCGTGTTGCCATGGAAAGAAAGAGTTATTATTCATCCTTAAAGCTGCACACAACACTCAGTTGTAGCTATTGTTGTAGGGGAAGGACATTAGTCGAGTGCTAAATAAATACTGTGTGGTACAAACCTTACAGTGCTTTTCTTGAGCTTGTCCAGCTGCCAAAGATTTGTTTTGTGCCTTTATTCACGTGAAATGCTCTTGTTGTTTCATGCTGCTGATCTCACAGAAAGCAAACTTGGGATCTCTCAGCTTCAGACCTGAACAGAGATAAAGCAGTATATCTGAGATCACTGGATCCTAATTAATCAGTGACTTCTAAAACGTTTTTTCAACACTAGTGATTTGAACTGTATATGCAGTACGCTGCCACATGCAAGCTTTATATGTTTCTATTTTTCTTGGCATTTGCAGAGTTTTTTGGTCACTCCTCTCAGTGTGAGGACTTGGTGACCTTAGCAATTGCCAGCAAGGGGACTCTGTATGATGAAAGCAGGTGAAAGGGAAAATAAGGGCGGAACTGGGTAAGGCCAGTTCATACTTCAAAGGAGGTGTGGTCCTGTTCTGTACCTGGCTGCGCTCACTGTCTTGTGCAATATAAAAGGGGAAGGCAGTCATTTCTCGAGCAATCTGCCAGGATCCTGTAGAGAGAAAGAAGGGAGGTCCTGGAAGAAATGCAGAGCAAGAAGTCCAGAGTGTGCACTGCCAAGGGCTTGAGACACACTGGTGCCTCCGAGCCCAGGGAATACCCGCAGCCCTTGTCTCCATAGGTCCGTTCCCTGGGCTGAGGGCTGCATGGTAGCTGCACTCCCTTCCCCAGCAGGCTGCCTGCGAGCAGAAAGAAGCTATGGCTCAAGGAGGAGCAACAGCACGAGGAGCTGCCAAAGTCCAGGACCAGGGATGGGCATGGATGGTCCTGGTGGCCGCAGTGGTGCTGCAGGGGCTGACGCTGGGCTTCCCCTCCTGCATCGGCGTCTTCTTCACTGACCTCCAGCATGAGTTCCAGGCCACCAACAGCGAGACATCGTGGTTCCCCTCCATCATGGTTGCTGTGCTGCATGCAGGCGGTAAGTAGAGGCTGTAGGGATGCCCTCCGCTGCCTCCTGTGGCTCCAGCATGGACATGGGGCTTTATGAGGGTACTCAGCATTTCCCTGAGGAGGAAGGGACAGGGAGGTCTGGGCAGGTTGCTCAGCAGTGCAATGCACCTCTCAGCTACTTCCATGGCCACAGAGCCCAGCACCAAGCGTCCGCAGATACCAAGTTCCCATCCACCACTCTAACAGATAACCAAAACGAGGAAGGTGAATCTCCTTCTCAGCCCAGCTTCTCCAGAACAATGAGAACTTCATTATTTTTCACAGTTATTTTTAAATAAGCTGGCAGGTAGGGCTGGATCTTGGGTACTTTCTTCCATCCCCTTCCACATGCCAGCTCTGCTCCCCCAGGCCACCAGCTGAGGCTCAGGGCTGAAAGTAGCTCCTTGGGCAGTGGCACAGCGTGCAGCAGCAGGTATAGCACAACTGGTTTAATGCAGAACTTGGGCCAGGTAGCACCCTGTAGCTGAAGGGGGTGGATGGAGGGTGCTGCTTTGCGGACAAGGGAGTGAATCACCCCAGGAACACTAAGCACTGTTTCTTCCCCAAAGAAAATGTGGGGGTTGCACAGGACAGGGCATCTAGAGCTTCTATTTCTGCATAGGAGAGTAAAACACACCTAGCAGCTCAAGGGCGTCCCAGTAAATGGTTCATGTTGCTGCTGGCCCCTCCTCATACACTTACCATGCTTGTGGGATAAACAGTCCATCTGAACTCCATCTAGCAAAGCGTATAACGACTCCCATATACCTGAGCTGCTCCCTTAGTTCATACCTGCCCTCTTCCAATATTGCTGAAAGGTGACACAGCAGTGTGGGGGGAAAAAAAAGCAGAGCCCTGAGTCATACTGATGTGATGGCTGCAGCAGGTTAAGTTTCACTGTGCAATACTTGGCTGAGAGCTGGACATGGGGGAAAAAGAGTTTGCACTTTAGCAGAAGCAGCTGGGCCCAGAGTTGCAAGGCACAGAAGGAAAGACCTCAGGCAAAGCAGCTACAGAAGGAATCGACAGTGAAGTTCAACAGAAACAGAGCAGTGCCATGGCTGTTTGACTTGGGAAGCTGTTGGGCATGACCTGTGATCTGGTTGCTGTAGGAACCGGGAAAAGAGCAGGAGCCAGTGGCTCTGGGAATGGTCCGAAAAGCAGCTCAGTCCCAGCATGCCTAGGAAAGACAAGTCTGGCGGCATCTGTAAGGAAACATCAATTCTATCTTCAGTAATGAAGTAATTGTTTTGTGGGAGGCTGGGACCGCAGTGAAAGTTAATATAAAGACAGCCAATATAGATCCAAAAGGGATTAATTACACAAGGAATGAATAGCCTCATGGTGATCACATGCACTAATAGAATTTGTAAGGGCATTGCAAATATAACTCTCCAGACTCATGCTAGTACAAATGCAGCAGTTTTGTTGGAAAATAATGCAGTCACTAGTTTGCTGAGCCCGATGAATACTTCTTCAAAGGCCAGTCGAAGTCTGAGGTGAAAATCTCCCAAGCAGATCAAAATACACACAGTTACAGTCCTAATGTTAAGAACGTTCAACTACTTGCTTGATTATGCAGATTTTATTTCAAACCAAAGCTTTTTCACAGATTATTTTCCCCATGCTGACTGATTCCTAACTCTGAAGCTTGCAGTCTTTTTGAATTTTTCTTACATAATTTTAAGTGTTAAGAGGAGGAAAAAAATTAGTTATAAAGCCTTGAAAACAGTGCAGATCCTGGCAGAAACACAAAATGAAGCTGCCATCAAAGCCTCCTCTACCAGAACATGCAGAGAGAAATGTTTCCCATTGGCAGCCTGCAGGTCTGAACTAACATCATCCTCTCCCAAAATCCATGACATTAGCAACCTTGTAATTTACCCCACTCTCATAGAACTCACCAACGAACAGCCTGTGAAAATTAAAGAATCAACTAACCTTACTCACATACCTCCATGTATATTTGTCCATTGGTTTTGCTGATGAAATAGCGTAATTCCTACATAGAAAAGCCTGCAAGCAACATGTATGCACAAGGTCCACATTTCTGCTCCACCAGGAACACCCAGGTCTTGTGGGGCTGGAGAAAGAGCAGGGATGTGCACAGCCTACAAAGAGGCTTGGGTCCTCATGCCTACCACGCTGGCCAGGTATGCTAAGACAGACTGGAAAGGGCTGTACTGACAACAACCTTGTACTGTTTTCATGGAGAGACAACTTTCAGGACAGCTCCATAAGCTGGAGCATGGATGCCACAGCCTGAAGCTTAGACTGATTCCAATGCAAACATGCATATACCTCTATAGACGTTTTCAAATTATCCCCCTCAAGGACAATCCCTCTTTTTCTCCTGTTCTTGATCTGTTCCAGAGTCAACCTGTCCTCTCTTGGAGAGAATTTCACCTATGCAACAAGACACCAAGGACAATTTACAATCTTTTGTGGCTGAATATTTGAAAAACACAGTGAAAGGGAAGTGGAAATATGCAAGCAGAAATAACACTTTGTTCAGCATCTCTTACTCAGGGGCATGGAAATTCAAGTCCAATCCTTTTCCAAGTTATTTGTAGAACTGATACAACATGAGAACAGAATTACACTTCAATTTCCAAGATTTTTACCTACTATCAATCACAGGGAAGCTTAGGAATCCTATTTCATGGCCAAAACCCAAGCAGATCACAGGTGCACTCCCTTCAGCTAACAAGCTGACCAAGCTCTTTGGAGGATCAGGGAGTGCGTTTTCTACTTCTGTTTCCTTCCTTAAATTTTGCTGCTGAGACAATCTGCAGGCTCTCTAACCTACATTGTTTGATAACTGCAGCATTCTAGCACCCACAAAACAATTCTTTCCTCCCTAATTGCTTCCTTTTTATTTTATATTTCTCTGACTGCTCCCAGGGCCTCTGTGCAGCATCCTTGTGAAGCGCTTTGGCTGCAGGTTTGCTGTCATGGTGGGAGGGCTGCTCAGCAGTGTGGGCATGGTGTCCAGCTCCTTCTGCAAGTCCCTCAGCCAGCTTTACCTAACAGCTGGCCTCATCACTGGTAAGTACAAGGAACAGCAGCAAAATCCAGCTGCTGTGCTGGGAA
The DNA here is from genome assembly GCA_028571105.1 of Tragopan temminckii. NCBI lineage: Eukaryota > Metazoa > Chordata > Aves > Galliformes > Phasianidae > Tragopan > Tragopan temminckii. Next base: position 9,370,225 of record JAOWBP010004377.1, read on the forward strand.
GTGGTAGAAGTCCGGACTAAACACTCGTGTTTTTCACTTAGCTGTGAAATAGAATAAATCAAAGCCCCACAGCTCATCGGGAATTGCATGCCGGATAGACTTGCCCTTCGCACCCCTTTAAAACACGCCTCACCCAGTCAGCTCATATCAAAGTGCTTCTCCCTGGAAAAGGCTACAGGTCTCTAAGGGTGACATAGAGAGGAAAAATATCTGTTCTCCTTAGGAGCTTCACAGCCTTTTGCCTTTGAAGAGGGGACTTTTTCCCATCTCGAAGTGCAATGTTGGGATAACATCCTTCACAAATTCCCTGGGCATGGACTTCACCACTCCCAATCTGGGGAGATGTGAGTTATCTTTCTCTGACCAAATACTATGTTGGTTTTGAACAGAAGTAACAGATAGGAACTTTTCCTTTCCAAATATTTCTCCTATGTAATTGTTTTTCAACCCATGCTATTTTTTTAACAAAGAGAAAGTACCTCCCCTATGAAGTAACACCCTACGAAGGGAGCACTTTCCCTACGAAGACAGGCTGAGGGAGCTGGGCTTGTTCAGCCTGGAGAAAAGAAGGCTGCAGGGTGACCTAACTGCAGCCTTTCA
>JAOWBP010004377.1:9380267-9392273 GCA_028571105.1 Tragopan temminckii
TCTGTTTGTCTAAAGCATCTGTAATAAACTGGGGAAAATAAAAAATAAAGAAAAGGTGTCTTACAGCCCCTTTGGCGCTGCGACGCGGCGTTTCGTTCTGCGGCACGCACGGCGTGCAGTCCCTCTAAGGACGTGCAGGAGCTCTGTTGGCAAATCTCGGGGAAGAATCAAGGGAACATTTCTTGAAGAGCATTTAAAGTTTTCCAGTTCTCACAAAACCTGGAAGCTTGTGTCTATGCTAGAAAACAGGAATTGCCAAATATCAATCGGCGCTTTAGAAAAAGGGGATATTTATGCAGTTGCAGTTAAGGAAATAATTGCCGTTACTGCACTGAGTTGGAAAAAAAGGTTACGTAGGGCAATTAAAAATCCATTGTATAATTCTTGGTCTCTTGAAGACTGATTTACCACTCAGAAAAAATATTTTTGTGTGTTATCTTACAAAAAGAAGGAAAGATCAAGCAGCTGAGGACAACTCAGTGCAAGCATCTCACAGCTTAGGACCAAACTGTATTGGTGTCAGTAAATATAAAGATATGGAATGCACTCAGGCTGTTGCCGTTTATTCCCAAATAAGGTGCCTTTAAGAGTGTGGAGTGTGTCTGGATGAGGGTGCAGAAAGAATTTGTCTTGCATATATCCAGTGCTTTTTTCGCTATTTCAGGTGGTCTTTGCAACCTGTGCCTGGATAAAACTAACAAAGACTATATCCTGGAGGCCAGTGGAGTAGAGCCCATAATAAATTGCCTCTCCAGCTCCAATGAAGAGACAGTAATGTCAGCAGTCACAACCCTGATGTATCTGACAACACCACAGTCGTGCCAGCAGACCACACCTCTCCCAGTGGTGGAGTGCATGCTTCGCTTCTCTCTCTCGGCCAGCAGAAGGCTAAGCAATCTGGCAACAGTCTTCCTGGAGGATTACTGCACACCTCTGCAGGTGGAAGAGGCCAAGAACCTAAGCAAACACACAGCAGTAGGGATTCCTCTCCCTAAGGACTGAAGCTGTCAGAGCATCTTGGAGCTGTTGAGAGGGGCACCTCCTTATTTTCTCAGGTCTCCAACTAATGCTCAGTAGGTCAAGAGTGTGATGAGAACAATAAAGAAGGAAATCAGACTAGCACTGAATTTTAGTTACTATTGAAGAGGACAGTACAGCACTGTAGCAGGCCAAGAATGCAGCTGAAACTGGAAGCAAGTATTTTAAATAAAAAAGGTCGTGGCTGTTGGACAGCAGGTTGCTGAGTGCAGCTCAGCACCAGCTTGCAAGTATAACCCTTTCTAACAGTTACTTTTTCTGTTTGGGTCATTGTTCAGCTTGTATCACTTTGAGATCCTGGCTGGTTTTGCCACAACTTTCCACTGTCAACTCAAATGACTTTGAAAGGACCCAAACTTCATCCTTCCTGCAGAAGAAAGGTGTTTCCCTGCCCTGGTAATTTGCAATCCTATTACATATCTTTGGTACTAAATATACTGTCTTATCATCATGCCATAGAACATGTGATAGCTATCCTGTAAGTCAGGAAGTAGAAAGCTGTATTTCTCTCATTACCATGGGTGAGAAAGGTGGAGGTAGAAAAAGGGTTTATGACATTCAGGTTCACAAGAAAAGCCTTCTCTTAGTAAAATATTAACTTAACTGTTGTGTAAACAGTTTTGTGTAAGCTCATAAATATTTCTCTACAACACTTGCAGCCCAGCCTCTGACTGCTCTCACTAATACACGTGGGCCGGAAGTTGAAGCCATCTTGCTCTCCTTTCATTATCAGCCAATCATGCAAAAGGTAACCCAAAAGCCAGGGTGGCTTACTGCCTAAAAACATAAAATGGTTTGGCCCTTTCCACAGTGCTTCCTGAAAGACAACACTGTGTGCCTGTGAGTTTCAGAGTTTTGCTTCCTCCCCCTTCACCTCAGCTTGAAACACAAAAGCCAACTGGGGTGCAACGGCTCCGCCATGAGCAAGCAGCACCTCCATGCACACCAGGCAACTTTTTAGCAGACATCCTGGCGTGCCCAAACTCTCAGTAAGTGAAGATGTAACCACGTCCACTGCTCGTGGGGCTTGCAAAGGAAATACAACTTCACTACTTACTTTCCCCCTCCTAGGCCAGGAAAAAGGTAGGCATGGTTTACATACACCCAGACCACATTCCCTACCTGCTGTGTGAAGGAAGGCCATTAGAGCAAATCCAGTTTGATAGTCAGCACCTGAGGGAGGGGCTTCTCCACACCTCACCAGGGAGTCGGGGCATTTTCAGAGCTCTTCAGGAGTGGGAAGGCAGGCTGGCAGACGCGCAGCAGCTGCACTGCACCCACCTGAGCTCCCGGCTGGCCCTGCCTTCCCACCAGGCGTTCGGTCACCTCCGTCAGTTCAGGCCCTGACTTAACAGTTCTGCCATGGAGTCCAATTTGGTTTTGTGAGGAGAAACTTTCATTTCCTCTATTCTGGGAAAACAGATTACATGTATCAAGCCGCACTGCATGCTTCTTTGAGAAGAGAAAATTGATGTTTGACACTTTTCACGTAGAGACAGCATGTGATGGTACCCCCCAATCAGGTGTATGCACTCTGCTCTTCTGCTCCATCCCAGCCCTGTTCAGATTAGGGCAGGACAACTGAGAACAATGCAGAACAAAACCCACAAAATAAAATCCACGCAGGAAACATTGCTTCAAAATTTCTATATTATTTACTTTAAGCAACAGTCCAGCTTCGTGAAATTACAACACACACTTTAAAGGATGAGATTTTCACCTCATGGTCAAGCACCAGCATGATCATGCACAGCATTGAGTCAGTTGTATTAAAAAAAAAAAAAAAAAAAAGCCCTGTAATTTTTTTATTTATTTCTACGATCCACTCCACCTTTACTGAACAAAGTCCAAACAAATCCCCTCCTAGCCTCAGGCCAGGTGACTCTGGTCATCAGCCCTCTATTTGGCACATGCCCTGCTTTATATAGTCCAGTACCAATGTTTTTTTTAAAGGCAGCATGGTGTACACTAACCACTTCAAATGGCACAGCAGGGCTCAAGGCATTCACCCTACGCAGACAGTGAATTCTTCTAGCCCCCCAAAGTTCACATATGGAAGAAGGGACCGCTCTTGTTGATCATTTGCTGGCCTCTTTAACCAGGACTCTAGACCCTTGTATAGCTAAGGGGTTCTAAAAATCTCAGTACAAAAACCCTCTAAAGCACACTTAGAACCTATCTACTTTCCTTTTGAATTACATTACTATACTTCATAAAGCTTTCCCTCAAGTCTATCACTAGAAAACACTCATGTAACTTCCAGCAGATCTAGGGGAAAAACACAGGACAAAAGTGGAAAAAAAAACTTTGATCTGAAAAGAAAAAAAAAAAAAGATGGAGTACATAAAGTGCTTCTTTTTAATTGAAAGAAATTCGAGATGTACAGTCAGGCTCAAGTTGTGCAGTTCACAAGCATGGGGGGTAGGGGAGTGGGCAAGAAACAGACACAAGTTCAAAACAGTCAGGAAAGGAAAGGTTTAACCGAGGACTAGGCTGGACTTGCCACCGGGTGGATTTCTCCTGGATGGTGCAGGTGCTGGTGCTACTGGGCTAGGAACAGGTGCAGCAGGCAGGGATTTTTCTTCATTCTGACCTGGGGCAGCCTCTACATCAGCCTCAGTGTTTTCTAGAAGAAAAGAAGCTTTTTTAAGGTGTTTGATGTGGATGATAAAAGCCAGAGGGTTTCTCTGGCTTAGGCAGGAGATCAGCTCCTGTGAGGTTTCTCCAGGCTTACAGTCACACACAGCTGCTGTCATCTGTTGACAAGACAGACTTTCAGCTGCCTGAAATATTTTTCAGAACTCGCCTTCAGTTGAGTTTCAGGCATTTAAGAGTTGCATTCTCTTAGCTGCTATTAGGGGACCCCAGTGATTCTTTTCAATTTTTTTATTTTTTAACTGACAAGCAGCTACAGTGAAGTCTTGTATGTAGTGTGTGACCACCCTAATAATTTTAACTCAAATCTGAGCAAGTGCTGGAAATGGAGTCACAGAAGCATCAGTACTTACAAGCAAGAGCTCAGATTCACACCACGTTCCCAATTTTGTTAGAGGAGAGAATATCTGACACTTCTGAGACTTCACACAGAACAGACTAGGGAATGCAAATCCATGCATGGGCAGGCTCAAATTTACATTCCCGGGAAAGCACGTGCTGGTTTCATCTATTTTAAATAGTTCTGAACAACCACAAGTGAAGACAGGACACAGAAGGAATTATTCATAGGAAGCACTTTAGATACTCTAGCAAATAATTTATGTATCTATTTCATTGACAGTTAATGAGGACCATGAAATCATTAGCATCTCACATTTTTACAGATTAACAGAATTAGTTATGAGCCAAAGGCCTAAATACAGTGAGATTTTCTCACCATCAGCACCTTTGACCACTTGACAAAACTTAGCCATCGCCAGCAAAATCGAAGACTTAACTGTTCATTACCTCTTCCAGGTCATGGATGAAAGCACCCAATAAAACTGATCCCAGCACCACTTCCCACTGCCCGAATAGCAATTACTAAATCCTGCCTTTCGCATCCTGTTTTTTATCTGGCTTCTTATCACAGGAGATGCTTTTCACCAATGCTGCAGCAACTTAGCATTGCTTTTTAAAAAACCTTTGATGCAAGATTTTATCAGAAACACTGAAAACGCACTTGTGACCATCTGCATATCCATGCTTGTAATAATCTCCAAGAACTCTGGCAGCCTATAGTTTCTTTGCAACCTAAGATTCTCTGCTGCCTTCACTAACCCACAGGCACATGTGAACAAAGCAGTTAAATACAAGGCTTTAAGCTTAAAGCTTCTGCAGCTCATGTATGCTGCTGCCTGCTTACTCAGCAAGCTGAGAACAACGGCAGCCATGGCCACCATTCACACAGCCCGGAGTGCTTCACTCACAGCAGTCTGTGCTTCAAGCAGACTGCTGGAGTACTGTGAAGTACTCATGATGATAAACTTTCTACTGAACACCAGACTTCACCTTCATGTAATGACAGTCACTTGTGACCATCAATTAAGTCACTTGTGACAATCAATTCTCTTTAGTTAGTCCCATTAATCAAGTACACAGTGCTAACTGAATTTAAAAAAAACCTCCTATCACAGGAGACTTCTGGAAAGTTCCTCCAGCTTATTAGAGACTCCTTCAGCCATCTGATACATACATTGGCACTTCTCACGTGATCAAGATACAGCATAGTCTGCTAACCTAATAGCTGAAGTGGTAAAAGCCAACAAGATCAGATCAAATGTTGACGTGCTTTCATTATCGGAAAGGGTATAATCTCTGAGTTAGTTTGCTGTCAAGTACACTGCAAACTACTGGAACCTTTGATGTACAAAAAGAACTACAGCTTTCAAACAAGATGCAAAAACATTTCTGCAAAAGGCACAAGTTCTCTTCTCCTAGACAGACATGACTAATAGAAATTACATATCCCTCTTGACACCTACCTTAAGTTTTTATAATCAGTTACATACAGAAAATCATTTCCAAAACTGGAAGAGGAAACATCTTTTAATGATGGGAGCTTATTAAAACTATAGTTATGCTGTGAATTTGTAAGCAAATAGCTTTTATTTGGAAGCATATTAATTCCCTTTAAAACCCAGAAGACAGCCCTCCAATGTCAAGTGCAAAAATCACATGCATGACAAGTGGGACATTCACCAGCTCATGTCTGCTATCTCGCACAGCAGGAGTATGAAGTGATGAAGTGACACGGCTAGCTCAGCAGGACTCTGTACTCCACACTAAGGTAAGACACCCAAAGCCAACAAGGACAAGATTAATTTAACAGCACATCAAGATTCTCAGGTACTTGTCACATAGACCACTTGCAGTCAGCATTAGCTTTCTACTCCTTCCAGAAGTACCATCAGCAGAAGTTTAACAGCCAAACACAAGCCTGACATTTTTATTTTTCCAGGACCGTCTTCAAAAATTCAATTTTTGCTATAGCCACAACAGCAGTAAACTCTAGTTAGGAACGCTAACTTGTTACTTTACTTATTTGGAAAACCCCTTTCTAGCATACATTTACTCAGTACTTGCTAAGAACATTTTCCCGTCATCTTCTGGAAACAAACCAAAGGCCCACGAATACTAGACCTGTGAGAATGGCAACTTCTAAGAGTCAGCATATCATTTTTTCACTGTTTCAGACAGCTGTTGCTAATTCAACCAGTCCTACTTCTGCTGCCTCCAATCTCATCTCTTCTCACCTCTCCTCCTGACACCACGGTGAGCTGCTTTTAACAAGTACCAGTAGAAGAGCAGAGCCTGCAGACTCAAAAAAGTATCAAAACCACATTCTCCTGTCTGAGGCAAGAACTCTAAGCGCTCACACTAAGATGCCAATTCAGAATAGACAGTCCTGAGAAGGAAATACTGAACAAGCCTGCATAGTTCTACTAGAAGCAGAACAGTCTGCTAGAGGAGCAAGATGCTCCAAAGAGCATTTTGGCTAGAAATACAACACTCAGAGATAGTTAACAGGCACTCTGGAAAACTTTTCACCCTCCCAGCAGAAGTCTGTTCAGGATATGGAGATCTTTAGAGATCTTCTGCAACTCTAAGGTGTTAGAAGTAACACTTAGAAGTACTTGGTAAACAGACACATTCCTCACATCAGGAAGTCAGCTATTCTCAAGATAAATCTTGCTAAGGAGAGATTTCCAGCCTCAGAGCTACATAAAAAGCCCTCAAGATAAACATACATGCTGCTAGGTGAAGTGCCTCTGTTTACACTAAATCTGCATTATGATTACTTACTTCCTTACAAAAAATCAGCATTTAAAAAGCAACAGGAACTTAAAATCTAGTAAACGCAGATGCTTTCAGATACAATAGCTGTTCTTGATTATTTCTGTGAATTGAGTGTTTGCTGCGTGGGAAGACAATGAGACAGAGGTAAAAGCTAAACCTGAAATCTCTGGAGTTGACTATACTATGTAATTACAAGCTACCACAATGTCTATCAATCACATAAGTCTTTGCAAGATGGTATCCACCTTGCCTTCACAAATTTAGATCTTGATACCAGTTGCTGCTGCTGGCAAAATAAATGAACAGGACTGCTCTCATTTTTAACCTGATGACTAACAGAGGCATCCTGCTATTACATTCCATATCACCACCAGCAATTTCTGATGAAGCATTTAGGTCATTTTACTGATCTGATGGGTTCAAGAGGCAAACCAAGCTCTCTTGAAATTTTTTTTTCCTCCCATCTTCTTCTATTTTGAGAGAGAAAGTGGAAAATGTTTTTACCACAAGCCTAATGGAGTTACTCACCAAATGTTTCACCACCGCCATCTCCTCCCTAGAAAAGAGAGGAACACATTATAACTTATAGTTCAAAATGTAATTTTACATTGCTTCCATTGAGAGGGCACTCACACTGAGACTAATCAAGCCATCACAGCTGGACACACTGCTCTGCCAAGCAACATTCTGACAGACCCACTGAAGCAGTTCTGGACTGACACCACACTCTTACAGGCAGATACCAGAGTAGAGCAGATGGTTCTAGATGCACGTTTCAGCATATTTAACATGATGGATTTGTAAGCACCAATTCCTACAGTGACCAATTTTACTTCCTCAACTGGTCAGTTATGTAACATAACGCTAGAAGTTTAAACAAAGATACAATTGAGGTAATCCTAATGACGTGTAAAATTGGTATATATCTGATGCCTACACTGTGAAAGATGCAGGTGGCTGTGAGCACTACTGTATACAGCATCCTTCATTAGGCAGAACTGACAGGAACCAGAACACTGGAACTGTCAAGCAGAAATGACAATAAATTAAGCCATTAGCCATCAGTGTCTCCTCTTTTTTTCCTAAGTGACTCTTTCCAACATCAAACATGTATTTGCTAGTAAAGCCAAGAACATTCATTCCATCCAGTGTATTTAGTTTTTGAGATACCAGTTTCTGACAATGCTGAGATTTCCTTCATTACATAAACAGCTAAACATTCTCTTCATAATCAACCTATTCAGAATGTAACTTGACACAAAGTTACAGCAAGTCCTCTAGCAGCAGCCAGAATTCCACAATAGCATGAGATTTTAGCAACATTCAATCTATGAAAGTCGATAATTACAAAGTGAACTTGCAGTTGTCAGGATATTAGTACACAGAAATCCCCCTAGGACATTAGCTCTAGCTTCTGTCTGTAGTTTTAATTGTTACACAACATTAAAATATTTTGTATTATGAGAATCGTGATTGCGAAGCTGAGAACCATAAGACAGTATTTAAATAAACAAAGCAGAAAATAGAATTAAGACTAAATCATTTATTTTTGTTTTCTGTGGCAGCAGTTACAAATTTATATATCTCACATTTGCTAAATTGGAACAAGACATTTTATCTAACAAAGAATTCTGAGGCTCAAATACACTACTAATAACAGAAATAGTTAAACTGATGATTGATACCTGCTACCAAAATAAAACTTGTAATTTACGACTCATGAGGGAAAAGATATCTGCCAAAAATTTACCTATCTAGTTCTTTTCTGAAAACCTAAAACTCGAGACATTTCTTTTCCACCTATAGAATTTATTTATGCGAGTGTGAGCTACTCTTGGCTTCCCTTTCTTTTTTCCACATTCAGTGAAATGACTTCTCATCCTGTTTTCCCCATTAACTGTAATTGTACATAATGCAAAAGCCAGGGTAACACTACAAATCATGCTCCATATCACTATCAAGTAAACAGCTTACATGGAAAGAAACACATCTGATGGCGTTACCAAGGACAGCAACACAAGTGTAACAAGCATTCCTGCCACTGAGAAGCACGGTGTTGGGCTATGAGACCAAATCCCAAATAAGTCAATAAATCCAGAGTTCACTGTAGCTAACCTTTGTGTTAAAAAACAACTACACGCTTAAGGCTGAAGCAAGATCTCACACCACTTCACTGCTGTCCCATCAGTAAGAAAGAAAAGTTAAGCGCTCTAGAAAGTACTTATTTTAGAAAAATCCAACCCTTCCACAACATGCAAGAAGCCTATCACGTGGAAAAGAGAACCTGCACAGTAAGAACAGATTTAAGAACAAGGTTTCAAACTCTACAGTGCTTTCAACTATGCACGTCACTGACAAAGCAGCCACAGAGAGTGACGTAGCCCATTACCATGCTCTTTACAGGAAGCATACTGACCTTTGGATCTACATCTCCACAGTTTGCATCAGTTGAATTTCTCTGTGGTCCAGATAGTTCAGTGTCTTCTCTGATTTCACCTGGCTTTGTCCCTAGAACCAGAGGTTGATTCTAATTAGGTTGCAAGATAAACTTACGGGAAAGTAGATGAAAAAATGATGTGGCGTATTTTTTGTTTTTTTTTTCCTTCTCCTCCTACTTGTTTTTTTAATTAAAGCTTTACCATTCAAAGTTTGTCCTGGCTCTTTACATAATGACTCACAAATTACAAGAGCATTTTGTGCAGCTGAGGGCATCGCTTAGATGGACAGCAAGGTCCCAGGGCCATCTACATAGGAAATGATCTACAGAAATGAAAATTTAATCCCAGCTGCAGGTACAACACAAAGCAAAGCTTCCTCTGATTAATCAAGAACAATCAGTACTATCCCACATACTAAGTCACAAGTTTTGCCTGCTCTAACTAACTGCTCTAATTAATCTGGAGAAATTGCATCCAAAAATATGCTCCCTCTTAGCTACCTGCTTGCAACAGCGCCTAGGTCCAAGGTTTACATATTAAATAAATAATAATAATAATAATAATAATAATAATAATAATAATAATAATAATAATAAATTCCAAGTCAGTAATGCTCATTTCTAGCCCTGATCTACAATGCAAGAAGTGAACTTGGGTTTCCAACCACAGACACCAGCAGCTTCAGGCCAATCACAAAAATGGATTAATGCATGTCAGCAAACCTGCAAAGAAAGCAGTGTTCTTACCCGACGATTTAGCCCAGGAAGGTGGATTTTCTTCAGGAGTTCCAAAGATGCTGGATGCCATTTTGTTCTTCCGCATGGGCTGTTCTTTTGGTTCATCAAAGCCCAAGGAAAAGTTGGAACCACCGCCAGGAGGACGCAGCACCCTGCAGAGAGATTCAGTCTTACAGCCTGCATTACTAAGCAGCACTCCCAACATACAAAGAAAGCCCAATATGCTAAGAGATCACTGCTGGCTCTTGTAACAGGTAACTGCATGGGCTGAGTACTGCCAAACGTAAACGACATGAGGTGTCTGTATTATGCACTGGCTGTTACATCTTGAGTGCATAACTCAAGCTATAAAACTAAATGGTTTCCCAGCATTCAATCCTGGCATTTTATCGCCAATGCTCTTCTCTTTGGTGTCACTTATCAAAACTAAAACATTCCTGTACTCTGCTTGCATCCTTTTTTCACTTGGCATCAACAAAACTGCTGTCAGTCTTCAGCCTGACCCTACTAAAAATAAAAAATATTACGGGGCACGTCAGAATCCAGGTGCACAACTTCAACAGTTGTGAGTTTCTTTTTAGAGAACCCTGTGAAGGCAATTAATCTTCACACTGGTGGTACAGCAAAGAGTAAAATTTGGCATATGAGCCATAGTGCTGCTTGCAACACTGACGACTGGACTGCAGCCGCTGTCTAGATTTGTTCAATCAGAAAAATTATTTTGAGGCAGGCTACTGGGCTGATGTTAAAGACATTTCAGTACACCAACAGAATGGTGCTTCCAATGCACCCAGTGCTCCCAGATGAAGCCCATATGTAGGTAGGGAAGGGACACGTTCCCTCTTCTAATAGTTTAATAAAACATTAGAACTACAAAAAGTCAGAATGTAACAAGCTCTGTGTTGTTTTCTATGGTGAATACACCAAAGCTGTGAATGCCACACAAAGAAGACGTCAGAATTTGCAGCGCCAGCACCACTGCAAATAGCACTTGGATTTTTTGAGGCTTGGTGCCTACTGCACTGGAGATGCAACTCAAAAACACTTTCCCAGTCTATGGGACCTCAAGACCACAGTAAGAAAATAACGAAAATGTTTGAAATGGGTATTTACTGTTGCTAACCAAATTTTCAATACAAAATCCATCTCCAAATAAATAATCAATGGGAGGATCCCAGTCGATTGGGTCATGCGTTTTAAGAAATCAAGAACAACCCTACAATTTGTTGCTTCTCCTTTCTGAGTGGAGACGATACAATGATCTTCAATTGCCAGTGCCATTCTTTTTTCTTATACAGAAGAGATGCCTGTGTTTTTTTAAGCCACATCTGTTGTACTTACCATTACATCATCTTTATTTTACTACGGCAGTGAAACCACTGCTCTTAACAGCGTAACAGTTTCCAAAGACTTACTGAAATTAACAGAAAAAGTAACTGAAGCAAAAGAGCAATTACTTGAACCGTTAAATAATCACTTCTGCCAACCCCAGATAAAAGTTGATGCATTTCATTAGAAGCTTCTCCCAACCCGGAGGTATTTCAGCGTGCCTCAGCAGAGGACTATTCTAACATCGCACCTGACACCCCCCGTGCTGCGCACTGAGAATCCACCCATATTTAGGAAGGGCTTTTCAAGTGTTTTTCGTTAGTCAGGAAGCATCTGCTCCGCCAAGCCAAAGCCGCACTGAGAAGACGGCCGCCAAAGCGCGGCGCTGACCGCTCCCCGCGCCCCTCGCAGGCACGCTTCCCAAGCTCCCTTTGTTCCGCCAAGAGCCGCTCCGCGCGAGCTCCAGGCCCGGCTCCGAGCGGGCCCGCCGAGCCCCGGGCTCCCCGCCGCCTCGAGGCCCGGGGTGCGGAGCCGAGGAAAGGCGTCACCCCCGCTCCCTCCCCCTCCCCGAGCATGCTCGCTGCGAGCCGGGTGTAAGCCCGTTAAAGCGGTCGTACACAACGAGCTTAACAAAACGGACGCCGCCGGACAGCGCTGAGGGCGCCGCGGAGCGGGCGGCGGTCGCCTGC
>JAOWBP010004377.1:9440913-9451608 GCA_028571105.1 Tragopan temminckii
GTTAGGAAGTACTTCTCTGAGGGAGCACTCAGGTGCTGGAATGGGCTGCCCAGGGAGTGGGGGAGTCACCGTCCCTGGGGGTGTTCAAGAAACGTTGAGATGTTGTACTGAGGGACATGGTTATTAATTTTGGATGACAGTGGGGATGGGTTGGGGTTGGACTTACTGATCCTAGTGGTCTTTTTCCAGCCTTAACGATCCTGTGATTACTGTGCAACTGTGTCAGGGCATAGGTACCTGTGCACTGCTTTCGCTCTTCTCCAAAGCACACCTGAAATGCAGATTCCTGCTGCTAAATATATACATATGATTCTATTCTAATATTCTTCTTCATCCCCTTCCCCCCCAACCCACTAGCACTAATGTGTTTATGCAAACTACCTGAACCCCAATACGTTGCAGCTGCCGGCTGTGAGCCCTCAGCACTTTTCTCTGCAGTGGGAGTGGGGTACAGCCATTGCTGCAGAGCAGTGCTGACCTGACAGGTGTGTTGCAGTTTGCTTTTGTTGCACTGATTTGTTCCAGTGTTCAGTTCAGTGATTGCCAGCATGCAGCTTTCTGAGCTGCAGTGCTAGGCTCCTATTCAATTTGCTGTGTTTGTGGTGCAGGAATTGTTTTGCAGCAGCAGTGTGGCCCTTGTATGTTAATTAATGCCTACAGCTCTGCTGTTGCGAGTGAATAAGTGATGAAGGTGGAGGCACCTCTCACATCTAATAGGGATTTCCAAGATGTGTTCTCATGGCTGTCCTGCTCCCATCTGAGACATACCAGGTGTTGATTTACAACCTTCCTTCTTATCTTGTTCTTTGCAGGTTGGCACAGGTGAGATGGAGTCGCTACAACCCCAGCTTCCTAGAGCCAGAAGTGAACAAAGAATTGTATCAGAAACCTTTTAATGAGCTGTCTGAAGAGGAAAAGGAAAAGCAAGAGCTTAAGGCTGTTCGTCCCATAAAAGCAGCTCCTCCCAGTATCTCCAGCTCCGTTTTCAGTGACCCTATGATCAGGTCAGAGGAAGCACCATCTCTGTTACAGCTAGGTCCTATGGAGCCAGATAGCTGGGAGCTGGACTATCCTTCTTGGCCTTTACTTGCTGTGCTGCACGTTGCCTTCTGTAACAGCACAATCTCTTTATTTGGGTTAATCTTCTCCCATAAAGCCAGTCTATTGGCTGACAGTGATTAGAGATGAATTTAAGCAGCTCTAACAGCGCCCAGACTTAAGCATGTGAGCATGTAAGCAAGGGTGGGGACCCTTATTTCTGCAAGCCATGAACTGAGAATTTAAATCAGATTGGGCTTTGTGTTCACAGTAAATTCACCAATATGATGATGAAGGATGGAAATAAAGTGCTGGCCAGAAGCCTCATGGCTCAGGTGAGCGCTCGTGCTTCTTCCTTCTAACTCTCTTAAAGCCTTATCTTCTGTATGCTTTCCAATGAAGGCCCACAGATGTATGACACATTTTCAACCCGTGCTCTGACCTACAATAATTGGCATTAGCTGGTGTTGTTCCAGCTCTTAAAATGGGGACATGTGTTGCCCAAGCTGCTAATTACATAGGCTGTGGGATCCTGAGCGCCAGGCTTTGGAGGGGAAGATGCTTCATGCATACAGATCCACATTGCTGTCTCTGCTTTGTCCCGTCCCTCCCTTGGCACCTGTCCCAAGTCATGCTACTTGACCTCCTCACCTCAAATGCAGTGTCTAATGAAGATACTGAGAATCTAGAAGAAAGTGAAGTAAAATTATTTGAGTAAGAGAATCCCTGATGGGCCTGTTACCTGTAGGACTGAAAAACCACCTGTAGGTTCAAATGTATATGGAATTCTTGAAAAAATGGTCTGATTTCATGCTCTGCTCATCTCCTTTCTTGACTTTATCTCAAGACTTTAGAGAACATTAAGAGGAAGCAACTGGAAAAGTACCACAGAGCTCCAGATGATGAGAAGGAAACAGTTGAATGCAACCCTTATGTCATTTTCCACCAGGCTCTGAAAAACTGCCAGCCTATCATTGGACTCAGCAACATCACAAGAGGTGGCAAAACCTACCAGGTGAAATGAGGGGGTCTTGAGCACATCTGATCAGGGGAGAATTAGCTAGGGAAGCAAATGTGCTGGTTGCTACCCCTTCAGCTCAGCCATTCCTCTTCCCCAGGAAGAAAAATAGTTTGCAATCTGGATTAAAACACACCTAGAAACCTTATCCAGGATTACACCCCTACCCTGTGAGCATGGTAATTTCTGATGAAGACAGGCTGAGGGAGCTGGGGTTGTTCATCCTGGAGAAAAGAAGGCTGCAGGGTGACATGATTGCAGTCTTTCAGTATCTAAAGGGAGCCTACAAACAGGAAGGGAATCAACTCTTTGAAAGGGTAGATAACAACAGGACAAGGGGAAATGGTTTTAAGTTGAGGGAGGGGAGATTTAGGTTGAATGTTAGGGGAAAATTCTTTACAGAGAGAGTGGTGAGGTGCTGGAACAGCTGCCCAGAGAGGTTGTGGATGCCCCGTCCCTAGAGGCCCCGTCCCTCAAGGCCAGATTGGATGGGGCCCTGGGCATCCTGGTCTAGTATTAAATGGGGAGGTTGGTGGCCCTGTATGTGGCAGGAGGGTTGGAGTTCCATGATCCTTGAGGTCCCTTCCAACCCTGCTCATTCTGTGATTCTGTGATTCCCTTAGAGGCATCAGTCTGTTTCTCTGACTATTACAGAATCACAGAATCAGAATCACAGAATTGTAGGGGTTGGAAGGGACCTCCAGAGATCATCAAGTCCAACCCCCTGCCAAAGCAGGTTCCCTACACCAGGTCGCATAAGTAGGCGTCCAGACGGGTCTTGAATATCTCCAGAGAAGGAGACTCCCCAACGTATTGTTGTGATTTAACCCAGCAGATAGCTAAGTATCACACAATGATTCACTTCCCCTCCCCCCCCTTTCTACCCCAGTGAGACTGGGGAGAGGATTAGGACAAAATGCAGTGAAATTTGTGGGTCGAGATGAAGACTATTTACTACAAAAAAAAAAAAAGTGAAAGAAAATAACAGTATTTATACATATATATATATATATATGTATGTATGTATATACATACACACACAAAAACTAGTGATACACAAAAGCAATTGCTCACCACCCAACAACCAATACCCAGCCAGTCCCCAAGCAGCAGCCTCTCCCCAGCTAACTCCTCCCTTATATTTGCATGATGTCATATGGTATGGAATACCTCTTTGTTCAGTTTGGATCAGCTGCCCTGGGCCTGTCTCTTCTCAGTCCCCTTGCTGGCAAAGCAATACAAGAAGCTGAGGAGCAGGAATGTCCTTGGAACTGCCTAGCAATAAGTATAAACAATGGTGGGTTATCAGTTCTGTTTTTCTTCTAATGCCAAACATACTGAAGACTTTGAGAAAAACTGATTTCTGTCCCAGTGGAACTAAGACAGATATGCAGTAAACGTTGCCTAAGGAATCAGAGATCAGTGGAAGGCAGCAAAAGAATTAGCAGTACTGGTGCTAGCAGTCCCACCCTCTTTGCTACATCATGGGACTTGAGTAGAAGCCCCAAAGCTCTGACTTGGGTCACTGTAGCAGAAACAATCAACCAGATAAGCGCACGTTACTGTCCCTCTCTGTGCAGTAACTGTTGTGGTTTAAATGTGTCCCAGGTCCCGGTGCCTTTGAAGGACAACCGGAAGCGCTTCTTGGCCATGAAGTGGTTAATCACCGAGTGCAGGGAGAACAAGCACCGCCGGACGCTGATGCCTGAGAAGCTCTCTGAGGAGCTGATCCAGGCCTTCAACAACGAAGGACCCATCATCAAGAAGAAACATGTGCTGCACAAAATGGCAGAGGCCAACCGGGCTTATGCCCACTTCCGCTGGTGGTAGGGCCTCTGCATGGGATGCACACACTGCAGAGCTCTGTCACTGCTCTCAGGGCCTGGGGAGCGGAGTCCCAGAGCCACCTGCTTGAGAGAAGCTGGGGATTAGAGGGAAAGGTGAAAAATCCCTTCTGGACAACTTCTGAACTAAGCCAAGGAAAGTTTCTCTAGTCCCCACACAGTTCATTTGCTTTGTGCTTATCAGAATGGGAAAAGGGGGAATCTGAAATAGTTACTGATTCCTGCACGGATATGCTAGGTTTTTTCATAATCACTTTCCTGTGAAGACAAGCTTTAGATGCAGCGCTGTACAAAATAATCTATTCCACTTACATGTTTCCTGGGGACTTTTAAATCTCTGCTCTTGCAGCAACATTTTTCTGGCTGCATGACTAGGAAAGAGCAGATCTGGAGGGTTTTTTTCCATACCATAACTAGCCTTGACTTTCAGTTCTGGTCATCAGCAACACTGTCTGTATGGGGGATGTTAACAGAAAAAAATAATACCAATGCTTTATGGGGAAGGTTTCTCAATTCCAAACCTTTGTCTGTGGCTTCAATCTCACACTGTTCTTTTCAGCTTCTCTGGTTGCATGAACCCCCTCTGTCACTCTATTCTGGAGGAAATAACATCACAACCTTCTTGCCTCAGTCAGGAGCAACTTTTAAGTATTGCTTACATCTCAGCAGTTGCTCAGAGAGAAAGCAGGGCACATGTTAGTGGAAAAGTTTTATTACAAAAAACACCCAATAAACTATTTTGTTTTCTTTCTTCCTTTCCCATTCTTATTCTCATAAGAAACATACCATACTTGAACCTTAATAGACTTTGGAAAAACCCAGAACAGGTACTGTATAAAACATATAAAATTTGTTTCTAGCCACATGTGCTCGAGAACCCTTATCGTGCTGGAAGCTGCCAGCAGATAATTGGTAGCTAATGACCCAGAGTCATACACCCATGCAGATACTGCCAGTCTGCTGGAAGTAATCAGTGAAAAGCAGCAATTTGGTGAGCTATTTGTGATGCGTCTGACCACAGCATTTTCTGTAACTTTTTCTAAACAACCTGGTTTGGGACTGCGAGCTGTGAAATATTTCCCCTTTGCGTCCCTCAGCAGTGTTGGCTCTTGGGTCAACCAACGTGCTCTCAGCTTTCCTCAACACTTGTATAAAGTGCTGGTTTAAGCTAGAAGCCTTCCTTGCCTTCTGCTGGCAGCAGCCCATCATTAAGCAAAATGAGTAGAAGAACTTGCTGGTTTCAATGTGCCCCCCTGACTAAACATCCAAAATCAGGCTAGCACGAGTCACAGACTGATAGATGACAGTTATATACCCAGAGGCTTTAGCCAGTATAAATCCTATTTACAGGAAGTGCTTAAAAAAAGAAAAGAAATTCAAACTTGGTATGAAGCTTGCTGGTGAAAGTGCTGTGGACATCTCTCCACCTCTGCTGTAGAGGGGTTAATCTGTCACTTCGCTATAATAATATTTCTGGGCAGCATCCGTCATTTTCCAGTCAGCAGCCCGGAACTCAATGATCTCCAGCAGCAGGAGCTGTGACAGGGAGCTGAGCCCCTCCTGTAAAAGGAAGCCATCTCGAAGGAGGGAGAAGAGCTCATCCATCCGCTGGGAGTTCATCTTCTCTAGCTGTTCACCAATGCGGTGGAGCTGTAGGACCAAGCAGTCCACCTTCAGAAAAAAGAGAAGGAGGTGGTTGAGTACAAAGGAATTGAGAACTTTGGTGTATCAGTGGAGGCTCCATCAGTCACTTCTGGATCAACTTATGCTGCTCCTCCTGCTCTGAATTTTCAAGAGGTGATAGTTCTGTTCCCTCAAGTTGCTGTGATCCAGGAGGCTGAATGTCTGGAAAGTGCTGGGGAAACACATCCTGAACTCCCCTACTTTGTGAGCAAAATTGCCAGAAAAATGAACCATTAACAGGTGAAACAGTTTTACCTTTCTGCAGGATGCCCACAATGAGTTGGCAAGACTGAAGGCAGAAGGTGGAGTAAGAACAGAGGGAAATAGGCGGAACATGCTCCAAAAATCCTAGAAAGTCAGGAGATTTACAGGAAACGGGCACTGACTGAATCTTTGAATAGGAGGGGTAAGTCAATGAATCACAAGGGTGGGAGATTTGTGCTGAGATGAGGGGAAAAAAAAAACGAAGGGCCCCATCCAAGGCCTCATACACTTTACAGTAATCCACGGGCAGCTCAGACATACCCTGACCGTGCTTCTGCACCTTTATATGCTGACCAGACACATATAAAGCTACAATTCTAGAAGAGCCTGAAGCCTGCTGGCATTTGGCACAGCATCAGCTCTGCAGGCCCAGACAGATGAGTAGCAGCTACACAAAGCACGTCACTGAGACCTGCAGGAGACACAAATGCTCTGTAGGCATGCAGCCACTGCAGTATCTGTCACCTCCAGTGACTGCAGTGCCCCAATAGATCAGCCTGACAGCTGCTTTTTCAGATATTCAGCAACTAGGGTTGCCAGAAAAGCAGCTGCTTTCTGTGAAAATAGGAGAGAGTAGTTATGTTTTTCTTGTATGATGGGAGATGAACTTGCAGAATGCTAGACATCCTTTATCTCAAGGATTGGCTGTATTGCTGGGTCTCTGCAGCGGTCTTCAGCCAGTAATGACATAGGCAACAGGAAAAAAAAACTATGCAAGGGAAGGATGTATAGCATGGGCAAGGGAGTCACAATTAGCACCTCCATCCTGCTTCCTTCTGGAGTGCAAGCCCTCCTGTCCAGTAGGTTTCCTTTCAGCACATAATGGGGAGGAAGGCTCCTACCGTAAAGCCATAAAGCTCTCTTCATCTCCCAGGGCTGTGCTTTTTGCTTGTCCTTGGCTGAACAAGGGGCATACGACCAACCCTTCTCACCTCTTCCTCCTTCTGTAGGCTATCATGCTGTGCTAGTCGGAACAGACAGTCGTAAACAGGGTTCACCAAAGCCATCATGGGCATGTTGTTCACCTGTAGGGAGGCAGAAGCTATTGTCAGCTTGGTGGCAGAAGGGGAAAAGCTTTCAGCTATTTTAAATAATTCTCCTCCTGCCGCATTTCAAAGAAGGGAGAAAACTGTGCTGCCAAATGCAGTAATGGTGTTATTTACATATAAAAACAGACTTTTGACTCTCCAACAGCCACAGAAACTCAACAAGTGATGAGGAAACATCTATTTTTAAGTGTAAACAGGTAGTCATGGGAAATACACTTCTTGTATCAGCATTCTTCCTGCCTGCAGGAATTGCATCACTTTTACATCCACACCAAGCAGGCACCTAAATACACACACTGCAGCAAAGGCTTGCAGATAAATTCCATTAGTACGTGGGTTAGAAATTATTTGAGCACCTAAGTGACTAAACAAAATGCAGTTACCCTCAGACTTAGCAGCAACGAGTTTGATCTAGGATATTCAGAACAGGTTAAATCAGGGGATTTCAAACACCAGGTACGAAACACAGTAGCTCAGACTTTGTGACTGTCCTCAGAGCCATCTCTGCCTCTTCAAGGCTGATTACTTGCTCATAAGCAGCAATAACCTGGGAGCATCCTCATTCTGAGAACTGGCTCTGGTCCCACTCTGCTGAGCTGTGGCCCTGGGGTGTTGTAACACACATTCAACACTTCTGCCCTGGACCCTGGGCCCTTCTGGTACCCTACAGCAGCACCCAAGTGCTCCTGCTCTGGCTCCTTACCTTTAGGTAGTCAAAGATGTTGCAGATGAATGTGACGTAGCAGATCCATGCCTGCAGTGACCGGTTGCGCAAATCCTCTCTGTCCTTGTACTCCTGCTGCAGCCGGTTCAGCAGGCTCCTCCGGAAGATGCTCTGGCCAACCTGTTTGCTCTCTGCCTAAGACCCCACAAAAGCAGGATTGAGGGATGAAACTGGGGCAGAGAGGGGCAGGGGGGATTGGGATTTGGATGTTGCAGGACCATCCTGATACCCTCCTGTGATGCCCAGAGACATAGGAAGGCTGCAGCTGTCTGGACCCACCAGCTGCACATCTGTATCCTGCCAGTGCAGGAGCCAAGTGGAAGAAGAGAGATGCTAGCTGAAGAGTCAGAGTGCAGGGCTAGAAGAAGTCCTGGCCTAGCACAGGTTAGCAGCATTTTCCTGTCCAGACACAAACATCTCTTACCTGGATGATGGTGTAGCAGATGCGCCCTGCCTCCTTGCTGAACACACAGTCTTTGAGGGACTGGTCAACTATAACATTGGCCACTTTGTCCAGGTCCACATTGCCGGGGTCTGTAGAGAGGAGAAATACTGTCTGGATCCAATATTTCTTGGGCCCTGCTTGCTCCAAAATACGTGGGAAGCAACCAAGGTTGGCATGGAGCACCATACAACCACGTCATATAGTACAAAAAATCATGCTCACTCCCACAGTCCCTCTTGCACACCAGCTGCTTTGGAGATACCACCTCCAACAACTGCACAGTCTTTCCAGGCTGGACACACAACCATAAAGATGGAAAAGTGATGGAGAAAAACATGGTAATGAAGGGAGGCAAGAAGTTGATCTGTATCTGAAGTCCCAGCACTGCTTTGAAGTTGGGCTAGTGGCAGACAGACAAGCAAATTCCCACTGGGCTTTGAATAGAGACATGACCTGTGAGCAGGAGACACCGGGGGACAGAGTGCAGAAACTGGGCACAGGAAGAAGAGCGAGGGGCAAGATCTGAAGAGAGATGCTGAGTGAGAACAGGAGAAGGCGGCACCACTGATGAGAGAAAAGCACTGTGATGAGCATGGTCCTCTCAGAACCTGGATTTGAACAGCTAGCTGCACGATTCAACAGTAAGGTAGAGGTGGGGGAGAAGAGGAGGGAACAACGAACCTCCTGGAGGGATTCAGTCCTGTATCAACAGCGTTTATGAAACAGCTTTTCTACGCTTAGCAATTGGTGACAGCAGAAGGGGCCCAAGTATCTAGCCACATCAGTGAGCCAAGCTGAGTGTGGCAGAAAAGCTAGAAAAAAACTGCTGACCTTTGAGTGCTGTTTTCAGTAGCTTCTGAGTCTCAATGTCAAACGACTGTATTTTATACTCTTCTTTGCCTGTTTCCCCCATGACTGGCTTCCTCCAACAGCAAGAATCAGGGGAACAGATGTGCTAGCAGCAGTCCCTGTGAAAAGAGCAAACAGGACTTAGTTGGCCAGAGAGCCCAGACCTTCACCTAGCCATGTGGCAAATCCCATCCAGTCCTGGAGCCTAGACTTCTACTTTGATAGCCCTCCACATAGTAAGAAATATCCTGTTAATACAGCATCCAGCTCCAGCCCTAAGTCTGGGCAAAGACCAACTCCCACATTTTTTTAAGCCTTGCTCCCTACTAGCCTATGACAAGGAACTTTTGGGCTGCATCTTACATTCTTCTGATGTGAAAATCAGTCTATTGATTTGCAGGTTTAAGCAGGACAGCACACCAAATCAATCCCCAAAAATAACTGTCTTCGTCCAGAGGCTTCCTTGTGGTTACACCATGGAGAAGTACGTATGCAGGAGCACTCCATGCAGCCACTCTCTTGTGCCCTTGAAACAGTAATTTAGATGATTTCACACAAAGCCTGGGAAGATTCAAAACCAACACCTAAGCAATCCAATCCACACTCTCCTCCTGCAACAGAACCAGGTCCCTTCAACTCCCAAAACACAGCAGAACACCAGAAAATTTTCAGCCAAATTTCACCACAGCTTCTATCTCATCCTTTTGCAGCTCTCTGCAGTACTGAATAATCTCTAGATTAATTTTTTGCTGGTTTGTGAGGCAGCAAAGATGGCAAGAGGGTACACATGGCACAGAGGAAGGGTTTCCTCTGACACACACAAGACAATTTGCTGGATGAAAAACACCAGGCTGCCGGATCTGCAGCACAAACAGGGAGAAGGCAATTCAACAAATTAGTTTTGCCAGCTCTTTGAAATTCCTCATCCGTTACTCACTGCTCTGTGCAAACAGGTCCCTGCCACAATTAAAGCTGAAGATCTTGTTGCCTGTCAGAGGCACATCGATGGATCACAAACAGCCTGACCCGCAGATGCTCTCCTTCTCACGAAGCTGTGGCACAACACGTTAACAACCCACAGCAGACGGCAAAGCTTGCTGGCACAGAAGAGGCCCAGGTCTGCCCTCCTTGCTGCCTTTTAGGGAGGCCCAGGGCAGACCCTGCCCCACGGGGGCCTTCACAAACCAAGAGCACTCACAGCTCTCCTCTGCATCCCATTGCTTACCTCCAGACTGCACTAAAGTTTTCTTCCCAGATGGATTCACAAGCAGCTGGGCACCCCTACACCGTGTCCAGCAGGAAGACCCTTTCCAACCTAAGCCGTCCCCTTCTTACACAGCTCGCTCTCTGTGCACCTGCACTCAAACCGCTCTTCACGGCAGCCTGAGCTCACCGGCAGGCCCACCTCCCGCTGGCAGCACAGCGCGTGGTGAAAACCCGGCCGAAGTGCGGCAGGGCAGCGAGGCAGCACAAATCTGAGCCTGTCTGGCAGCGCCTGTGCCGTCACCGCCCACTGCCTCCCCGGGAGCGCCCACGGGATCCCCAGGGACCGGAACGGCCGCTCTGTGCGGCGCCAAGTAACCCTGCCCAGAGCACCCCGAAAGGCGTGAGCATAAAAGCGGCACAGAGCGAGATCTTGCCGCTTGGACTGCCTGCCTGGCGGCACTGAGTGACCTCGGCACAGTTATCTCCCGGTACCCTACCGAAACCACACCGTGGTAAGTCATCTCAGTGCGATCTGGAGAGGGACGTGGTTGGGGCGAGCGCTCCCGACCTGCCAG
>JAOWBP010004377.1:9464904-9475558 GCA_028571105.1 Tragopan temminckii
AGAAAAAAAGACAAAGTAGAACTCATAGGTTGAGATAAAACTGTTTAGTAAGACAGAAAAAGGAAAAAGAATAATAGTTAATGACTATATATATGTGAATGCATAAGAAGTGATGTACAAGCAATTGCTCGTCACCTGCCAATCGGTATCTTCTCTGCCTGGAAGATCCCAAGCAGAAGAAGAGATGAACTCCCATCCCTTTAAAAACTTTTTTCCCACATGATATCATATGGTACGGAATGTCCCTTTGGTCAGTTCAAGTCAGCTGTCCTGATTCTGTCCCCTCTCATTTCTTTGGACCCCCTGTGCCTCCTAGCTCCTTGAGCATCCCCTCATTGGTAGGACTGTAGGAGAAATCAAGAAAGCTGAAGTGTCCTTGGCTCTGTACAGCACCGCTCAGCAACAACTGGAAACACTGGTGTGTTATCAACATTGTTATTGTTTCCAGGGGAAAAAAAGACAGCACCATATCAGATACTATGAAGTAAAACAACTCTGTCAACAATAGATTTCTGTGAAAGTGCAAAATAAAACCAGATGTCCCAGATGTTCTAGTATTTTCCAGTGTACACAACTTACTATAAAACTCCATACTCTGCTGAATTATGATGGTCTTTTTGCTTACTTGCCCTGCTACATCAAATGACAACATGAATATTACTGATCTACCTAGCCACTGTAACACACAAAATTCCTCTTCAGAATTGGATGTTGGTGTTCTGTATGTTTCCCTTAAGCCACTCCAGTATTAGAAAGTTTTGCTATAGAGTGTTTTGTCTGGTCATCAAATGCTTCTATTCCTACAGAGAAGTGACACATTCATTTAAAAATACATTTGCATTCTTAAAAATTGGAGTCTAGAAAGGTATCTTCATGCTGCTTGCCATTTTCAACCAGCTCTTTTCTCATTCTCTGTTCATCATTAACCAAACAGTGCAGAGCCATGTGTTAATTCAGATGAACTGTGGCAAAGGCTGACAGCACCCAAAGAGCAGTACAAGTTTCCACATCTCTCCAAGCTAGAACTAGAACACTGTATACAGAAGCAGTTATATCCAACCTAATGTTTTCTATGTCCTGGGAAACAAAACAAAGATAGACACAACCTGACACTTAGCAGTAGTTTTTCAGTTCCTTTTAAACTTGGCAAATGTAAAAACATGCTACTACCTGTAGCCACTTCTTCAGGCAAGACCACTACGAAAATTTCACTGCTATTGAGAGGTACAGTTCTGGGTCCAAACCAGTACAAAACTGTGCTTTCATACTGTGTCCTAAACCAGGAGTAAACACGTTCTTTACTCACAGGAATTGGATTATCTTACTTCAACAGTACCCACAAACATTAACACAAGTCAACTATTCAAGCAGCAACATTGCCAGAAATGAATACCAGGAATTTTAGCAGGTACAAACATTCAGATTTTCCAGTATAATTTTGGCAGCAAGATCCAAAAATAAACTCCCACAGGCAAAAAGTCAGTTTTTATCCATCCCCATTCATATAACCTAAGTTCAAACTGTGGTTGCAATAGTTTAAATATGCTCTGAAAAAAAAGTTCTCTTACCTGTGGCACCTGTTCAATATCCCGTAGAAATATTTGCTGGTTCCTGGAGACAGATGTGGATCTGTGATAATCTACCAGCTCATTCAAAGAATTGAACTTCACCACCCAGAGGAAATACTTGCCAGCCCCATCTCTAAGCACCTTGAAGTGCTGCACATCATTTCCAAACCTGGGAGAAAGGAGCAAACAATACAGAAAAGAACACAGTCACCGAGCACTCTTCTAGGACTGTGAGACTTCACAACAAAAAGGCTGCATAAAGGACATAGTTGGTGACAATGATAATGCAGGTATCAATTGTTTGCTGTAAAGATGATATTTGAAAACTGTTTGCAATTGTATATTACAGAAATCAGTAACCAGAGACAAAATTCAAATACTGAATTGATTTTGAAAAAAAATTCTGCAAGCTTCACATGCACTCTTCTTTATAGCAGAGCTTCAGTTTAAAACCAGCTTTTCAAACCACTCTGAAGCTGCACAAATTTGAGGTGTTTTAGTCAAGGATTTCTGGAGTCAGAACAGTCTAAGGTTAAGTGCACAATGTCAACTGTTTCAGACTGTATCACTACACTGCTACTGTTAAAACACACACACTTTTTGATGCACCTATGCAGTCAGAGTTGCTGAAGACAATGCACTGAATACTCAAACAAAGGCCATGGACTACATGTGAGGTGTGAGGTCACATTAAGGTAGGTACACCACAGTGCCCACCCACTCCACATGCCCAAATACAAGATTTTGAAGCCAAAAGCTACACATGCTTTAGTTAAGCTTTTCAAACACAGGAAACAACTTAAATCAGCTTAGCTTCATACTACTTTTACTATGGACCAGTACTTCTCAATCTCAGTCTCTCGCTCACATGGTACCATTTCAATACAAAAGCACCAGTCCCAACATAGGGAAAGTGCTGAGAAAAGAACTGCCACAAGAAGGGCAGGATTGTTACTAAGCTTGGACTCACGACTTATGAAAAAGAATGTCCTGCAAAACAGACAGACTTCTCCACTTCTATTTGTCTGACAAGTGATGGCATTCAACTGAAGTTACTTTTTCAACTATTTTATTCTATGTAAAGTGCAACTCCAGAGGTCTACGGGGATTTCCCAGATGAACGGCATATTGGTATTCTTACTTTAGTCTGAAACAAAAACACTGAAAACTGGCAGGGAGTACATTCCCTGCTTGGCATCAAGAGTTTCTACACCTCAGTTTAAAGTGCAGACACGGTCTTGGCTACAAAGCTAACATGAAACAATCAATGAGTACTGCTTTTGCTGTCTCCTCTTCAACCTGAGAGATTGTCATCACTTCAAATCCTGCAAATCACTGTTCAGGGGTGAGTGGAAGAAAGCGTTTTCCAAATTAATCCACCAGAAAAAAGCAACAAGCTACCACCAGGTGGCAACACTAAGCTAACAAGACAGGCAGAGCTACAGTTAAAATCTTAAGTTTTGTGAAAGAAAGCAGTTTCTGCAATGGAGCTCCCATACGTATCTCATATTCCAGCTCAGATTATTGTACCCAGCAGAAGTATAAACACCTCTCTAAAATGAGTAGCTTTAATTCAATTTTGTTGGCATTAACCAAGGCTGCTGTACAGGTTGACAAAATCTAGGTACAGACCAAAGATAAGCCAAAAATACAGCAAACAAGGAACTGTGTGAATAATCAATATAAGATTCTAAAGAAAATCCTGTTCATTTCTGGAAGGAAAGGAGAAGGTTACAGAAAGTTAAGAAGATCAAAAAAATCAGCTGCTGAGGACGGAATTCCTTCCCTCCTATGTTACCTTAGATCCCATACTCTTCCAAGTTTCTAATACTTCTATTTATAGCAGCTTATACAGAGCTGTGAAATAGTTAGACAAGGCTCATGTGGTAATTATCAGGAATTGCTGCTGATTAAGAGCCAGCATTCTAGAAAGGTTATACAAGGATGAGAACTGTTCCTCCCTACTTCACTGTTCCTAGACTGGAATTCCCTGTTAATGGAACGTATTTGAGAGAGATGGAAAAGAATTTGTTTTCATAGCTCCATGTCCCAGTGCTGGGTAACACAAATGTCCCCAAAGCATGTGTCAAGCAGTCATGAAAATATTTGGAAGCGTACTACCCAAAGACACAGGAAAGAGTAATGACTTATGCTATGGAAGAACCACCAAGAAGGATAGAAGGGAACATGTACACGCTGGGCAGTTCACAGCTGAAATGAGGAGGAATGGGATCCACAAATTAACAAATAGTGCCTGAAAACACCTAAGTCAGACAGCAACACACCACCAACTCAGCCATGTAGGCTCATTACAGAACAGAGTGTATTTGTACTTACTCTTTAGTAAGGACAAAAACACACACCACTGGAAGAATAGGTATGCTATCTGGATTATTGCTGCTCCTCAGCACTAATGATCACTTATCCAGGAGTCAAAATCAAGAACATCAAGTGATTTCCACACAATTGTTTCTGGGCACTACTTACTTGACCGAGAGAGAGAAGTCCCCAGGAGCACTCTCACTCTCCCTGATAAGGAAGGCACCATCGTGTCTCTGTTTGCCTAACATCTCTTCAGCCTTTGCCCGGGGAATCTTTCCAAAAAACCACCTGTGGAGTAAGCAAGGAAAAGAAAACAACAGAGAAAGTTAAGAATTTGAACAGTCTTATGGAAGAGCCCGACGCAGGTAAACACACAGAGGTGAAGTGACTCCTAGCAGAAATGACTGAACTGCACCCATTTCATTGTTAATCTACTACAGGCTACCAAACTATGTAGCTTTTTACGTTTTGTCCTAGCAATGAAGCTACCATGACTTCATGAGCACACGCTCACAACACCCCTATTTCATCTAATTTAGGGAAGCAGAAATGTGCTAAGAGTGAAATCCTTAATTTAAAGGATTTATTTTCAGAAGGAAAAAAAAGACAGACTGCTCAAAATAGGGTGTTATTATCAGTTTTGCACCATACTCTACCTATATATGATGTTTAACGTACGCAACGTCATAAAAACCTAACATTGACAGCTGCTTCACAGCAAAGTCCTACTTTGTGAGACTAAGACCATTCTGGGAGCTAGCTACAATCTAGGGCAAAGTTAAAATATCTGTTAATGGTCTTTGTTGGCATCTTAGTAACCAGACCCCGTAACCTAGTTAAGGCAAAAAACTCAACTCCTAACATTTCCTCTGCTACTAAAGGATCATGTCTCATGTCCACAAACAAACATGCAAAATTTTAATTGCCTGAACTGTATGATGCCATCAATTTAGATATGATGAAGCCCACGCATTCATGGCTAGTCAGTACTTTACTTCTCTATAGAATCACAGAATCACCAAGGTTGAAAGAAACCTACAAGATCACCCAAGTCCAACCATCCACTTACCACCAATAGTTCTCACTAAACCACGTCCCTCAACACAACATCTAAACACTCCTTGAACACCTCCATGGTCAGTGACTCCACCACCTTCCTGGGCAGCCTATTCCAGCACCTGACCGCTTTTTCAGAAAAGTAGTATTTCCTAACATCCAGCCTGAATCTCCCCTGGCACAACTTAAGGCCATTCTCTCTAATCCTATCACTAGTTACATGAGGAAAGAGTATGATACAAAAGCATTTGTTACACTATTATTGCTCAAAAATAACCACCGGGGAGAAAATTACACACACTCCTTTATTACTTAGGCCTCCTAAGGAGGAAGCCACTCATGTCTTAGTCATTGCAGATGACACCAAGTTGGCAGGAAGTGTTCATCTGCCTAGGGATAAGAAGGTCATACAGAGTGATCTGGACAGACTGGATAACTGGGCTGAGACCAATGAAACAAAGTTCAACAAGATCACATGCCAAGTCCTACACTTTGGCCACAACCAGGCAATAATACAGGCTCAGGGCAGAGTAGCTGGAAGATCATGCAGAAGAAACAGACCTGGGGGTATTGGTCAACATTTGGCTGAATAGGAGCAAGCAGGGTGCCCAGGTGGCCAAGAAGGCCAATGGCATCCTTGCTTGTACCAGAAGTAGCACAGCCAGCAGCAGCAGGGAAGTGATCATCATTGGTGTGGCTGCACCTTGAGTACTGAACTCAGTTTTGGGCTTCTCACTACATTAAAGACATTGAAGCCCTGGAGTGCATCCAGAGAAGGGCAACAAAGCTAGTGAGGGGTGTGGAGCACAGGCCTTATGAGGAACAGCTGAGAGAGCTGGGAGTGTTTAGCTTGGAGAACAGGATCAGAGGTGGGGTTACTGCTCTCTACAACTACTTAAAAGGAGGTTGTGGTGAGGTGGGAGTGGGGTCTCTTCTTTCATGTAACCATCAATAGGACAAGAGGCAACAGCCTCAAGTTGCATCAGGGGAGATTCAGGTTTGACATTAGGAAATACTTCTTTCTCCAGGAGAGTGGTCAGGTGATGGAATGGGCTGCCCAGGGATGTGGTAGAGTCAGTTCTGTCACATTGAAACCTTAATAAAAGAATTTCAGCATTTGCAAAACACAAGGAAAATACTGGGAGTTCACTCTCAGGTTTCTTCAGAAACATCACAGCTGTAGAAACAAGACTGAGAACAAGCAAGGAAAGTTCCCTCAAGGCCTCTGTTTCATTATAAGATGACTGCTGAGTTGGGTGTGTAATTGAACTCTAAAAAAGATGCTGAAAAAACTTGTTTTAGTAGCCTATTTTTGTCGTCTTCTGTCAGGACAATCTAACAGCTTTCACGTAAACAGTCACATGAAACAGCCTCAGCATGGAAGTCAAATATGCAGCTGTCAAGTTCTGATAAGTCAAAGCCACAGGCTGACCACCTCTACAGCACCAAGAGTGAACCTACATCAGGTAACTAAATCCTTAGTGCCCACTAACAGCCCGTGGTCACAGGACTCTTACCCCAATTTACATTTGCGTTTCCAGACTAACCCAAGCTTAAAGGCAAACAAGGGCTGAGCAGTAGGTCACATGGCATGGGAAAAACAGAACCATCTTCAGAACCAAAAAGCATAACTTTCAGTTCTGAGTAATGGATCACACAGGAGGGATGCACTTACCACAGCCTATAACCACACAGATGATTGAACTCAGAGGGTAGTATTTAACAATAGCTCCACTTAAAAGGTTTACTTCTCACAGGGTAGGTTTTGGTACAGCAAAAAAAAAAAAAAAAGTGCTCTGTTTCAGAGACAGTTTTGAAGCTTCTTTCTTAAGAGAAGTTAAAGCTTTTATGAAACCACGGTCTCCCTCTCAAAGTAACAACAATCTCTAAAGCTAGAAAAGGACTCCAGTATTCGATAAGGCTCCATCTTCTTGGTATCTGACATAGTGGCAGAGCCAGCAGAGGAACATTACTTGTCTCACTGCACTGTACTGCCTCCAAAATCACCCAAGAGAAATCATTATGTGAAGGTCTTTCAGAGCTCCAATGTAGTATTTTGTTTCCCAGGATTTTGGCACAGTTGTCAAGACGAGAAAGCCCTGAATTTCACCTTTGCCAAATGTTACATAAAGCAAACTTTATCTTATGATTTTAGATACCCTGCTACAGTTTGTTTACTAAGTGTTTTAATTCTGTTCTCAAATAACTATCAATTACTCACTTACTACTTGTAAATGAAAGCCTCAGCTTAAAAAACCCCCAAACCTCACTCATCTCTGTAAAATAGAAATAAAATCTGGAAGAGTTCAACAGAACTTCTATTAATCCTCTTAAAGCCTCAAAAACACACGCTAGTTTTCCCCTCAATTCTGCTGAATCATTATCAAGATAAGTGTATAATTTGATTAATGAAAGTAACAAAATCAAAATAACAAAAAATTTTCTGCCTACTGCTTCCAACACTTTTTAGCTTAAGTAGGAAGATTAAGAGATCTTCCACAACCCATAAAACTACTGCAGTTTTATGACTTCATTGCAATGTCAGTCACTCACACAGTAGCAGAAGACTGATTTTTAAACGTAAAAAAGATTTAGAGAAAAAACTCCACAGGTCAAAGAAAGCAATTTTGAAGAACTACTGCCCAATTACAAACATGGACATAAAACACCTGAAAAGTTCTGCACACATTGATCTTTGCTACAGAATGGTTCAAAAAATAAAACATAGCACATCCAAGAGAATTAGGCCAGAGAAACTGATATTCCCAGAGCTTCCCTACTAAATGGCCAAACTTGATAACCCTTTCTAACACTCACCTCCAACTAGCTTTGTAATGTAGCTCATCCAGTTAGTACTGCAAAACCAAATGCAGCTATTACTTCTGATGCTGCACTGCAAGAGGGAGATGCGTCAACTGGTACAGTGCAAAGTTCATACCACATTCAGACTCCTTTCAATCAGCAGCTCAAAAATTCTATGGGCTTAACTTAACGCAACCATTTTAGCTTGGGTCCTTTCTTCCACGTAAGTTATGATTTTTGCAATAAGATTTCAGCAATATCTTTAGAAGCAGCTGATTAAGAACATAGACTTGGACACACCACAAGCCTGATCCAGGCCATTTCATAAACAGAAGTTCTTGCCCTGCCCCCTTATAAACAAAAAGGCAGTCCTATCCCCTAATGGCACAGCTGTGCCTTCACAGGAAGCCTCCCTGCCCAGAGTTTCCTGTGGCTGTCCACTGAGTATCAATACCTACATATACTTACACATTCACTTTGTTAATTAATATGAGATTTGGATTAACCCTATGAAATCCAGGTGACCCAGCGGGTGACTATGACATGGTACATTTCCCTTTCAGTCTCACCTGCTAGCAGTGAAAAAGAAAATTGAAAGATTTACAAAATACAAGCAAGAATGAACACTGTTAAAGACTAGAAATGGAGCTGGAAGCTTTAAGTCTCAGATCCTTGGACAGGACTAACATTTAAAGGCACTTCCAGTTATTTTTTAAATTCTCTTGAAATCTGGTTCCTTCCCAGAACACTGATACCAGTCTAAGAACAGGAACATTCTCTTTCCTACATGTGGCTGAAGTTTGTTTTTTTATTCCATGCTGGACCACTTAGCTCTGCATTACTGCTCAGTAAACATGATACTATGTAAACTTTTGCATAATTTACCCAGGTTGTTAATGCACTAATGAAGACTTCCGGCATTGCTGACACATGGAGCTAACGTGATCCAGATGCCATCAGCAGTTTAAATGTCTTCAGAAAAGGTCAAATTATGCTTAAAATCCACCAAATTCACAAGCACTATCACCAGAGCTCTACTTACGGATGTGGCTTCATTTCTATATAGTTCTTGGGAATGAAGCCATCTTTTCCATTGAGTTCTGCCTTGTACCAATTCTGATCACATTCTTCATTCAAAACCTGAAGGAAACAAAAAATAAGCTTACCACATTTCAAGTTACAGCAAAACAGATGAAGATATACTAGCTTATTCTTTCCACTTCTGTTTCAAAGATTGCTCACGTAAGATGAGCCCTTAAAAGCATGCTGTAGGCCATCCTGCTCCACTGCATTTTATCAGCCTTCAGAATAACAAGGTGGATCAGTAATTTAAAATAGTCCAAACTCCATGCTTTAGTACGCAAGTCAGTATTTCAAATCATACTTTCTCTAGAAATTTTGTTGCTTTACTTTTCATTACTTTTCTGCCAAATGGTACAGTGCAACAGACAAGGCAGGCACGCAGTCTAAAAACAGCCTCTTGAATAAAGGAGCATTAGACTCTAAGAAAAAAACACGCCACAGTTGAAATTACCGTTCCCCAAAATGATTTTATTTGGGCTTGGAAACAAACACATAGATCCTGCTCACTTCCCTACACCTTTTCAAAATTGAACACAACAACAATATTTTTTCTCCCAGCATTTTCATTCCTCCTCGGCTTTTCGATGTCACCTTTTTCCTTTCTAACATGAACCAACAGAAAACTAGATCTGAGTTGAAAAAAATACTTCTAGCCTGAAGTCAAAAAAGCATCACATGATTAGCACTGCCTGAACATGGGGAGATGAGGAAATGTAGAGAAAGCCAACATGAATGCAGCTCCAGAGATCACAGAATACACACACAGATACAGTGAAGATATGCACCAAAACACCTTCATAAGCAATTTTTAGTTTTTTTTTTTTCTTTTTCTTTTCCTTGGGAGGATAAGACAAGGGAAAAAGGAAAAGTAGACAAAATTTGCCTTAAAATGCTTATAGCCGATGCAAGTGTTACAAAAAATTAAACTCCGTATCAATTTCTACTGCTTCCTTTTTTTTTTTTTTTAAAGAAACTTGAACAAGAACACAACACTAATACACTAATCTGACTCAATACTGATTGCCTGATCTAAAAAACCCAACAAGCTAATCACCTACTGAAATTAAACTCAGTGAAACAAAAAAGAGAACAGAACTTGAAACACCACAGTGAATTACAGTAGATAATAGTTATTCATCTGACTGTTTCTTAACTCTCAGCCACGCAGGATGCATGCCCCCAAGTGCCAGCAATTGCATGAGATAATGAGCACAGCTGCGTCACATCCAGACAACTTCAGATGAGCAAAAGATACGCATCTTTATGATCTAGTTCAGAATTTTCAGTTGAAAAAGACTTCAGGTTTTTTGTTTTTTTTTTAATACTTAAACCATCTTTTGTGCAGTTACTACAAGTTCCCATTTACAAGCATTACAGCTCAGTCGTTTAGCAAGGATAATTTGACCACAGGTCACGAGGAGTTCAAGGACGCCTATGTTACAGACTCTGAGATAAAGGCTTGCACATGGAAAACTAACACATATCAGCTGATGTCTGCTAACTTGTCTATCAGCAAGAGATTACTGTGAATCTCAACTGCACCATTCTGTGCAGAAACCAATGCAATTCCAGAATACAAAGTGCATGTAGATGACAGCAGCAGGTAACTCTGCGATACTAAGCAGGGAACATGGAACTGTAAAACATATGTAAAAAAAGTGAACTGTATAGAGGCTGAGGAAACAGAGGTTGCAGCCCTGATCCTCAGCTCAGTCATACAAACAGGGCTACATCAGAAGACCAGTAGCCAGAAGGACAAGAGAGGTGATCGTCCCCCTCTACTCTTCCCCTGTGAGGCCACATCTGGAGTACTGCGTACAGAT
>JAOWBP010004377.1:9475658-9494870 GCA_028571105.1 Tragopan temminckii
TGGCAACCCTGCCTGTGGCAGTGGGTTTGGAACTGGATGATCCTTGAGGTCCTCTCCAATCCAAGCCATTCTATGATACAAAGATTTTGGCACATAGCTTGTATGATCAGAAGTTTGGTATTATATGTCCTAGGAGTCATCATTGTAGTCACTGTAAAAAATAACACAAATACAACACATTTTGATGTTCTTCCTAATAAGCCAAATCTTATGCAATGTTTATCAAAGACAGCATAGACCAAACTTATAATAAGATTGCATATCACTAACCCATTCCATTACCATTATTACAGTGCAGTAAAGGGATATGGCAGTCTGCTCTTTAAAGAAAACCCTGTAGTTTCATATGCAGGATATTATCACATATCTGTGCTTTTAGCAGCAGGTATCAAAGATATCAGAAATTCTAAAGAATTTGAATTTTATCTGCGTCTTAAGATATACTAATAGATTTGGAGAAGCCAAATCACATCAGGCTTGTGGTACTCATTAGTGCTTGCCCTCAAACCAAATGCCTCTACAGTGCTCCCTCACTGGCATGTTACATGTTTTGTGATAAAAAAACAGCTGGATGAAAGGTACAGCAAGACAAACTGCCTACACATATCCCCACACCACCTTTTCAGGAGGCTTTCGCTATGGTGACAAATCCTCTACAGCTCCCCTCCACAGTAGCTTGTCTTGCTCCAAGGACTTCTTGCTGCTTCACTTAAGACTGACATATCTTCATAACTGGCTGTCTGTTCCTGAGTAATTTTAGTCATACAGAATTTACTATCTTTTTTAGAAAGGTCTATGTTCAAAACCCATTTAGAGAAGTCACCTCCAGAAGACAGATATCTACAAAAATCATTTGTTCTGACAGCATTTAAAAATAAGCATCCCTTGAACTGCTCCCAACACTTACTTGAGCAGAAGTGACTTGTACTGCAGTACCTTAAAGCCATGACAACTGCGCAGTCAGGAGGCAGTAATTGTGATGGCTGCTACCAAGTTTTTACTATTGCTATGACAGCTACAAAAGAGTCAAAATTTCAACTTCTGGAGTTGCACCATTACCACCCACTACAGAAATGCAACTAAGTAGTAAGACAAGAGCACAAATCTTTGCACAGGGGCATCCAGCCTAGATGCTTGCATTTAACATTGCTCTCATTTTTCTTCTACTAAGCCCATGGAAATGACAGAACAGATCTTAAGTAATTAAACCATTTTGTTGCAAAATATTTTAAACATCCAGTCAGGTCATCTGTTCCAAATCTTTAGCTGGCTTCCAGATTATTATCAGGATTGCAATTTCTTATCTGGATACTTAAAAACCAGATCTACACCTCTAAGAAAAAAATCCTTAAACTATCGTAAGATTTTTCTAGACTTGTCAAAGCTATGAAACGTAGATTAAGCATTGCATGTATCACTGAATTTTGCTTCAAGAACATACAACTGAATGCAGATAAATTAAGCAACAAAATTAAGCAAAGATTACTCAAGATAACCTTCAGAGTCTGTAAAAAAAAATCTAAAAGGCACAAACTCCTATTTTTATCTTATTAACTGTTACAAATTGCTGCCCTTTCTGAAGGCCAAAACATAAAGCAGTTCCCTGCAGCCAGTTCCTATGCCTCCTGTAGATCCAATCAAGCCTGTAGCAGAGTGACTCTTCCTTTCCATCTGTGCCAAAGAAGAGGAAGAAGGAAGGATATTTTTACCCATTACATTTGAACACATACTGCCATGTGATGTCCTCAGTCTGTAGTCAGCCCTGTTTTACAGTAACAGCGGTTCAACTGCTGCCTGCCAATTTCCTAGTTTGATAACAGAACTCTTATCAACAAGAACGCATCTGTTCCCATGAAAATGGAGAAATGGCACCACAGAAGAGCCGCACAACAAGGTGATTGTGAAGCTTTAGTCAAAACTGCTCAAAGAACTCCCAACTTTTTTTGATCCCATACTCAGCAAATATTTCTGTGCATAGCTTTTTCATCTTGATGAACCATTGCACGCGAGGCTTGACACTCTCAAAGCCAAGCAATCTTCAGGAATACATATTCTAAATCAGAACACAACAAGCAGATCTGTCATTCTCAGCTCTCAGGCTGACTCCTGTTTGCAAACATAAGACTAAACATAAGCCCTCAGATGTATTTACAGGCTTGCAAAATTAGCCAAATTCATCAGAATGCTTGGGTTTTGGGGCAACAAAATCCAAGAAACCTGTTCAGGGAGAGCTCTGCCTTTTGGCTGAACTCCCATCCCTTTCCCCTGAACTGTGAGGTTTCTCCTGTGAGGAATCTTGTGCTAACTGAAACAGAAGGCAACTATAGCTGTTATCATACAACACTGTTAGCTGCCAATGTGGTTTTCTTCCTGAGCAAAGTTCCACTGACACCATGGCGAAGAACAATGTGGAATATTAAAAACACTTGTAAGTCTCAGGAACTCGAGGAAAGCACTCACAACACTCCTACCACAACAGGAGTTAAGATTTAAAAAGCAATTCAAAGCCAGCAACGCTGAAACTAAAAATTTTACACTCAGAAATTATCCATCTCAGGGTAGAACAGTGACTAGGAGGTCAGTTAATTGAGTCATGACACTGAGCTGCACTGGAGGCTACAGGACTCAGTTCTCACCCTCCTTCCAAAGTGTTTTGACACAGCTTTTCATTCCAGAAAAAAACAGCTCCTTTTCTACTCCAAGAGAAAGGATACAAGTCAGCCACATCACAAGCAGGAACTCAGTGCTTCCGGGCTGGCTACACCTGGTGAGTTCAGTGGTCCCTTCTATAACTTATTCCTTCCCCAAACTTGCTGCAATAGCATTGCAAGGTATTAAAATTAATCTCTTCATCTAATATAAAAAAATGGCCCAGGACATTGCCTGGCAAACTGCATCTCTTCCCTGCATTACCCCAGTGCTGCAAAAACTCCCCTGAACAAGTGAGTTCTCCTCACTCCGGCTGCTTGACACCACTGACACGAAGGCCTTGATTAGGGAATGGCATCTTCAGAAACCTAAGGTAATCTGCATGTCAAAATGGCGTTATAATTCAGCCCAAAGCAAATCAGAATCTTTCCCTTTTTCCCTTAGTTTATTCTTCATGACACAGATTACAGTTCATTTCAACTTCAAACATTTGTTTGTATCAATCAAACAACTGAACATGACTACTTCAGGAACTTAAAACTACTAAAATACTTAAGGCTTTTTCTTACATAAGTTTTATCATAATCTCATAATGAGAATATCTACATTTTTCAGATTAAAATCTGAAGCACCATCCTTTGACATGACTGCTTTGACTGTGAACACTTGCTCTCTGGCAGGTAGAAGCAGCTATGAAAATACTTAATATCCAGAACAAGCGTTACCAGACATTTTTAAACAGCAGTCAGCTATCAAGTGTTATCATACAATAACTAAATCAGGTGTGTAGATGTGTAGATCGCAATATAATGGAATTATTTTTAAGTGGATATAGGTTTTTATTCTCACGTTCACTCAAATTCCCTTGTCATCACTATAGGAACGTTTCTCCTATCTTTATCCTTTTAAAGGCACAAAAAGAGCATAAAATTCAAATTCCAAAAATTTAATTTCACCACTCAAAATACCAGATAGAGATACACAAGTACAGTGGTCAAAGAAATTGAGTAATACTGGCTGGCAAGTACAGTACAGAGAAAAGTATGTTGTAACAAAGCAAAATCCAAAGACAGGAACATTGCTAGAAATTTGCATTTGAGCTTTCACTTCAAAACCATCTTGATTTTTTGTGCACAAGAATACCTGAGGCATTTAAGTTACCTGAGGCACAAACAGGTTTAGCCACAAGGACAAAAGTCAGCACAGACAAACTTACCTTGCCTCTCAGGCCTTACAAGTCTTACACTACTACTACCCTTTGGGTAGAAGCCTTCCATCCTTCCATCAGTTGCAAAGATTCCTTAGGACAAGCTAGGCAACAATTTTTTTTCTCAACAGCTCAGCTTTTTAGGATTACATGGCATGGTAATAAAAAAAAACAAAACAGTATTTTAAAGGTATACTGAGATGCTTCCAAAATACTTGATGAAGGTCCCTGAAAAAGCCTGCGAAGGGAACTTCGCCACAGTTACCTTCAATGATGCCTCCTTCAGCACAGGAAGCTTCTGGAAGCACAACACAGCAACGTAACTACAAATTCACCAGCTCTGCCTACACTCTTTGCAAAGGCTGATTAGAGTTCTCTCCTTGCATTAGTCTCTCTCACTACTGCCACTTGTATAAAGGTTAAGCTACAGATATCACAAATTGTGTACTTTCAGGAGGAAGGTTGAAAGATGTAAAACTTCTGTTTTACAGCTAGCAATTTAATTGGGCTTCAGTTAGCCAGGAGACCCCCAGATGTCTCAGACAGCATGGGCTCTCAGATATGAGATTCACATTGTATTCAGTGACTTATATGGTGCTTAACTGAACGCTATCTCTTACAAAGTGGATCACCTAAGAATTACTGCTTAACTGTCAACATTTGGACACTGCAGTGAAAGCAGTCCCATTTTAGAACTTTATCAAAATAGAATGCACAAATAAAGAAAGGTCATTACCACAGCCTAAGCTCCACAGCTTGGCTTGTGCATGCATAGAGCAGAATGCTACAGGATTCACAAGAACAAATTCTTAAAAAGAAGGGAAGTATTGTTTTTCCCTAGCAGTAGTTTACAGCAACAAAAGACCAGGACCAGCAGTCTTTTATAACTAGCTGTAGTGCTCAGGATGCTGTTAGTGAAACAGAAGATAAAACAGCCCATTTTAATCCACATTTAATTTAGAGGCATTGAAGAACACAGTGTTTTGTCAGTTTTCTGTTGTGTCATGTGGATTACTTTACTCAGGCATAGCTGGGATGGTCATTTGCTTGCAAATGAGTGTTCTTTCTCATTGAGTTTTGTTTAAAAAGTAAACAGATTTGCACTGTTAAATTCAGCTTTAGCAGCATCCCAAGAGAGGAATCACCAGTGAAGCACACAGTGAAGAACAGGCAATGTTCTGAGGCCTAGAGAGCTCTCGTAATCCTCCACTCTTTTTAGTGAAGAAAGAAAACAGACCTGAATTCTGAGTAAGATCCTGCTATGTTTGCACAAGGTTCAAAATTCACAAACTCTCAAAATAACCCCAAATGCACATAAGGCCATTTGTACCTAAAGAACAGAATATATCTTGCCATAAGCATCTAAATAAAAATACAATTTTGAGAAAACTGGTTTTATGTAGTGGTCAGACTAAGGTCTCCAGGTTACTATTCTTGAACGTGCTGCTAACGTGAATGCTATAAATTCCAGGCCCTCTGAAAAGAGAGGTTGTTTCTGGCTATCCCTTCAAGCTTAGCAGGGTGGCTGAAACACCTGTTTTAGGTCACTCATTTTGCTTCCCTTTTGTTTCCAGGCCTGAAGAAGCAGTAATATGTATTCCATAACTGGTGTCTGAAGCAGCGCAGAAAAGCTTCCTTTACAAGTTTCAGACAGACCTTTCATAGTCTTCCTAATTTTCAGTCTACCTGAAAGTATATCTGCACTAGTGTTCTCAGCAAAATATACTATCCCAGTGCCGAAGAGACCTTTTTATCAAGGACTAGAAAGTTAACAACTCAAAAATCAAGGCTGACCCTCCAGTAATGATAGGAAAAAATGAGCTGTATATACTGAAAAGCCAGGGAATGCTATGCTCCCATTCAGTTGTCTCTCCTTCATTTAAAATATATGGCTACACACTTTCCAGTATTAATTTTTGTATAACTGAAATTAGATGAGGAGATACTTATTTGTTATATATAGGTAGAATTTCATCCTTTATAAACTTAAGAGTTTATTTATTCATCATTTTAGCTAGTCTGTACAGACAAAAAAACCCAAATATTTGAGAACTTGATTATTTTGGAATGATGCATTTAATCTCAACTACCTTTACACTAAATTTTCTGCAACTGTCAAAGGGTTAAAATCAGGACCTCAAATCTAGAGACCAAATGCAATGAGATCAGAGTAATAAGATCACCATAAGCTGCCTCACACAAATAGCCTGGATCAACCCTAATCTCTTCATATTGGGACAGATGGAAAAAGTGTGAAATCAGATAACAGGAGGCCAATTTCCTAGAATAGGCAACTTTTCAAGGTTCCCCATAGCATAAGTCAATATTTTGCAAGATTTGTACCTATTTAACAACTTCAACATAGCATACTGGAAGGCAGAAAAAAGCACCTCCAAATCCACACTACATAATATAAAAAAGTCAAAGTAATTTTAATATGTTGCAGAACATTAAACACAAAAGACCAACTTATTGAGACTCCAGCCAATTCCACTTCTAGACATATTTTTAGTTATAAACACAGCTAGTAAAGAGTCAACCATTTGAAAAATCAAGGATTCCAAGACTGCACATGACAAGAGACTGCTTACTGATTTATACTGTAAGGCAGATAAACACTGTTAGGATAACAATTTGCTTCTGCAAGTAGTTGGACAAAGCAGTTACAGGGAAGGGACAATTTTAATGTATTAATAAATATGATTTATTAATTAATAAATGTAATTTAAATGTATTAATTAATAGATCCAGCATGCAGTGACACCTCAACTCTTCTCTTTTTAGGATATGAACACACAGGGAAGCACAAAACAGCCTCAAATGTACAAGATAGCTGAGTTATAGCAGCCACTATCTAGCTATCTCTGAAACACGGCCAAGAATTGACAATAGGGAAACGTGTGTGGGCTAAGCGTGTAATACTTTAGCTCTATACTGGGTCAGGAATATGCCTTGAAATTAAACAACACTTAAGGAAAAGTAAGCAAGAAATCACCCAAGGAATTACATTCAGACTGGTGGTTATGAGATAGATGGGAAAACACTTTTCAAGCAGCTAACAGGTACCAACTTTCCTCCTAGGAAAGGAGCTCTGCTGTATAGGTCAGCAAAAGCCTTAGGCTCTGTAAATCAAAGCCTGCCACATAAACCTTTGAGGTTTGATGTGAAATTGAGCAGAAGGGTAAGCTATAAAAGCTCCTGTGAAAAACTTAAAAAAAAAAAAAAAAAAAAAAAAAAGCACCACAAGATTCCATCTCTTACCAAGCAGGTTCATCTTCCAGTTTAGACTAACTACTCTCATAACTCTCATAAGTATTTTGCATCTATCTGTTTTCAGCAAATAATTTTACAGTACTCCTTAACTCGGACCACAAGAAGCAGAAGCCTGTTCAAACTCCTGCAGCCCTTGCAATTCTATAAAACAAATGCAATCACAATTAATAACTTGGTATTCACACAAAGTTCCTTCTATTACCCAAACTCCGCTTGCACTTCTGCATGACTTGCTGCCTCACCAAACTCTCATCTGTGCATTTTATATGTTAACTTAAACTCTCCTTTGTGGGGAAGATAAGATGATCTGCAAAAATCACTTAAAAGCCACTTCCATTTGGGGATGTTCCCCCGACTCGAGAGACCCAATTCACATCAGTTCAACCGGTCTGCTCAGACAATCCTGTAGACGTAAAAGAACAGCCATACTGACAATAGAGAATTGCAGCCTTCCAGCAGGGCTGGTTTTTTGCTTTCTATCAGAATCTTTGTCCAACCACAGTTATAAACAACCCTTGCTTAAGATGAGACACCTTCAGAAAATTACTATAAATTCAATTATAAATTAACATTGACTGAAAAAACAAAGAAAACAACTTAATGAAGACCACAGCTCTCCCTGTACAAATCAAGACAATTTCAGTGCATACAGTTATATTTTGGCTTAGCAGGACATAAGAACTCAGTTTTCCAACGTATAAAAAACGTATTTGGGGCACCTAGAAGATAACTAATGGTTACCAATAAGGAGCCACAATTATATCCATCAGAAAAGAGATCCATCAGCTGCAGAGTGACAACTTTCATCTAGCATATTTTCGATTTTTATAGCAGAATCTGATTTTACTGAGTTATGTTTAGCAACGTCTTTAACTGGAGAGGAAATGCACAGGTACTTGGTCTGGCTGATCTTCTGAGAGCCACGTGTAAGAGAACTTTTCCTGTTATCCCGTCCCTGCAAAGCTGCTCAGACTTCCTCTTTAAGGGGACACGCACACACAAGAGGAAGACATTTGCAGACAGTTTCAGAGCACAGCACTGAGTATCATCTGACTCATTCCTGCCATATTTGCGTAACGTAAGCACACAGATCTTGCAAACCTTCATGAAAGCATAACAATGCATCAAAAAGCACAACATATCAAACTAAGCAGGGGAGCTTACATCAGCTCTAGAGCATTATACTCACTTGAAACATTTCAGAGCATCTCCAACCTCATAAAACTGTATCAAACGAGAAGAAATGAGGCGTAGTTTTATTGTACAACATTATATTAGCATCAGTGATACTGACACCTGCACACAATACTGAATGAGGGAGCAAAAGAGGAGAATAAATACACCAAGTAATGGAGAAGTATTTTTAGACGGCTGCTATTAAAAGCCAAGAAATGTACACTATGCGCCTATCTTCCAATGAACAGTCACAGTTCCCATCTGTTTTTGGTCTGTTTTATGCACTATGGTATAGAACTAATAACCTGAAGTTTAAGGCCAGCTCAAACAGCCCGTTGTCACTGACACTTCCAAGCACTTCAAACACCTAAGGTTGTTCTGATAGACCAAAGAGTTTTCATTCAACTTTGGTTATTTCTTCCACCTGGTCAGATTTTCCTAGGATAACAAGATAACAATTTCAAATAACACGCACTAAAAACCTCACTATCCAAAACCACCAAAAAAACCTGAAATTCATTGGATTTTGCAACTAAACCTTTGTGAAAATAAATGTGATCACAATTCTATGCCCTAGGTTGTTTTCAGAAATGTTTATACCAATTTTGTAAGCCAATAACAAACAGTTCCAACTGATCACGCTCAGTAGCCTCTGAGCGCCTCAGAGTGCCTAAACGAACTTGTTTGAGATATAAGCCCTTCGCTTCCGGGTTTTCTTAGCTATTGGACCACGAGCATACAAGTTGTTCATCAGTTTTCTCAACAGCAAGTTTTTCTAGTAAAATGATTGAGGATGCACAATAAATTCATCCACAATCAACCTCAGCATTCACAAAGATGCCAAATCCACCATCCTTTTCAGCACAAAGCTTCTTCAGGACTTTCACAGTGATTCATGTCCTTCACATATGTAAACATCTCAAGGGTAAACGCATAACATTCTATAAAAATAGAGACTAAGTTGGGTGTACCAACATCTCATGTTGATCTTTAATTTACAACAAATTTTAAGATGAGATGTATGATTGCTTTCAGACTGGAATTTCTATTGTATCTCAGAAATCTTTCAATTACGTTTAGATTTAGCCTGCATTGTGGCTAAAGTGCTGATTTACTCCAAGACTAATTTGTTTTTTTTCTTCTCCAGACTCATCACTGAATTACAATTCAATTTCTGGAAAACCAACTGCACAACAGAATGAAACATCCCCAATTCTATACTCACAGAGTTGGAATAACAAAATTCAGAATTACAATGGCCTCAATTTAAACATAAACAGCTCAACTACTTCTGGCACAACTGGAAAGTTCAGCCTTTTGAAAAAAGAAAAAGCTACATCCTACTTCAAAGCCTGTAAAAATATGCATTCCTCACTAGATTGAAAAAAGAACAGACACTTAATGATGAAGAGTTGGAAAGAGGGATGTCCGGACCATTAACAAGGAAATGATAAACAATATGGATTGCTCCCCTAGAGCAAGAATCATTATTGTGACTGGCCTACATCTATCCCCATGATGAAGATAATACCAAATGTAAGAAGTCCTTATGAGTGGCAAAACGCAGAAAACTAGAAACTCCTCTGCTCAAGGAAGAAGCTTGACCAGCCATGCAGTAA
The DNA here is from genome assembly GCA_028571105.1 of Tragopan temminckii. Classification (NCBI taxonomy): domain Eukaryota; kingdom Metazoa; phylum Chordata; class Aves; order Galliformes; family Phasianidae; genus Tragopan; species Tragopan temminckii. The sequence goes on from JAOWBP010004377.1 coordinate 9,485,583, forward strand.
GAATTACACCCAAACCAGAGTCATTTAATGGTACACAATACATGCTCATTTCAGCATCAAAACTGTGTTTCTACTCTGACTTGATCTAGAAGAGTGCAAGGCTGAAGAACTCTAAAACAAGTTTGACTTGGCTTCTGCCTTAGGAAAAGGCCAATACCACAGTTGTGCATGGTTACTGAAAGCAGTGTTCTGAATTATGCGCCAGGGAAGGGGCATAAAAAGAAAAGAAAGCACATTAGCATGTTGAATCTTCATCTTCATTAGTATCTTCAAAAATTTCTCCTCTTTCAGTTCAAGGCTAATAAAATAGCATGAATGCATGATTTGCTCCATACAAGGCAAATTAAACATTTAAATGTAAAAAAACCTTTGTATTTCTTAAAAGACTGAGCCCACAGTAGTCACTGGATCTCACTACCACACGGCTTGGGAAAAAACACTTGTCCAAAGTCACCCAGGATTAAATAGTAAAAACAGTGCACTAATATAGGAACTTTTTTTTTTTTTTTTAGTTTAAAAGCAGTATGAACTGTAATATCTCAGGTGAGCAGAGAAACATAGAACTGGAAGTTCTGGCACACGCCTTCAACTCCTTCCACCATTAAAAATATCATACTATTAAACCCACAGAGTTCTACAAGAAAAGTCTACTGCTACTTTCCTGGGTTATGACTAAAAAAATAAAATCAAAGACTGCCCTCAAATAATGCAGATACTAACGCTAATCATGTTACATACCAAAAGTAGTAAGCACCTTGCTCCAGAATCCTAAGACAGCTGAGGCACCAAGTTCTTCATGGAAAAGATCAGAGATAAGTAAATCCATCTCCTAATTAGAGTGTCTAATTAGTAGAACAGTTCCAGGTCAAGAACAAATTAAAAACAAGAATAGAACTCATTATGGCTCTGTTGCAATAACTTGGAAGGAATATCATAATGGAAGTCACTGACACCCTAGGGTATATTATTTGACCACAGGCTAATTTTAAGTTCCCAAGTACATTACAGTAGCACAATATCTCCATTATGTTTCTCAGTAAAAGCTAAGGCACTAGAACTCCCCCCTGCTGGGAGATCCTGATCAGATCAATGTCTTTACCACAAGAAACTCCCGCACAGGGCCCTGAACAGGAGTCAGTCATTCCTACATAACAAAACAGATGCTTAAACGATTCATTAATGTGGATACCTTCAAAATCTTCCAGTTCTCCAAATTCACCATGTTGACACTTTCACATAAATAAAGGCTTCTCATGACTCCAATATATGAAATGTCTTGCTGACATATTCAAAAGCCAGCATCAGGTCTTCTCTAAAGATATTAAATACATCTATATCTTGCACCACGATAGACATCAGTTGGTCCCTGATGGTTTGCAACAATATTGTTAGTATGCAGTCATAAAAACCTTCCTGGCCATACAGCTATCCAATTAAGTTGATCTTCAAGCAGCTGTTTGGAAACTGGGCTCTTCTGGCAAAGCTATGAAAGCAAAAGGCAGTCTTCACTTCAGACCTCCCATTTAATCGCTGGCAAGACAGAAAACTCCATACAGAAGACAGGTGAACCACTAACTGAGATGAACTAGAACAGTTGCAAGGCACAAGCCTTGAGAAGACTCCAGTTTTTCTAAGTTTTGAAGGGATTGTTTCATTCAAATAAAGAATCTCAGGTTTTTTGCTATTCATCTCCACAAATGCCCTCATCAGCAAACAACATAAGAAAACTCCTCAGTGGCTTAGGATGGGGTTGAAAGAGAAAACAGAGTCAGTGTCCAAAATGGAAAGCCAGAATTTACTTCCATGGGAGAAAGTCTGAAGTAGAATCCTCTATAAAAGTATAATAAATTTCATACTATCTGTGGTGACAAACAGGAGAAAGCTGACTAATGTAGGTAGCTGGCAACATGACATGAAGATCACATAGTAAGTCAGCTTAAATCTGCCCATGCTTGAACTGAAAAAACTTGCTAAATTCCAAGCACACTCCTGCCTGAAAAGTTTCTCATTCTCTGTGTTAGGGCATATAGGCACCACCATTTCGGATGACAGCCTCTCTTTTCCTTCAGCACTCCCAACTCTCAGCTGCCATTGTTAAACAAGGAGCTTTGGAGACTGGGACCAAGAGAAAATGCAGTTTTGCAACATTAGCTATGGCCAGACTTCTCATTTTCACTCCAGTCCTAAACAAAAACAGCTACATCCAGCAAAAAGCAAATGTTAAAAATTAGTGTGAGTGTTTTTGCTTTGTCAGGACTTCAAAGAGCCCTGAAGGATCCAGAACTATATCCTTGTGTGGTGCACACTTTTGCAGAAAGCTAATCTGTAATTTTCTTCAGTCTCTAGATTTCAGTAGTTGACCATACTGTACATTATCTGTTTTATCAACATACTGCTGTATATTTAATCCCTCCAGCTTTTTGCAAAGTCAAAAATAATCTCTCTTCTAAACAAACAAGCTTTACAAGGGACTTATTACTCACAATGTAAGGATCATTAATAGTCTCTCTAGTCTTATAGCACTATCTCACACGTTTGTAATCCAGATAGGAGACGGGTAGAATTAAACATAAGGTTGTCAAGGAAAAGAAAACTCAAAGAAGTTTGCAGAAACATCAGAAGCCTCTTTTTATGCATGTTCTTCTTTTTCATCCTAACTAAACAGACTGCGGGAAATAGCTTGCAGTATTTACAAATACAACAGGCTGTAAAGGAAGGTACAGAAGGTAGGAAAGCTGAGACAGCTGCTATCAGTTGGGTTATCTCAGTTGGATCTTTCTGCGGCCTGTGAGGAGAGTTGCTGGTTTCAATCTGGATATTTCTAGGTAAGTCACAACAGTATTCATCCCTCAATCCTGGCAGAGACCAAGTTACATTTCTAATCTTAAGGCAGTTTTCAGGAAGAATCCAAGGAATGCATCATTTGCTGCTGAAGAGTAAGACAGTGTCATAACAGCCTGATGCTGGAAGAGAGTTAAAGTACTTGGGTATGAATTGTCCAAACACACAAGCTCATAGATTAGCTTTTGAAAAACTAGGTTTAAGAAAAGAGGACAGAAATGAAGGCAAGGAGAAAACAATACCTTCTGCTTCCTCCATTCCTGAGGACAGAAGAGAGCCTCAACTATCACAGTCCACACTTAATTCCTCCCAGGGGCAATACATCTTTAGCAAACAATTCTTGGAAGACATGCAAGGCACTAAATAACCACAAAATACATGAAATTTATCTGTGAAAGATATACACAACAGGTTTTCCTGATACTATCTCAGTAAGGTATGTTTGTCAAGCTGATACTCATCTGCCAAACTTGCAGTTTGATGGCAGGGTCAGGAAAAATATTTTAAATCCTTTTAAAGTATTCAAGACAAATACACTGAACACATTTTTGCTTCTTGCATTTGTTTTTTCCCTTCTCCTGCAACTGCAAGTCAAACTTGCACACCCCCCCCCTTTTTTTTTTTATAAATCCAATTTACTTGGAAGTTTCCCTCATTAGTTACACCCTCAAGTAGTATTAAAGATCAGAACACAAGTTTCAGAACTACACGGTTCAGAAAAAACCCTTAAGACAAACTGGCAGATCTTCCAGAAGAACTAGAGGAAGGTGCACACTTGTACAGCTTACAATCCCCCCTACTATGCTGAAATAAAGTCACTTTAACATGGAATCTAAGGCACAGCTTTCCAAGCAGACTATAGTTTACTTTTAACAGCAGAAATTGAGAACAAGCCCAAACAGTAAAAAACGGCTTCATAGTTACGCTGAAATGAAGATAACAGAAGCATATAATACTCCAATTGACTGCATACAAGGGTTTACAATGGAAAAATCTCTTCAAGATCAGCAAGGTTTACTTTTTCTTTTTTAATTTAGTGCCAATTTCTCACAAACTAGAGGGCTGACTGCTTAGACCACAAGTCTTCTGCACTAGCAGGGCTGCTATGCTTAGCGGAACCTGCTGGCCCATACATAACTCGTGAAGAATTCCCCCTTCCCTCCCAAGGGAAGCAGTTTTGCATAAATACAGCACCATTTTATTTTTCCCATGTGTAAACCCATAGAGTTTTAATACAAGTTAGAGCAAGAAGTAGGTTGGCTCAATGCAGAAAGTATAAATTCCAGAGACAAAGTATTTAAATAAGAGGTTTTAGAGTAGGAACGTAATTACAGCTTAGTTGAATTGAAAGAAAATCTACCTTCTAGACAGAAATATCTGTCCTATCTTTTACCTAATTCCAATTACTATAATCACCTGCCCCCATGGAATGGGAGGACAACTGTTTTGATGCATCTTCAATAACAGGACTTGCCTTTCTCTTTTCACAAACACAAACAATTGGAAACAAAAAGATTCAAGATCAGGTACAGAAATACAAATAAGCAATCGTTTCTTAAGAGAGGGGAAAGAAAGCCTCTTAGGCTCTTCAAAATATTTTTAAAACAGGCTTTTATTTAATATCTAAAGAAAAACATTATTTTAGCACAAAGATAAAAACAAGCTTAGGAAAATTATGAACTCAATTTAAAATGCAAATTTCATATTCATCTAATAACTAATCAAGAAGTACTGTAGAGTAGCATCTGCATTTCAGGAATATAGTAAACATCCTAAAAATGACTATCGTGAACAGTTCTGGAGACTGTCAGTTCACTTTCTGTATTATTAGAGCTTAGCTGTACAATTCTACGTACTCAGCACAAGCCACCATGAAAAACACATTTTAAAGTTTGTTAAAGCAATTCTCACTCATGTTGTCAGATGGTGGCACCAATCAGGCATATAATACATGAGAACAAGCTCAGGCTCCAACACATATAGGCCGCTTCATAACCATTTTTCTGCTCCACTTGAACACCTACTCTTGTGAGGTGCCACAAGATGATTTTGAGTTTTGCATATGTCACTCATGATCAGCATTTACGTATTCAGCAGAAAATGAGCCTAGATCCTGACCAACAGAATGCAGCTTGAGGCGTGACAGATGGAGATTGGCAGTGATGTTTATCTAAAAAGATATGGATATTTGAAAGGAATAACTTTACACAGTGTTCCCTACACTGTAGGTAATGAGAAAAGCCACAGGAAGTATCTTCCTGCCTTTCTTTTCTCCAAAAACCTGAAGTATGTGTAAAACACATTTTTATTTCCTTGTCTATATTCTAGTCAGTGACGCTAGCTCAGCTTGGAAGAGAATGTTAGTTAATTGCCACTGCAGAGCCAGCAAAGGAAATGAAAGAGCGAGAACTGCTGCAGGACAAAGCTGCAGATAAGATTCTGTGCATCGAAGTACTGCAGTATCAGTTTGCTGATCTGTGTAGAAATGCAGAACACATACAACTCACTACTCATCTGCATTTTGAACTTTTAAGAGAAAACTGGAAATGGCACAGACTGAAGGCAGCTTTTCTAACAAATTGTTAAATAAAGGCAGGAAGAAATAAAGCACTGAAACCTACCACCACTTTTCACCAGTGCTCTGGTAAAATGGGTTATTACACAGAAGTTCAATTTCTAGTTCATAAATATTAGTGTTCAGAAGAAGAACATAGCTCTTTACTCTCTTTTGTACCTAAACATCAAATTCAGAAGTCTCACCTTCACCTCTTTAGTTAGCGCCTTTCCCACCAGTACTGAATGAAGGGAGCAGGGACAGGTGGGGAGAAGGGGAATATCCTTTGCCACACATCTTGTTAATCATCACCTTCATAGGAGCTAGCTTGAACACCAAGGCATCATACCCTTGATAGACAGAAATAAGCACAGGCTAAGAATTCATCCAAAGAATCAGAATCAGAATTCCAAGGAGCCAGGAAAGCTGGTCTGTGTATCATACAAAAGAGAAAACCTCAAAATTAAAGATAAAAGGCTCTTTTGTTAAAATGCCATCCAAATAATTTTATTCAAAAATAATCAGTAAGTACTCTTGAATTACGCTGACAACCACTGAAAACAGGAACTAATTCGCTTCTTCGGAAGATCACTTTCCAGCTATGCCCCAGCTCTGGGAAAGAAGAAGGAAAAAGAGGAAACAACAGTGGCCTATTTTGTTTTGTTTTAAACAATTATAACATTCAAGATATTCATTAGTATGGTTAGTTATTTCATACTACCATTTCAGAAATAGTTAGCAGAGTAGCTTCATATTAAACTGTATACTTCAGATTGGATATAGGAAGAATAAAGAAAAAGAGGCCTTGACTGGTTGTATCTGACAATTTTTCTATTCTTCCCACTTTACTCCTGCCAAACCACCAGCGAACATCAGCACACTTCAGGTCTGGATACTTTCCAGTTAGCACAAAGGCCAACAAAACCAGAAGTTGCTAGAAATACATAAGGTTTTGGGTACTCACAGCTTGAATAACAAATATAGATAGAAACTGAAGTTACCAAGTCTCAATAAATACAGTAAGTGAACAGGGAAAAGACTGAAAAAGCACCATGACAACTGTTAACTACTCAAAGTGAAAAACAGTAATCAAAGTTTCAAGTAGGAATTCTTTAAACTTTTGTTGCTGTTAATAATGACACAGGGTATCTTCACACTCTTGATAGGATGCCAGACACCAAGTTTTATGAAGCAGCCACTAGTTAATGAAAAGAATGGTGAACTTGAGAACTGCAGCACTGTACTGTAATCAGAGGATAACAGAAGGAAACAGCAACCTTTCTTTCCTCTGGGAAAGGCAAGGCAAGTAGCATTTAGCACATCAAAGCACCCTGAAGAAAGCTGTCAGTTTTTACCTCCTGAATGGCAAACCATGCTCTGCTACAGAATCACTAAACCAGTATGAGGATCCAGCATACTGCCAGAGATGCAAAAACCATAGAAGCAGCTTTTATGACATACTGCCCACAAAAGAAAAGGCCAATCACTTTTCCTCTTCACTCAGCTGTTTTACAATTGCAAGTCAAAGGTCAACTATCTTCACTCACTTTTGGAATTCTGCCACAAGATTACTAACAACCACAGTTCAAATGCTATTCAGTCAAGCCCTGAATACATTGGTGTTCAGCAGTAGTGACACCATGACATCATAGCCAAGTTATCTGCTGAAATCAGATGAAGTCAGACTGGGTGCATCTTTGCCTTCTCTATGCAAAAAGAGAAACACAAACTTAAGGAGTGGGAAATAAAGGGTTACAGATCGTGTTCTATCCTTAGTGTGGTTAAGGCATAACATTTCTCTACAAAACAATTTCCTGCCATCATTATACATGCCATCAAATTTACTTTACCTTCCAAAGCTGCATCAAGATCAGTAAAGCTAAGTAATAGCTAGATTTGGAGAAGCCTAGATGTGTGAAGCTACACACATGCCTCAGCAAAAGCTATCTCATGACTGAAGTGTATAGCAGCATTCAACGCACTACAAGTTTATTTCTCTTCCCAATTCACTCATTCAAGGGCAGCAGAACTGACTTGATAAATAAAACGGATTACATGAGGCACATGAATGGAACACTGAGACTTTTCAGTCACAAGTGTAATACTAAAGAAACAGATCTAGCATGCCTGATGAAAATTAATTTCTACAAATGAAAGGCATTTGAAGTGACAAACTGTTTCATTATATTTGTTTTCCTTTCCATTCAGCATTTTCTACAAGTTAACTTCAACTGTTCTCTTCTTCATATACACCACAAAAGCTGAGGGGAGTTAGCAGTGACTGAAAACAGAAAATAAACAAAGTTATCACAGAAGAAATCTAGTGTTATGACAGTTCTGAACATTTCAAAACATCAAAAGAAAATAAAATGGTAATTACACAAATATGAGAATTGAGGTACACAGGACTAACAGGTGATTTTAGGCCCATTATGGGCCAGGGATGTGAAAGACATAGCAGATACAATTATTTTACAAGTACAGTTTCAAGGCAGGATGCATTTTTGCAGCCATGCAATAGTACTGCATTTCTAACAAAGCCATAATTTATTACTGAAATGCCAACTCTAAAAGAACCGTGTAAGTTTACACATAGAGGACTTTTTTCCAACTTATCTTAAAATAGTGCTAAATCAAGCCCTTCCCTGGTAAAAATTTTAAGCAGATAAGTAATCCCATTGAGGTCTGCAGGAGTTATTTGTCAACGTGCACAAAGTCACAGCCTACATCTGCAAAATTGGCACTACTCAAGGCAGTTTCTATTCAAAGCATTTTAGAAATCAGCATCTTAAAATATTTCTATAGTAAATGTATCACATTTGGAAAGAAATGCCCATCTTATACAATCGTGGTGTAATACTGACTGAATAAAACTCAACTACGTGATGCAAAAAAAGCTCTTACTAGTTGGAAGTAATCAAGCTTAGAACTATGCTTCACTGAAGCCAAATTACTACAGATCCACATTTTATTCTCCCCACAACTGAATTTTTGGGCTTGTTCTGCGTGCTATTTTAAATAAAGTTTTAGAAATTCCTTTATTTCTCAAAATCCTTTAAAGAGAGGTTTTAAAAAGCTTTTAATATATTGAAAGAACTATAGATCAAAATTCCTCTAATGCACTCAAACATCCACTTACATCTGCACAGATTCATTAAACATAAAGCCACTCACTCACATTCATCAGGCCAGAAGATAAAATTCAGCACCAGCATTTGACAGCCTGATGCTAAAATATTATCTACTAAGAAAAAAAACCTAATCACTGTTCTTGACACCAGAATCTTTGGCAGGAGGCAAAGGAAAGAACCACCACACTGATCTTGATAACTCTGAAGGGCACCCTACTGTGGAAGGGAATTCAGCACAGAGTACACTGTATTGTACTTCTGCTTATTTGCAGACTAAGTTTTCAAATATTCCACAGTCTGAGAAGAGAGGAGGAAAGACTTTGGGACATGATTAACACAGAAAGGAAACAGCATCCTCTGGCCAGCTTGGGCTTGAGGAAATCCTAGGGTACCCTACTAATCGGAGACAATCCTCCACTGAGTCCCCAGCAAAACCCAGATTCAATGGACAGGAAGTGACTGACCAGACAGAAGTCAAAGAGTGGAGGGCAAAAAAGGGAATCCCTAATCCCTTACCCTCCACTTACCTTAAGTATATCCCCCCGTTTGAAGCTCAGCTCGTCGTCTGCTGTAGCTTTGAAGTCGTATTTGGCGATGGCTTCCATGCTGGGGCTGCCGCACCAGGCAGTGCGGGCAGTGGGAAGGAAGCACTCCCCGCAGCCTCCTTTCCTCCCGCGGCGGCTCCCGGCTCAGCCCTCCCGCGGTCCGGCTCCGCTCGAGGCGCCGGCCCCGTCTCTCACATACAGGGGAGGCCAGGGGACG
>JAOWBP010004377.1:9535578-9576448 GCA_028571105.1 Tragopan temminckii
CACATACCGCTGAAAAGAGTCCAGCCTCACCACTCTGCCCCCCACATCTTAGATACTTATAGACCTGGATCAGGTCTATAATCATTGTAACTAGAATTTTCCTATCTGTTGGACCAGGTTGCTGGTGACACTGAGGTGCTGGCTTGTGAGGCTGAAGACTTCGTATGTGACTACCATCTTGAGATGCTTAGTCTGTCCCAGGACCAACAGAACCCCTCTTGCATCCAGTTTGATGACTCCAACTGGCAGATACACCTGAATTCCCTCAAGCCTCTGGGTCTGAATGTGCTGCTCAATCTCTGCAATGCCACTGTGACAGAACGCCTGTGCCGCTTCTCTGACCATCTCTGCAACATAGCCCTCCAGGAAACTCACAACGCTGTGCTGCCTGTCCACGTGCCCTGGGGCCTCTGTGAGCTTGCCAGGCTAATAGGTAAGAAGAACTGAATGTGTGGACGCAGGGAAATCAGTGCTGCCACTTAATCCTTAGAAAAGCATATGCAAAATATTTTCTCAGTGCTGGTTTCTGAGAAGGTAGAATTACAGAGCTGACTCTGTCATTGTCAGGTTGCCAAAGTAGTCTATTAAGGGTGGTGCTTTGGAAAGTTCAGATATTGTAGACATTAGCAAAGGAAAAAATGTCATCAAGGGTATTTCCAGCAAGCCCTGTCTAGGTTTGGTATTCTCCTGGCTCGAATCTGCAGTTTTTGTTTGGGGACAAGAATAGCTGCGAATGGAAAGATAGATGCTCTGTCTTTACCACAGTGCTTTACCATGAGAGTGGGTATAAATGATATTGTGTACCTCTGCTAATTTTATAGATGGGAAAACTGAAGCACACAGGAGGTAAGATGCAGCACTAGAATTATAATCTGAAAGCTTTTGAACTCAATTTTGTGCTTGTTCTTCACAGTTCCTTTCTTCAATAGTCAGAATCATGAAAGCTGTAATTACTAGTAAAATCTAGTCCTTCTGAATATTTTTCATCATAATCTTGGAACATCTTGGCGTAGGTGCTCTGTGAGCACAAATTAACCTACCTATTACTGGGGAAAGTCAAAACAAGTGCAGGCAAGATAGATGGCACAGAAGCAGGAGATAGGAATATTCTTTTGCTTTGGTTAGTGTCTAATTTTTTCCTCATGTTCATGTTTGAGGTTTCACACCAGGTGCCAAAGATCTTTTCAAGCAGGAGAATTATTTGGCCTTGTACCGCTTGCCAAGTGATGAGATGGTTAAAGAGACAATGCTGGGGAAGCTTTCATCAATCACCAAGAGAAGACCACCCTTGAGTCACATGATTAACCTGTTCGTGAGGGATACCACGACCAGTAAGGCTGCCTCTTTCTTTGTGCGTCCACCTAGGTCAGGAAGATCTTTTTCCCAGAGAACCTAGAAAATATTCAGAAACAGCTTGGAGACTCCAACTGGTGATAGCCTTGCTCTGCCTGTGATCAGTACAGATAAGTTCAACAAACCTAAATGATCTGTGCTATGGAATACCGAAAGGGGAATTCTTCTCAGCCCTGGATCAGTCCAGGATCATGAAAAAATTTTTTTAAAATTGTCTTAGCATTTGACAAGTCTGTTTTCTGGGACCATATAGCAGTGTAGTACAAGGTGGGTTTTGAATAGTCTTCATTTTGTTGGTGAAACTACTACTGCACAGGTTTGAATATTTCTCAGGGTATTAACTAGTGATGCTTATCCTTCTCATAACACAAATCGTAAATCATTATCAGTAAGTTGTACAGTGTAGTATATTACATATTCTATTTCTATATTACATTCTAATAAGAAATCACAGAAATCTCGGATGAACCCATGATGATCATGAATGCAGCCCCTGAGGCCATGCTGGTTTCTCTACTCCTACTCCTTCCTATTCTAATAGGAATGGGCTAGGATGGAAAGGACGTGCAGGTGGACGCGGTGAGGTCTAAAAGCACCTTAGCAAGATTTAACAGTTTGCCCAGCAGAGGTCTTAGTCTCTTAATAATACCTTAAATTGACTGAACTCAGCTTTCTGGAATTGGAGTTTGTTCAATATTGAATCTGAAATACAGCTACTATATTGGCCCAAGATTTACCAAGTAAACTGGATTCTCTTACTTGTTTTCTTCTTAAACTTGTATTTTAATTTATGTAAGAGCTTTTTTGTTTGCCCCAATAGCTGCTATCTTGCCTTTGTAAACAAGAATTTTTCTGATGCTGATACTTAGTGTGGATGAAAACCTTCAGTGTTACCTCAATTTCAACTCCTTATCCTCAATTTTAAACGGTTTAGTTTATAGCCTGGAGCTCAGACGAATACGTGCGTGACCTGGATTATGCTGTCTAGAGTAAGTTCGAAGGGGAGTTTTGCCAGCAAGGTTATTTAACCATTGGGGCACTTCTCATGTGATAGTTTTGGTCCTTGAAACTTTCTGAAATGTGTGCAACCAGAAATAATGGATTATGCAGATATTGTTGCATGAAATCAAATGATTGTGTTTTCACTGAGTCAGACCAGAATACTAACCTCTTCTGATTCAATATTTGTGAATAAATCTTTGAATCCACCCACTCCCATGTACATAAGGGATGTACATAAATTGACAACTGTAGCAGAAATAGAAGGTAATTTATCTGTATGTTCCCTTAGTATTCCATTGAAATATGTGCCTTGCCATCTGGCAAGATTCTTCTCAAATTGTTAGTAACCACATGGAAATGAGGGGCTCACCTGAATTCTCAGTGAAGTAAAATGGCATGATACTGCCTGATTTCCCTTGCTATAGCTGCATTCTTAGCTTCTCTTTGCTCTCATTGGCTCAGCTTTAGAGGCCTAGTTCTCTCTAATGAGTACCAGCACTCATGAATGGGTAGCTGTGTTCCATGTCCTGTTCATCTGTTCTCTCCTTTATGCCAGAGAAATTCTGTCCTTCATGTTCATGATTTAGAGAAGAAAGAGGCTGAGCTAACATTGCTGGCAGTGACAGCTGAATGAGTGCCCTCCAGTTTATAGGACATGTTGTCACTGTCATCTGCCCCTTAGAGGAACTGTTGTGTGACATGCTGTTGACACTGAATGGAAATCATATGGGAAAAGATTGCAGTTGCTGTCAGATACAAATGTAGGTGTGTGCACTTGTGTGGTCATGTGCATGTTCTTGCTCTCTGTCCAGGGCATAGACATTCTATGAATGTCTTGTTCTCTTCTTCCCAGCAAGGACTATCTGACCATGGGACCTAGGTGGGAAGGATTAAGTGTTTATGCAATAAAATTAATGCCATACAAGTACTTCTTTATGTCCCTGAAACGGGCTCCTTCTTTCATGCACAGTTCCCATTTGACTTGGAGGATTGTTACTCTGATAAACTTGGCACGCAATGACTCTTTGTAGCAGAAAGCAGAGAGCTGCTATGTTTTGGAAAATGCTCCGGTGTTCCTGAAGGTCCCTGCCAGATCTGTGCAGGTGGATTTTCTTGGCTCTTGATTTCACTAGCTAGCGTGAGCATTTCAGCAGTGCCTATATTCTCATGAGAAGAAGCACACAAGAATATCTTTTCTTCTGTTCCATTGCATGCAGGAGCAAGATTTTTTTCCCACCTTCTGTAAGAGTGGGATTGTTAATACAATATAAAAGAATAGAAACTGATCATCTACCTCACATTTTATCACAGCCTTGTTTGAACTTCCAGTTGGACAAGTAGCAGCTGAATACGTTATTCAATCTTGAATAATTTCTTCAAGGGGAACTGAAGACTTAAGGGAGGAAAACATGAACCTGGAGTGGATCAAGGAACCACTGTTTTAACAAAGGGGCAGTTAGTATGATCTCTCTCGCCTGGGATCCTGTATGTGTGTTGCTGACTCATTGTTTACCTGTATTTCAGGTACTGAGCAGATGTTTTCACATGGGACAGCTGACATTATCCTTGAAGCCTGCACAGACTTTTGGGATGGTACTGATATTTACCCCCTCTCTGGCTCTGACAGGTGAGCATCCTTGTCATTTGATGCATATAGGGACTGTGGTTAAATTGCAGTGGGAACCTGGTCACTCTGTATTAAAAGCTATTTAATAGAAGCTTGAAGTAGGTTATGAACATAAGTTGTCTCTGCTTATAATTAATTGTTATAATTATACCAGTATAAGAGATGAGATGTCACGAAATAACCTGACTGTATGACTAAACCATTTCGTACTGTATCTGTTGACATAGTAGCTTCTTAGAAGTGGACCATGACTGTACCATGTAGCAGAATGATGAATTCTAATCAGATCATGTGATGGTGGCAAAGAATTGTTTTTGTTGTTCAATAAATGGCTTATATATTACAGGAAAGTGATCAATTCATCCTACTGTTGACACGTTCAAACCAGTCCATCATAATGCATCATACCCTTTTAGTCTTGTATCTGTTCAGTATCTGACAATGTCTGTTGCATTTTATCTATAGGATAAATTTCTGTTCCTTCTAGCAGAACAGACAGACTAGCAATGTTTAGTTTTAGTGAATAGCAACCAATGAAAAATACCATGTATATTCTAATTTGTTGCCTTTATGAGTTCAACATAGAGAAGGAACTTTAAACTATTCTAGTGACTAAATATTGTCTAAATGTAGACTTGAAATACAGCTTCTGGGACCCACACTATGAAAGGGAATAGTAAAAAAGTCTGTTACTGTAACTATCTGCTGTAGATATTACTGTCAGAGTTGTGAGTTCCTTCGTGTTTATCTTATATAAATAAACTCTGATTAATTAGATTTCTACTATCATGCAGTAAATTCATCTGCCAGTCACATAAGCATATCATCAAGTGTGTTCAAAGAGTGCTGTGCTCATACTCATCAGTCTGTCTAATCAACATCCAGCAATGCTCACCACTGCCTCTGTTGGAACACAGCCCTGCTCCTTACAGAACATGTTTTTCCAGCTATCCAGTTGGTGATTTCTGTATCAAACTATTTGTACGCTGTCAGAAATGCAGCGCATTTCTGCTAACTCTGTTTTTTGTCTCTTCCATACAGGAAGAAGGTGTTAGATTTCTACCAGCGGGCTTGCCTCTCAGGGTACTGTTCAGCTTTTGCATACAAGCCAATGCATTGTGCCTTGTCCTCCCAGCTCAATGGCAAGTGCATAGAACTGGTGCAGGTCCCTGGTCAGAGTGCTATCTTCACATGCTGTGATCTGCCTGGGACAACCCCCATCAAACAGAGTAGTCGGAGGAATAGCTGGAGCTCAGATGGTATGTATGTGTTTCCTGTACTGTCTAAAAGAGGTTCTCCTACTAGGCCGGGTGCTTTCTTTCTGATTGATCTAGAGCTGTAAGAACATTGTTGCACTAATTAAGCATTAAGGGTGTCTGAAGTAGATGCATTTCCAGAAGAAGTAATGATGTAGCAGCTGCTTAGTATGATTCTAGTTTGGCTATTAAAGCTTGCACTGTTTTTTTTTTTGCCTTGGGAAGTCTGTTTCTTTATGCAGGCAATTGTGAGTCAAGACTTCTGGGTATTTTGATGCTTAGTATGCTATCTGACTGATTTTACGGAAATCACTTGTTTTTTCAAAACAATTAAATGTTTGAAGGTGTATGACTACTCTCCCATGATGGATTTTGCTGCTGTGCTGAAGGATAAGGTTCCCAGTAGATATAGAATTGTACCTCTCCTCCAGAACAGTAACTGAGAAATAAGCACATAAGGTGATACAGGAAATTCTTTTGTAAGACTAACCTTAATCTGTTTCTGCGTTGGTCTCCCGTACTGTATAATGTGAGTAATAGGGTTTCCAACAGCTGTGAGGCAGTAGTGACTGAGTGTTTTCAAAACACTTTTCAGTCTCATCTGTGGCAAACTTTATGACTGTATAAAGTGTTTTATTATTTTGTTTCTCATGCTGTATCCAGCTCCCATTTACCACAGGTGGTGATGGTGAAGGAACACTGTCAAAGAGCCTTTGCAGGCTCTTTGGAAGCATCTGCAGTGTCTCTGGTGGGAACGTGACCCAGTTCCTCTACATCAGCCTCTTGTACTCTGAGGCCTCTTTGCCTCAGCCAGACTTATCGTTCTTATAAGCACAGTATGATGTATTTAAAATGCACATGTGAACATTATGCAGCACATATCCTCTACCTTTCTGCACCAATTTCTTGTGACTGATCCTTGTCTTCTGTTTTGTCTTCTTTCTTTACATGCTGTTTCATACTCTTATTCTCACGCGTGGGGATGTTCTGAAACTGCTTCTGTGATTGGGTATGCTGGAACAAATGGATGCCTCTTCACCTTCCCTCCGTGTGTGTGTGTGCGTGTTGCATGTTTCTGTGTCTGGATACTGTGTCACTGCATATTACCTTAATGGCCTCTCCCACCATGTATATTGTTATCTGACTCACATCTGGTCTCTTGTGTCTCAATGTGCTTGCACGTTGTTTGCATGCCTGAAGAAGGGATTGGGGAAGTGATGGAGAAGGAGGACTGTATCCAGGCTCTGAGTGGACAGATCTTCATGGGAATGGTCTCATCTCAGTATCAGGCCCGTCTTGACATTGTCCGCCTTATTGATGGATTGGTCAATGCCTGCATTCGTTTCGTCTACTTCTCCCTGGAAGATGAGCTCAAAAGCAAGGTAAGCTGTCCCTGCTGAAACCCATGAACTTGTACATCCCAGCTGTCGAACTGGAAGGTTTAACTCCTATGCAATCTAAGGTTAACCTGATTCACTTCCCTAGTGGGTCCAGAAGGTACTTACACTCCAGTATGGCATTGGTCTGCAGTACTCTTCACGTGGATAGCTACACTAAACTCTTTTGCCTGCTCTCCTCTAGGTGTTTGCTGAGAAAATGGGTCTTGAGACTGGCTGGAATTGTCACATATCTTTAACACCCAATGGAGATGTGCCTGGCTCTGAGATCCCTCCTTCCAGTCCCAGCCATGCTGGCTCCCTGCACGATGACCTACATCAGGGTGAGAGAACTCTACCTAATCCACTTTGAATGCCCCATGTTTCCAGAATGGTTCCTTTAAACCCATTCATAGGGTTCTGTTTCCTCACCAGATATCTGATTCTTTAGATCTTTGAGCACGAAACAAGATGGGCCTGAGGTGTGTGCATGTGTGAGTGAGAGAGCCTTACACTTATATATACACTTATAAATGTATATATATACATTTATACATTTCTACCCAGTCAGTGCTCTAGCTGTTGGAAACAAGCATCCTTCTGTGCACAAATTGCCATGCTTCTACAAATGCTTACTAGTGATTTTGGTTCTTGCTAAAATGGTGGTTAAGCCACTGAAAATCAGTCTCTTACCTGTTAATTAGTCTTCTCTTACTTTAAAAGGCTTCCATCACTCTTTTCTTCTTCTAAAAGAAGGAGCAGAACAGATAAACTGTCATGTATCAAAAGAGCAGAGACCAGGCTCATATATCTACTTCTGCACACATTAGTCATCTAAAAAAACTGCATCTTAGATGATTGAGGGGGATCTAAGCGTTGCTAACCTAGAAAATAAGGTTTCACATTTCCTGGCTTCTGCAGTGCTGTGTGAATATATCATGTAGTTGGCACAAGAGTGGCAGAGGTGAGTTTGGGCTTATTGTTTATGCTGTCTGTGCTCCAGTTTCTCGAGATGATGTGGAGGGGCTCCTGCTAATGGAAGAGGAAGCGCATTCAGATCTCATCAGCTTTCAGCCAACAGACAGCGACATTCCAAGCTTCTTGGAAGACTGTAACAGGGTGAGGCTCCCTTTTCCTATACACTCTGTGCTATTGTCAGGGTCACTATAATCATAACAGCACATTGGGGAATTCATTTTTCTAGCCAATCGTTGACTGGTTCATATAGCTTGGAAACCAGGGGTTGGGATTAATGATAGTCTCTCGGTTAATCACTTTTGCTGAATGTATTTACATGTATTTTCTCTGGATTTTAAGAGGGGAGATAATCACCTGCAGAGTGGCCTTGAGAGGCGCATCTCAGTCTGTCTGGATCCCCTTACCATGTGCTGGGGAAGGAGTGGAAACATGCCCACACTCTACATAGACAGAGGAAACCTCTCACCTCCACCCATGAGCAGTAGTAGCTGGTGCTGACCAGCAGTCAGGGTGTGGGACATGTTCTTCCTGCCAGAAAGTGAGACATGCTCAGCACAGGTTACAGAAGTATCTAATAGATACAGATTTATAAAAGTAATCTTTTAAAAGTTTATAAAAAGTGGGCTGTGTTTAGGAAGCAAAATCCATTCTGTTGCTGTGTAATATGGCTGCAACTGAAGTGGCAGGTATATGTGCTGGGAGACGGCCCATATTCCCTAACCAGATTCTCTTCACCGATAAAAATTCCTTACAAATTCTTAAGACAGATGTTGTTTCCTATATATTTTTTTTAATTATTATTTTTTGTGGTCATACTGACATTACAAACCCTAAAGGACTGCGCAGACTGCCTGGTACATCGGTGTAGAACTTCAGTAGGAAGACTTCTTCTAGTGGCCTGGGAAAGCCAGCTTCTGTCTGCATTTATCCTGGGAGTCGTCATTATAATTTCAGCAATTCCTCATTGTCTACCTCCCTCATACATACACTCCTGCTTAGTCTCCTCTTTGTCTTTTTCAGGCCAAACTTCCACGGGGGATCCACCAGGTCAGACCTCACCTGCAAAACATTGACAATGTGCCTTTGCTGGTGCCCCTCTTCACAGACTGCACCCCAGAGAGTAAGTAGCACAGAGCCTGGGTCTGTCCTAGAACTAGGTGTAATTACTTTCCCCGTGCACATTCTCTGGCTCTTTTGGGTGCAGACATTAGTGAGTAACATAGAACAGAACAGAAATCCAAAATGGTATTTTGATATTAATGACCCTCTGTTGCTACCTGTGGGGAGGCAGATCTTTGTTTTAATACAACTTTCCTTAGCTACAGAAATGGGCTAAGAGTCACTTCACTTGCAAAAAAGTAAGAGAGACAAGTAAACATCCACAGTTCTACTGCTTTTTATGAAGGGTTATCAGTGTGCTAGGAGACAATGATCTTTGCTTGCAACCTTTGCTTCCTTATGTAACTCAGAAATCACCTCCCTGGCAGTTACCATGGCACCACTAGCTGCTTTGCAGTTTTTGACTGCAGAGACCAAAAAGGACATCATTTCTTTTTCACAGAAACACTATTTTATCTAAAGGGACTGATTGCTCAGCTGGCAAATACCTGTCCTGTCTACAGCATAAATCCCAAGCATCATGATAATTTGACATTTTCAAGTACTTCTGGGCATAGTTTAAAGAAGTGCCAATGAGAACCAGTTACAGACCAGTCTGCCTAGGTGCTCAGTATATTTAATCTTTCTCTGACTGAGGTGGCACTTCCCCACTTCATCTAACCTCTTGCTGTTCCACAGACCCAGGTGCACCAAACATTTAGATTAGTTGTTTATATAGGCATCTGCAGAGAAGGTGGGTGTTTTGTTTTCCTTGGACTCTTCTAAAAAACTCTCATATCCACAGAGTACTGTGCACAGAGCTACAGAAGAAAAGTCAGATCAAAAAGCAGTTTTGATTTAGAGTCCTCAAGAAGATGTTAATAAAAAGATTGAGGGCTTAGAGTTAGGGCTGGGATTGGAGTTACAGGGACTTGCTCTGAGCAAGGCTAAGTATGGTGTGCTTCGTTATATTCTTTTTGTTCCTTCAGACTTGGAACAGCAGTGAGTTGCTGCAGAATTTGAAATTGTGTATTTCAGGTTTGAATTAAAGCAAATTTAGTTTCTACTCTTTTCTAGCAAGACCATCTGATGCTGATGTCATTTGTTTTACATAACCAGGGTATATCTAGAACTCTGGCCAGAAAGAGACATGCTAGAGGTACAGATCTCTGGATTCACAGCATTGTGAATCACAACTCAGTTTCTTCAGTAGGCAGATAAAAGGGCACTTGAACTGCAATTAATTACCAATTTGTTTGTGCCATTTGACTTTGAATCTGACTACACATGAGGAATACCAGCAGGGATCATTTTAAAAGATCTGTCTGCTCACAGAAACCTACATACTTAATGTAGAAACCTACATCCTTAATGAGATAATGCACTTTCTCCTTCTGTCCGCTTGCAGCCATGTGTGAGATGATTAAGATCATGCAGGAGTACGGGGAGGTGACTTGCTGTCTGGGAAGCTCTGCCAACCTGCGGAATAGCTGCCTCTTCCTGCAAAGTGATATCAGGTAGGACAGGATCCAGAGTCCTCTTTTGTCTTGGGGTTATACAATGCCCAACCATGGGTCACGCCAGACCTGAGGAATGTCAGGAGGATTGCTTTGTCTGTAATTGTTAGCTGGGTGTGTCACTATAAGGGACATTTGAATGATGTTGGGTGGGATCCCATTATTTTTGAGTTGAGTGACTGCTTAGATTTGTTGATACAGATTTTTCTCTGTCTTTGAAAGGAAGCTGTTACTCTTACATGATGAAATATTGCTCACCAACTGGAAATGCAAAAGCTTCCTGTTTGCACAAAATAGTGGCAGTGCCCCTCTGGATCAACCAATTTGTTGACTTTGAGCCACACATCCAAATATATTTGTTATTTCTCTGGGAATAACTGAAAGCATGGGATGATTGATCCTGAATTCATATCTGAACTAAGGACTTCATTTCCTGCAAGGCAGATAGGGGTGGCATGGCACAGTGTGAGTTTACAGGCTGGCCTGCAGTGGAGAACAGTTTTTCCTTTGGGATGAAGTATTTTCCTAATGCTCCTGTGTTGTCCATCCAGTATAGCTCTGGACCCTCTCTACCCATCCCGCTGTTCCTGGGAAACCTTTGGCTATGCCACCAGCACCACTATGACTCATGCCTCTGATGAGCTCACCCCACTGCAGCTCTCAGGACAGCTCAATAGCCTGCCTTGTTCCATGTCCTTCCGCCAAGAAGAGAGTACCAGCATTATAAGACTTATAGAGCAGGTGAGCCAGACATATCCCCTTTCTAGTTTTCTCTACCTTTGGCCCGTCCCTTTCTGCCTGCAGCTCAAGAGCCCCTGTGAGCATTCTTGTTGAGTTACCTGCAGTGAGCTGCCAACATTAGCTGTGCTTGGGTCTCCTGTCCTTTGTGCAGAAAGCACAAAAGGTTCTTCTTGTCTGACCCTGCTGGTCCAAAGTATAGAGGATGATTTGGGAATGGTGCCCTGTGGTACCACAACAAGAAAATGATTCAACTGATTGAAGTATAAACTTGCTGAGATTCCATAGCTGGAAAATAACATACTACAGTGAGGCAGTACCCCAGAAAATCCAGGAGGTTAAACAAACCTACCCCTTGGTTAAATTCTGTCCTTCCATCACAACCTCTGCATCTAGGCAGGATGTCTCTCCTCTCCTGCAGGCTACATGATCTGTCCCTGCCTGCTGTTGGCTGATAACCGCTCCCATCACAGTGAGGGCTCTGAGGGTTTGTGCTTCCTTCCAGGCCCGGCATGCAACTTATGGGATCCGCAAGTGTTTCCTCTTCCTGCTGCAATGCCAGTTGATGTTGGTCGTCATTCAGGTGAATCCTGGCCTGACTGGGGACAGCATTTAGGTCACCGGACAGGGGTGCTAGCAAGGATAATGGGTGGCTGCATCAGGGCAGCCTTGCAAGGTGGGGAGATAGCCTTCAGGCGGTTTAATACAGCACATTTGGAAAAGTTACAATAAAGACTATAAGATCACAGTCTACAATCCCCCTTCTCCTTGACCCTCCTACAGAAGTTTCTGTCGAACTCATTTTTCCTTGGAGAAAAGCATCCCCTACAGCATCTGCCCTAGCAGCCTAAAAAGTATGGAAGGGCTGTGCAGCAGCCCACTAGTTACCAGATTGCACTAGTGTTCTGTGGGAGGACGGTGGCACCTGGGGGTAACGGGGCTGTCCTAGCACTGCTCACACTCTTCACTCTGGACTGTTCCTGTCTAGTTCCTGTCCTGCCTGGTACAGCTGCCTCCCATCCTAAGTACCACAGATATTGTGTGGCTCTCTTGTTTCTGCTACCCACTGCTCAGGTGAGTGCCAGGCAGGGTGAAACATCCTGCTTTCAACCATCTACCACACAGACATGTCCCCCAACCTACTGTGTCTATGAGGAAAGGAAGTGACATCACGCACAGCATGCTAAGGAGGCTGCAAGGATTAGTCTAAGTGCCTTCTATGACAACATGCTGGAAAATACAGATAGGAGTATTTGTGTACTGCTGGGTAAGCTCTGCATGCTACCTGAGAGCTTCTTTTATCTTATGGTTTGAGCTTTCACCCAAGAATAATTTCCTAATCCTGATTCTGCTGCACTGGCTGGGGTGTGATGGAGAGCATAGGGCGTTAGGCAAAGGCCAAGGTGCCACAAGTCAGTTTTCCCTATCACACAGTTACGAGTTGCCTCTCTCCGTTTGCTCCTGCCATGCCTCAGAACTTCAACAGCACACACCTGAAGGAGTGGGATACAAGCACAGTTCAAGTACTCACCGTTTAAGTGCTAATGCTCCAGTCAGAGAATGTTCTTTAGTTTCAGATGTTAGCCCACAAAGCAGAAGATTTGGTGCCTGAACTCATTAATGAGAAACTAACCTCCCTTTCTCCAGCATTTCACTCCTGGGCAAGCCTCCCCACAGCTCCATCATGACCATGGCAACAGGAAAAAACTTGACTTCTATTCCTAAGAAGGTAGGTGGCCCATCATGTAAGAATGTTTCCCCCTTCCTTCTCTTTGTCCACACATTGATGCATAGCTGAGAACCTGTGCTAACATAGGCCTTCCCAAATAACTCAGTAAACTGATCTGTGGTATAAGCAATCCTTATTAAAACTCTGGCATGGACACAAGGGAAATCTCCTGTTGCCCATGTGCCTACAGAGCAGGTTCACAGTGCAACATCCAGAAACTGTACTGCAGCCTCTGATAGTTCACGTTGGGGACCTTAGGCCAATGATATGCCTGTGTCACTCTACTGCCTCTCCCTTATTCACAGACTCAGCACTACTTCCTGTTCTGCTTCCTGCTGAAATTCAGTGTGACCATTTGTTCCTGCCTCATCTGCTTTGGTTTCACACTGCATGAGTCCTGCAAAGAGGTGAATACTACCAGCCTCAATCTCACAGCCTGCCCCTCCATTATGCTGCACAGGTGAGGAACCAAGTCTGGCACTGTACACCCTCTTGCTATTCCCAGGTAGAAATGATCCCCCTCTAACAAGCTTCAGGCTCTTACATGAACCAACCTTAATGTCTTTACAGAGGGCTGAGTGTTCTTCCTAGTCTTGACAATAACATCTTTGGGGCAAAAGCTGGCCTTGTTCAATATCACATGGTATCAGGACGGCCAATTTTTCTAGTGAGAAGCTGACTCCAATCTCACACCCAGTTCTCCCAACTATCAAAGCAAGACGTGGCCCTAGAGGGAGCAGGTCAGACAGTAAGTTCCTACTGTTAACTTATTTCTTGTGTTCTCTCATTTACTAGCAATGCTCATGGTGCTCCTGACTGGTTTGGGACATTTTCCAATGTTCTTCTTGTAGCCCAGAAGCTCGCAGCTGGCCTGATTGTTTTACACACAGGTGAGTCCTTATTGTCAGCACCCATCTCCCCAGCCCTAGGAAAAAACATGCATCTTGTGTTTCTTCTTGTGTCCCCACTATGCACAAACTCCATTAGAAGCAGAGACTGTTATGGCCTCCTGACAAAAACATAAAGTCCCTTGTATTACTGTATACCGAACAAATATAAGTCAGCACCTTCAGAGTTGATTCTGCCTTTTACCCACTGGTGAAGCGCTTATTCTCTTGCATCAGAAAGGTATCCTCTATCTTTGTGTAAATTAACTAGCAGGGTTCTACAGCTCTTCAGAAATACGCCTTATCATACAAGTCCCTCTGTTTCTGTCAGCATCTTATAAAAAACTCCCATTCCTTCTCCCAAACATCAGTGCAGGATTGTGACAGTCCTGCAGGCTGAGGGGAGCCAGGCCCTGGCTGACCCTTATCACCTGTGCATGGTTGCCTGTCAGAGTAGTTCCAGCTGCTCTCCTGTGATCTTAAAGAGCCTCTGCTCCCTTTTCACCACATTATGTTGCACATCAGTACTTAGTAGAACATACTATGCTGAGACGTGCAGGGAGTCCAGGTCAACAGAAATGTTCCTGATTTGAGAGACAGGTCAATTTTTGGTGTGCATTACATAAGCCCACCAGGCTGAGAAACAGCTTTGGGATCACTTTGGCGTGTAGTGCTGTGCAGTATTATTACTGTGCCCCCCTTTTCTTATTCAGGGACTTGGATTTGCTGTGGGGAGCCTGGCCTGCAAGGACCTTGAATGAGAGCTTGGTTTCAAGAACATAAAATTTGTACCCCTTTGGAATAAGAGCTGTTGATGGATATTGTAAAGCATTGTATATATAACACTCTGTTTTATCTATCCCTGTAGTTTTCATATCCATCACCCATGTTCATCGGACTAAGCCCTTGTGGAAGAAGAGCCCCCTCTCCAACTGGTGGTGGACGCTCACTGTGGCTATTGTGTGAGTATCCCCAGGCCCTGATGAGGGATTCGAGAGTGCTGACGGGAGGAGGGCTCTAGACCTTCTCCAGCACCAGATTGCTGACACAGGGAAATGGTAGCATGCAGCACTGGTTCTGCATTGCTGAACTTCATGCAAGGTGAAGTATCCCTGTTGTGAATTTGGAGATAGTTTATCTGGGCCTGAATCCTGATGTGCAGATCCTGGAAAGTGTGTTAGCTCTGCTGAGAACTTACTGTGTCTGTTTATGATCTTAGATTAATGGGGCAAGTAGCACAGACCCTGCTGGACCTGAAGCTCTGGGAAAACCTCAGTTCTCCACTGACTTTTAAGTACATTTCCATCTCTCCAGTCTCATGGCTCCTGGGTTTTCTTTCCTTGATCCTGGTGATTATCATCAATGAGATTGTCAAGCTGCATGAAATAAGGTATGGGAGCAGTAGAGAAGATGCAGATAAAGGGCTGGATCCTTACTGCAGCTTAGTCTTGAGCTGCAGAGAAATAATACACAGAGAACGGGTGGGGAATAAAAAGGAAAAGGTGATTGCGCTGTGTAAATCACCTGGCTACTGTGTGCAAGCTCATGTTCCAGCTCTCAGGGAGGAAGTACAGAGAAGGAAAAAGGGTCAGAAGAGGGCAGGGACACTGAGACCAAAATTTTTTATCTCCCACCAGTGAGAGGGAGACAGCCAATATCTGTGAGATGCCAAGTGTGGCTTGGAGAGGACTATTCTCTATATCTTGTCCCAAGAGGGACAGGGAAGCACTGAATCACAGTAGAGGAAATAATGTCTTCACACAGTGCCTGGATTGTGGGATGCATTTCCATGGAAAGTAGCTGAAACCAAGAATTGGCAGGCAAAGTTCTTCGTAGTACAGGGAGCAGGTAGAGCTGGGAGTTAATGCTAATGAACATTGATTCAGGAAAGGGAGTTGGTGGGGAAAGGCAGTGGGGATTGCAGGGGATGTTGATTGGGGTACAGCTTCCATTTCTCTTCATGGGAGGGGTTTCTGGACCTTTCTGCACTATGTCTGGTGGCCTTGGAGACAGGACTTTGCTGGCAGGGGTAGGTGTGAGACCATGGGTTGCTCTCAAGATTTGACTCTCCTCTCAGTACTGGAGGGCCTGGCCAGGGGGCTCTCTGCTTCTCAGGGCTGTGCAGCTCAGGAACTGCAGTGGGGCAGCTCTGCCTCATGCCCCTCCATGTGCTGACTCTCCTATTTCTCCTGTCTCCTCCAGGGTCCGGGTCCGTTACCAAAAGAGGCAGAAGTTGCAGTTTGAAACAAAGCTGGGGATGAATTCTCCATTTTAAATGCTTTCAACTTGAATTCCCTGGGGCCAGGGTCACACAGCAACATCCTGCAAGGGGAGAGCAGCTGCTCACAGGCTCAGGAAGTTTCCTTTCACACATACAAACCAGACGGCCTCTTTGCAAAACTGCATCAGCACCTTCCAGGGGAGGCTCAGGCAGGGCTCTTCTATCAGGATCCCCCAGTAGGTATGCAGTCCCTCTCTGGCCTGCCAAGTTGCTCTCAAGGGAGCCTGCAAGCTCTGGTGGCTGTTCAGGCTGCTTTTCCTTTATTTATTTATTAGTAGAGGTTTTTGTTAGTATAATGGTGATGCTGAAATCAACCGATTCCTTCCCTCTGGGTTAGCAAATGTTTGTTTTTTTCTTTACTTGGTAGGATAATCTAGGGCCAGAAGGGGAGCTACAGGGCTGCTAAGGCAAAAGATTTCTATTGAAACCCATTTTTTTTCCTCTTCCTACTTTCCTGGATGATGCATGTGTGCATGCCTGCACATGCTCTCAGCTACCTTCCTCAGCTGTCTCTCCTGCTGCTCTTGAGAGTATTGTGGGAATGTGAGCTCCAGCCCTCACCTGACACAAAGGGATACTGGGAAGGAACTCTGTCTTCATGCTAGGAAAGCCCCTCCTCTGTCATGGCCAGGACTGCCCTTTAGTGTCGTAGCTGCATGCCAACTATTAGTGTTTCAAGAGATGAATGGAACAGGGCTTTAAGAAAAGCTGTCTGAGTTTAAACCTACTTCTGTGGAGCACAGGGAGTTAGGAGGACAGCTCTGCCTACTTGCACAGCCCACCTTCCTCCAGTCTATTTGAACCAGCTCTTATCTGCTTTAATTGCCCTCAAACAGGTAGGTTTACAACTGTCCTCATTTTTGTGATTTGAATTGCTGTTCTACTTCAGCGAAATGCCCGCTTGAGAGAGCCACAGCAATATTTACAGCTGGAGATAAAACCTGAGATTTCCCTACCCCTGCCATGGAGCAAGGGAGGTGTATATCCATCTATATCTTGCAGTTGTGACTCCTTTCCCAGCCCGGAACTGTGCTGCACCTGTGGAATAGGGATTCCCTCCGCCCAGTCATGCCTTTCCGTGGTAGTGCTTGGAAGTCTCTCCCCTCCGTGCTTCTCCCCATACAGCTATACCCGTTTTTCTGGAGACATCTTTCTTTGGCTGGGGGAAACATTCCACTGATGGCTACTGCAAACCATGATGCACAGTGCTGCACACACTCTCCTGAGCTCTGAACAGACCCCAGCTGCACAGGGAACAGTGGTGCTGTTGTGGGCTTACAGTTGGGGGCTATGCAAGAGCACATAGGCTTGCCTACCATGATATTTACAGCTCATGGAGATGTTGACTCTCTTCCTAGTTCTAAAAACTGGTTAAACCTGACAAACCCTGGCACTGTTTTTGCTTCCAATAATAACACTACAATACACAGCTGCTGTTTCCCTTTGGTGTCCTAGGCTAACACAAGGCTGCTGGTCCTTCCCTGGCAGGCAGGGAGCTAGCTGGGATACCCAGCCCTACCTGCTGTTCCACCTTGTCTTCCTTACATTTCAACAAAAACAGGGAGAATGCACAGTGCTTGTCATTAAGCAACACCCTTATTCCTGTGGGTCTAGCAGGGGAGCTGAACTGGAGTACAGCCAGTCTTTGAGCTCTGAGGATAGAGTGAGGCTGCTGGAGGCATAGTACAGGTGTCAGGGGGCCTGGACCCTGTTCTACAGCTGGAGAGGGCTGCTCAGGCTCTGTGCTGCTGGCAGGATTGTATGGAATAGGGAGCCAGCAGCTCAGTGGGGAAGGCAAGGCTGCTCACCTGCAGTGCAGCAATACTAGGTCAGCCTTTGCCAGGTGAGCTGACCTGAGCTAAGCTCTTCCTTCACTTATTTTGAATCTGCAGGGCTGCCTGGCTTAGAGAGAACAAGCTGCTTCTTTCAGTCTCACATAACTCACTAAATGCAAGCTCCAGATCACTGGCAACTGAGAAATCAGCTTCTCTTTCTGATGCCAGGGCTGGCTGGCAAGTTGGGCACTATCTTCTCCATAGCCAAGCTGAGTTGCAGGCAGAGGCAGCACCAAGCTGCTCTGTGCTATGCCTGCAGGGCAGCCTGCACCCAGACCTTAGCTCTTGCTCTGTGCCACTGAACTTGTGGGTGACAAAAGGCAGCAGCTACCAGGACTTCTTGCTGGCTGCACCTTCTGCGAGAGGTGGTGCCTCCAAGGTTTCTTTCTGTGGGTGATCACAAAAGTTATTGTTCTGTATCCTCCTTCTTGTGTTAGACTTGGGTGGAGCCAAGGTATATTAAGGGAGCCTTTGGGATGGTCTGACATTGCCACCCCTCCCTCTGCCATTGAGGCACCTGAGGACCAGAGTGAATGGCTTCAGGAAGAAGTTTCCTACATCAAGATGTTTTTAAATGGTGTATATTTTATATTAAATTCTGGGGGGATGTATGTAAAAATATTTGATTTGTATTAAAACTTGTATTAAAAAAAGAAACAAACCCTAACACACATGCATCCAGTGTATGAACAGCAATGAATTACTGTCTTGTATAACATACCCGGTGAGTGCAGGAGGGAGTCTGCACCTTGCAAAGCGAGGAGCTACGGGTGTGTGCGGTTGGTCATGCCATAGGGTCACAGCTAATGTAGCTCAACTCTGCTGTAGGAACACGGCCTGAAAGCTTGGTACTCCCAGAATCCGATCCTAACACTTTCTCCCAGTTTTTGTCGAGCCTTGGACAAGTGTGCCCAACACTGCGTGGTTCTCCCACACAGCAACCTTCCCCTTACCAATTGGTCTCCTGGATCCCAGGCATGTGCTTGCTGCATGGTCATTGCTGACTGCTTTGAATGCAGCAGGCGGTACAGCTTGAAGCTCAGGATGAGAGGCTGGGGATGAGGAGCAAGCACTGGGAGCTGTGGAGAAACACTGATGAGATGAGGCCTAGGCTGCTTGGCCTGAGCAAAGGACCCAATGCTCAGACTGAACATTAACCTTGCTAGTGGCTAGAGGTGACAGCAGATCTCATATCAGGGAAATTATCTGAAGAAGGAACCCAGATCTTAAGTGTGCAGGGGGCAGGATAAAGCTGCTCCTCAATGGACTTCAAACAGAGCAGGAGGTGAGCTCGTATGATTTGACATGAAGGAGACAACTATGCAGAACTATAAAAAGGGTAAAATAGGCCCCACTGTTTAATAGAATTCAGTCTTAATGGATGTTAGTGGAAAACAAAACACATTATCAACACAAACAGAGCAAAAGGTTTAAAATCTTGTCAGTCTAGTGATTACGTGGGCGATTTGTTTTGCCTCTGTCTTGCTGCACGGAGCAGGTGCAGGCAGGGTCAGTCCCAGCTGCAGTGTACATAACTTACACACCATACAGTAGCTTCAAAATAGAGATCTAGAGCTTAAAAAATAGGCATTCTTCTGGAAAAATCAAGTGTTTAATTCCCTTATTGACAATGAGAGCGGCATGATGCTGCCCTCAGGTGGCTCAGACAGTGACAGCTCCACACCAGTGTCCTCTTATCCCTGACCCGAGTACAAGACTTGCGGTTCTGGCTATTTAATATATATAATAAATCACATTTAAAATATATACATTGGTCTTTAAAAAAATTTTTACAGTTTATCAACGTCAGGAAAAACAAACAAACAAAAAAACAAAAAAACTGGATTTGTCCCAGATTGACTCATGAGAATAAAAAACAGTTGTTAAAGGTTTGTGCAAACCTTTTGATAAAGTGCCACTGGCTGGAGCTATTTTAAAATCATCGTGTCCACGATGTAGCACTTGCCTGTCAGACGTGGTCATTGAAACACACGCAATATGATGTATAGAACAGAGCAACCAACTAGCCAGGAGTAAGGTGCCTTAACCATCTCAAACTGACCTCAAGTCCCAGCCAATTCTTTCTTGGGGAATTTTCCATCTTTGCTTCCCAGCCCAGGAGCAAGGCTAGCACCTCCTACCAGGCCGTGGTGCCGTGGCCGTGTGGGGGAAGGCCTATGTGAACCAACTGGGCAAGCTCTGCTCCTCCATGCAAGGCAAGGGGCTGTGAACAAGCTCCTTTGTTCTCACATTTCTCAAAGGACTGGGAAAACCTTCTTGGCCACCTTCTCCCTTTCCAGTTTGGTTTTGTGTGGGACATTTTCTAAAAGGGGTTGGAAATGAAATTTATTTTTCCCTTTGTTCGGAATTTTTCTAACAAATGGCACTTCAGTACAATCTTAGGTTCCCTTCTGGTGCTGCGGTGCTTTCATTTGCTTGGCATGCTGAGTGCAAGCCAAGTTCAGGGCTCTTGGTCATATTTAGACATGCACTACTAAGCAGATCCTGGAAGAGAAATCTGTCTTCAAGCTATGCAGACGTTCCTATTGCTGGATGCAATGAGCTACCACTGCTGTTCCCCTGCTGCAGCCACCGGGCTGTAACTGCATCCAGTGTGTATGCACAGCAGCTGCTACTGAGCTGAGTTCACCCCATGCATGTGGGATCACCCCTCTCACTGGGTTTTAGCACTGCATGGAAGCCTGGTCCCAAATGCTGCTGCTGTGTAACAGCATTCACAGCCTGTGCCAGCATCTCCTTGCAGGGAGAGTGCAAATGGGAAGAGAGATTAGGAAGAGGGCCCACACCCAAAAAAAAATGTTAAAAAAAAAAAAAAAAAAAAAAAAGCCACCACTAACCATTCTGCTACTTCATCCCTGGAAGCACAAGGGCTGCATTTTGGGTAGGCACAGTGTCAGCAAAGGACAGCCTCCATGGAATACATTGCTCTAGACTGCCTTAAATGCATCTGTGTGCAGCATTCAGTGCCACCATCCCCATGATGCCCCTGGGAGGTGTGGGTCCCACTGGGGCTTTCAATCCACTTGCATTACATGCTGCCTGACGCTGATGCATTTGGAAAAGCAACAAATAAAGCAGGAAGGTTCCTTCTCACTGTACGAGCTGCCAAATGAGGACAAGCCCTGTCGTCTTTCAGCTGCTGTCAGGCAAGGTTCTGCGCGGTAGCCAGCTCCATGGCAGCTGCCCAGGAAGGTCTTTCTTTTGACACACTGTTAGCATGGGATAAATAATAAGAAGCAGGACTCAGTGTGGTGAGGAAAGAGAAAGGTCCCTTGTGGAGGTTCCTCAGCTCTGTGCAAGGGAGCGAGGGCTCCTCCATGGCCTCCAGGAGCGCAGCCCTCCTGGGCTCTCCTCTTTCTGCCAATCCAAAGGAAAATGCCCGACTCCCTCAGAAAGCAGCCCGCAGTTGTGCAGCAGTGGTGACATGAGGGCAGGCAGCTCTCAGTGACATGAGGGGTGAGAAGGGCCATCCACATCCCCAACAGTGGTGCAAAGTGCAGGGAGGGACCTGAAGGCACCGCTTGGTGCTGATCCGTTCTTCCCCCATCACGCTGACAGAGCAGACAGAGGCAGGAAAGGGAAACAGGGAACAAGCCTCAGTCCAGCATTGCGTCCAACTGGTCAGCCAGATCATCAAACATATTGCTGATGTCCTCCAGGATGTTCTTGGCCGAATGTGTGGCCCTGGGGGGGCTGGGAAGGGAAGGGAGAGGTGGTTAGAACACAGCCTAAAGGCTCAAGGTGCAAATGGGGCAGAGGCAGCCAGGATGGACTGGATCCTCCCAGGCACAGCCAGACCTCAGCGTGCTCGACCGAGTTGTCACAGGCATGTGTTGTCTGTGTGCTGCAGCCTGCGCACAGCCGTGGGGCTGCCTGGGCACCAGCTGCTGCCTGTAGGGCTGGAGGCCCCCAGCCCTGTGCCTGTTTTCACTGACGGCTCCCCAGTTCCATTCCCAGGGGTCTCACCCCAGCATTTTCCTCTCCCCCAAAGCCACCTCACCTCTGCACCTCCTCCACTGTGATCTTCTCAGCTGCCTGCAATGTGGTGATGCTGGTGTGCTCCAGCCGCTGCTGGACCAGGACAGCCCCTGGGGCAGAGGCCATGGGCTTTACAAACACCTTGCCGCTTGCCTCCAGTGTCAGCAGGCTGGGGCCAGCCAGGGACCCGATCACATCTGGCACTGACTCAGTGGCTGCCCAGGGAGCGACAGTATGGCGGGAGGGCTGCAGGACCTGCTGGTAGATGGTCTTGGGCCCAGAGAACACCAGCTTGGTGGACGCCACTGAAGTGTGCTTGACAGGGATGTCTGCAAGGGAAAAAGCCTCATGGCATGAGGTGGCACAGGTTCCCCTCACTGGGCTGATGGGGAATGCCACATGGAGCCAGCCATGGAAGGAGGGAGCCTCCGGCCCTGCCACAACCCTAGAGGCCTCCCCACAGATCCCCATACCTGGAGCAGGCATCCTCACCACAGCAGCGCCGATCAGTTCTGTGGGGCTGGGAGCTTTGACGGGGCTTGGTGTCTTCTTAATCCCTTTCTCCAGTGACAAGATGCTCTTCTCTATCTCAGCAATCCTGAACTCTACAGTGTCATCGTCAAAAGCATCTCCAGCCAGTCCAGCCCGTGGTGCTGGCCCCTGTGTGGTGGGGCCCACGATGCTTACAGCCTGGGCCTGAGCATACTGGGGTGCAGAGCTGGCTCCCACCTCAGCCTGCCCTGCCATGCTGAATGCCTTCAGCACTGCCTGCAGTGGCTCCCGCTCCTTGAAGCGGGGCCGGCGCTTCACCGTGTCTGACTCAGTGAGGTTGAACTCCAGCATGGGCAGCTCCCTGGTGGCAGTGGACACAGCTGTCTCCTTCCCATCAGAGTACAGGGACTCTGCAGGCTGGGAGCTGGGCTCTGTGCTTTGCACTGCAGTGTCAGCCTTGGGGTGCCCAGCAGGCTTTGGTCGCTGCTTGATGGTTAAGTTGCCTTCTTCTGCAAAGGGGATGCACTCACTGGAACTGTTCTGGGAGGATGAAGAGACCTCTGGCTTGGCCTCTTCTTCTGTGTCTGAGCAGGCATCCTCCTGCCTACCCTGCATAGCCTCTGACATGGGAGTACTGGGCTCACTCAGTGTCCGTCTCCTCGGCTTGCTGCTATCAAATGGGTCCCGGACAGAGTCAGAGAGCACAGTGCCGCTGGGATCACAACTGTTGTGGGACTGACCATCCACAGCAGCCCTGGAGAGAGAGTCCTGAGCCACATGCAGTGGTTTCGGGGCCAGGAGAGGTTTGGGTGGATTCAGCCCTGGTGTTTCCTCCAGTGCGGCCACCAGGCTCCTTACTGTCCTGCTGCAGTCGCTATCACTGGGGCTGGCACCTGTGTCAGCCACATCTTGGGGTACAAAAGGCTGTCGCTCAGGGTCAGGGGACTGTTCGCTGTCCACTTCAGTGGTGGGAGTACTAGAGACAGAACTGAGACGCTTGGGAGGCGGCGGCGGGGGGCCCTTGCGCTTGGCCCGGATGGCAAAGGACTGGCTGCGGGTCACCTTGGCCTCTGTCTGCAGGCAGGCCCGTGGCATCTGGCTGCGTCCTGGCCGCCGCGTCAGGGTGGCATAGGAGCCCAGCGTGCTGGTGGGCACCCCCTCCTCCTCCTCATGCTCTCCATCCGACAGTGCATAGCGGTTCAGGCTGTGTGACCGCTTCTTGTTCTTGGAGCCTTCGCCCCCCTTGTGCTGTTCCCCTGTCTGCCAGGCATTTGAGGCTGTGGCAGCTTTGAGCAGCTCAGCAGGGCTGCACTGACTGTGCAGGTACGAGAAAGGTTTTGGGGCTGATGTCTGCAGGCTGCTCTTCTGCCCAGAGGAAGAGGGGTAGGAGTGTGCCGAGGTCTTGGGCTGCTCTACTCCCTGGCTGGAAGGGGCTCTTGGGGATTTCAAGGAGACATGTGGGTACATGAAGACATATGGAGCTGTTGCCTTGCTGGGAGTCTGGGGAGGGGTACTGGAGGTGACCATCAGTGGCCCCACAGGGCCAGCACCTTTCTGAGCTGTCAGCCGGGCATACTGATCTGTGCCTTCAGGCAGGTTCCTCTCCTTGAGAGGGCTGCCCCCACTGCAATTAGTGAAGCCATTCAGTCCCTCAGGGGAGGTGAGCTTCCCATAGGGCTCGGGGCTAGGCTGTCTCGGCAGGTTGGACAAGCTTTCCTTGCTGTGGGGTGGCATGCAGGACTGCCCGCTGCTGCTGCTGCTGCTGCTGCTCTCCCCGCTGCCCAGGCTCTCCTGCGAGGGACTGGAAAGGTGCCGGGACAGTACGTTGTCCTGTGAGTGTCCCGAGCCCCGGGACCGCACCCCAATGCTCTCCTGGCTCCGTGACATTCCTTGGCTGTTTTTGATGCCGAGCGTCTCGTGGCAGCTGTTGGACATGGCTGTCTGGAGCTCATAGCTGAGCTCGCTGTCCTGGAACGTTGTCATTTTGGGTGTGTTTGGGGACTGGCACTCCCCATTCTCCAGTGACTCAATAGTGACAATGTCCAGGGCACCGGGGACTTTGTGTCTTGTCAGTGTCGCTTCTGTTTGGCTGAGGCTTTTGCGGAGGTCTCTGAGCTTCTTTACAGCCAACATGATCTTCTTCTGGTGGCCTGGGAGAGAGTTTCAATAGGAAAGGAACATTAGGTTGGCTTCTTCCCTCCAAGGCCTTTGTTTTTTGGCTGAGAACAGCCAAGGTCACACCACCAACTGGGGCAAAGGCCTTCAGGTTATCCAGAGCCTGCCTATGAGAGGAGATAAACTAATGCCAACCTCCAACCAGCACAGCCTGACTCCAGTCTGCCCAAGGTAGTCCTTGGGGATGACCAGGAACTGCCCTCTGCAGGTGTGCAGGACATGCCTGCACTGCCCACCCCATGCGAGGTCAGGACATGGGGACCTGGCCAGGAGACTCAGCTGCCCTGGGCTACCCCTATGCTGCAGCAAGGACTCACCCAGTTTGTTGATGCCAATCTCTTGCAAATCCTCCCATGTCAGGTCTGTGACAATGGTGATGGAGTCGTAGCCGTTGTTTACCAATTTTTTGTGGTACTGCGGCAAACCAATGGCACTGAGCCAATCCATCAGGTCAGCCTGTGAAGAGCATGGAGATGCTGCCATGAGCATCAAGTGATGGGCAGTGCCTTCACCCATCTCCTTCCTGTTCCTGTCTGAGAGGCTGCTTTCTTGAGATCTCTCTCTGGCTGCATTAATGCAGGCAGTTTCAGCATTCATTTTCTTATAGCTCCCCCATCCTGTCTTGGGGAAAGGCAGCTCTGAGAAAAGAGGACCAAAGCCCTGACACCAGGGACTCACCGGAATATAGTTGGGCAGCCACTCAGCGATACTAAGTTGCCCAATCTCAGTGGAGATCTTCTTTCTGTGGCCTGGTTTGGTCACACCGATGGCCGTCAGGTCCTAACACAAGCAGAGTGGGGCTACAGTTAGCAGCAGCATAGAAAGCACGGAGCAGCGAGCACCTACAGCCAGCAGGGCAAGGGGTGCAAGCCTGCAGGGAAGGACTTGCCTTACCTCTGGTGTCATGCGACTGATGGTGGGGACATCGTAGCCAGCGTTGAGGAAGTTGACAGTGTATGACTCCAGCTGGAACTCACTCAGCCAGTTGTAAATGGCTTCTGCATCCTGGGGAGAGGACAAGGCAAAGAGAAGCCTGTGACGACAGCTGCATGGGTTGGTTGGGGCACGACAACAGAACCTCCTTGAGCAAGACCCACTTGTTCCCAGCATCCCCAAAACTCAGCTCCATCTCCCCAGTGCAGCAAGAGCTGGGCAGAGAGCCCTAGACATGGCCCTCCCACCTTGCATGCCAGATGCTGACTGGCCTGATTACCTTCCCCTCAAGGAGCTGCTCAGGTCGCAGAAACTGGTGGGAAAAGACCTTGTCTCCAGGGGTGCAGCTGCTAGGGGTCTGGTGGCCTGGGGGCCCTGGCAGAGAGGACAGGGGATAGGAGAGAGTCACACGGGGACCTGGGCAGCACACAGTCCCAGGGACAGGGCACAACTGTCCCCAAGGCCCCATGGTGTTGAGACATCCCTCACCTGTCATGGAAGTAATCTGTTCATTGCGTGGCTCTGATCCCAAAATGTGTTGCTGGAGGTCATCACCAGTGGAGGGCAGCGGCTGAGGGAGAGGAAGAGTGAGTGGAGGGAAGACATCCCTCCAGAAGGGCCTTATCCCTGGGAGCTCTAGTCCCACAGGTGTTTTCCCACAGCAGCAAATACATTTTGGTAAAGGATGCTCAGCTTTGTCAGTCCCTGCTTTGCCAGGAGGTGCAGGGGATTACAAGAGAAGTGCTGGACTCCACTGTCATCCTGACTCAGCCCAGGTTAACTGTGGGGAGTAGCATGGGGACAGCAGGGGCTGGCACCTACCCTGGTGTTTTCGATGACGATGTTGGTGTTTTGCCCATTGGTACCCTCAGTGCTCTGTCCACTGCCTGCACTGCGGATGCTGCCAATGCTGCCCTCACTGCCCACGCTGTTCCTGTCTCCTGCTGCTCAGGATAGGAGGGGAGGTTGTCAGCAGTGCCCTGGGGCACTAAGGTTCCCATGTGACAGCACAATGACAGCAGCAAAATCCAGCCTCCCCCAAGATCCCTCCAGCCACACATCATGCAACAGTCCCTCCTGGCACACACAGCACAGACAGGGTGACCTGGGCTGGCATGGGACACACAAAAGGGACATGGGAACTCAGTATGACTGAAGACAGCGGGAGGGAAGGGGCTGCTCTATGGGCTCCCCTAAACTCCCTTTCTCTACAGTTGCTCCCTCTTGTCCACCTGCTTCCCTGTGAGGATGTGGAAGGAGAGACTATCCCCAAGTCCCCCATGCAGACAGGGCTGGGGGCAGAGGAAGGTCCCCAGTCATTCTCCCTCCCCAGCTGCATCCCTGACCTGAGCTGTCAGGGCCTGGGGCCATCCAGGTTAGGGTGAGGTGGCCATAGGATGCTGGGATGCTTGGGGCTGCCTGCTGCGGGCACTCGCTGGGGAGGTGCTGCAGCCGTGGAGGGCTGCAGTCGGGGAGTGCCGTGAGGGCCCCAGGAGTGCCCTGGTGCTGGTGTGTGGACGCCATGCGGGGGAGGATCATGCCTGCATTCAAAGACAAAACATGCATGGTCAGAATTTGTGTAGGAGACAGCAAGAGGGCACATCTCAGTCTCAAACCCCAGATTTCTACCCCATCAGTCACACAGCCTCCTGTGTCCACCAGAATCCTCTCTTTCCTTGCCACCTAGCTAGCAAGGGCTGCAGGGACCTGTCTATGGGAGGTGTTGGGAAGGATGAGATGGTTTCACATGGGAGACAACACACCCAGGATGGTCACTGACCTGTTCGCTTGCTGATGACTTCAGCAATGGAGGGGGGGAAGTACCCAATGCGATCAGTGCCTTTCTGAATGTCATGGATGTGCCCCTTCCATCGCCCATCTGGATGCTGCTCCAGGACCTGATGTAGGAAGAGGAGGACAGGGCTGGTACTGTGGGTAGTGGTGGAGATGGGGGATAGGGAGTAGGGAGCAGTCTCACCGTAATGACGTCTCCTGCCCGGACATTGAGAGCAGTTGGGTCATGGAGGTTCCAAAAATCCTTCAAAGCTCGTACCTTCAGGATTCCTGATGCCTCTGAACACAAGGGACAGAGGAACAAAGGAAGGTGTCAGAGCACAGCAGGGCAAGGGAGTGGTTTGGGAAAGGCAGGAGGAGAAAAAAAGAGTGAAGAGAGGGAAGAAGAGAACATTAATACTGCAGATAGGACTTGATCACTGGGGATCACCCACAAGGAGAATGGGAGCACATGTGATGAGACTGAACTACTGACACTTGCACACAGGCTGGTTTAAGACTACTGGGAGGGTGAGAGCAACAGGCAAGTTCCGTTAGGAAGACGTTCCTCTCAGTGCCAGGCAGGGCCTGGCCACAGGCAAGTCCCATCTCACCTCTCAGCAGCTGCTTGATGTCTTTGCTGGCGTGTGAAGTGGTAAACTGGTTGACAATGTCCAGTGCTGTCTGGTTGTAGGTGTTCCTGATGTTCACGTCAACACCACCCTGTCCAAGGAGGGACACAATTAGTGCCAGAGTCTGCAGCAGCAGACACCTGGCAGGGGATGGGGGGAGGAAGGGCATGAGAGGGAAGAGGTGGTCAAGCCTCATGGGTTTGTCCCCAAGTGCAATCCTGTCCCCATTGTGCTCACCTCCAGCAGCAACCGTACCACCTCTGTTTTGCCATAGAGCGCGGCCTCATGCAAGGCTGTGCCTGTCTTTGTCTGCTTATTGATCTCAATGCCAGCCTTCAGGAGCTGCCTGGTAACAAGGAGGGAAAGGCATGAACAGGAGGACACAGGCACAGGGGCCAGGGGATCAGCTGCTTTGCAATGGGAAGGGGATAACTCTCTGCACTGCTGAGGCTTTGGGAATGAGGCACCAGCGCCTGTAAAAGGGACGTGAGTTTAGGAGGATGCAAGACCGAAGTCATGATGGTTTTTGGCATTGAGCAGTGCCAGGGCTGTGTGGGTGTTACCTGATGATCTCCTTGTGCCCATTCTTGGCTGCCAGGTGCAGTGGGGTGGTGTAGTTGGGGTCGGTCGCATCTTTTGACTGTCCCTCCAGGAGGGCAATGCACAGATGGCTGTTCAGCAGCAGCTGGGCCACCTGCATAGGCACAGGGTGAGCAGTGGGGTGCAGGTGACCCGGTCACAACAAGGCACTTGCACTTGCCTTCTTCAGGGCTGGCTCTGTGCTCCTTATCCCATCACTTCCATCCATCCCATAGCCTTAGGGCTTGGCTGTGCCTGGACAGAGCTTGGCTGTGACCACTCTATTGGGAGGGGCTGCAGAAGGTCACCACAGCCAGAAATAGTCTTCCCATAATCAGGCTTTTCAGATCAGGCCCTAAAAAACTCATCTCCCCAAGCCTGGAGTGACTCTCAGCATCTCAAGGCAACCCAAAGGCACAGAGGAGTTATTTTTACTGCCCTGTTCATAGCTGCAGATATTACAGATACTCCAGAAATGGAAATATCCCCATGTACCCCACCCCGGTGGGGCATGGGACAGTCTGGCTGGCCGCACACCAGCCCAACCCCACCACGCTGGCTCAGCTGGGGTCTCCTGAGTCATAGTGAGGCTCCGTCCACACAAACTGAGCTGGGACTTTGAGCAACTGAATGGAGCTGGGCCCTCCAGGCTGGTGGGGATCAGCAGGCTCAGCTTGTCCTTAAATGGGAGCAAAGCCAGGATGGGTGGGGGGAAGTTGTGAGCTCTCAGAAACAAGGAGACTCAGGTTCTCTGTCAGCCTGCTGCTGCCTTGCTGTGAGGTTGGGAGCAAAGGCTGCAGCTCAAGGCTTCAGGACCTGGTGTTGCCTAGCCACAAGAAGAGGTGGGTGCTGCCTGCCAGGCTGTGGAGTTCATGGCAGAGTGCTTACCTTCAGTCGCCCAAACTCGCAGGCCAAGTCCAGGGGGGTTTTCTTCGCCTTGTTGATGAGGCAGGGGTTGGACTGGTGCTGCAGAAGCATCTCCGACTACAGGGGAGCAACGTGGGGACTCAGCATTGCCCTGCTCCTGTATCACTCCCACCCACAAGGACAGATCCAGCTGAGGTATGAGGCCATCGTTGGCCCCAATTCCCACTTACCACCTCATAGTGGCCATACTGTGCTGAAAGGTGCAGTGGGATCTGCCCATCCAGTGAGGCCATGTTGACGGAGGCAGCAGCACGCAGCAGCACCCGCACTGGCTCCACACGCCCCTGCCAGGCTGCATAGTGCAGGGGGCGCATCCCTGGGGGCAAATGGGGCTCAGCAAGGCAGAGGACAGCTCAGTGTCTGTATGGCTCAGAGGGCTGGGCTGGCTGCCGTAGGGCCAGGGCATGAGGTCACCCCTTACCGTTGCTGTCCTTGATGTCCACAGTGGCCTGTGCCTCCAGCAGCAGTGAGATGAGGTCCAGGCTGCCACCCAAGGCTGCATGGTGCAGTGCTGAGAACCTACAGCACAAGGCAGGGCTCAGTTCCTCCCATGCTGTTCTGATAGCCCCACTTTGCACAGGGACACAAGCTGAGGGTTGGGACAGTCACTAGGTGGCTCATGGCTATGTCCCTCTTGACTGCTCCAAACACAGCTCAGTGTCAGCCAGTGCCTCAGTTTCCCCATAGCAAAGTGGAGGTAAATACCCCTGTGCTATTCCTGTTCTCTCCTGCCCATGCCAGCAGTGATGCCAGGAACCCATGGCACAGCAGGGAAGGCTGCCAGCAATTAATATGCTCTGTGTCTCAGGGCTGTGAAAGGGGTCTATCTGCTCAGCACGCTCCCCCTGTGCTGTCACCTGCAGGGCCACTGCCAAAAAACAAGGTCCTTACACTACTGAGGGAACTTTAAATGAGGAGGGATGTGCTGAACACAGCAAAGGACTGCCTCCTCCTCCAACACAGCCATACTGAAACCTCTACCCCAAAACAAGGGTATGGTTGGGAGGAAATCCCCCTGGCCATCCCTGCAGGGGCTTTTTATAAACCAAACAACACACGTGGTGCTTCAACAGGGAACAGACCCTTTATGCACCAGCAACCCTCCTGGAGCTGCCTGAACATGAGCCCTGTGACTTATCAGAATTATATCTACTTCTACTATTAGATTTTTTTTTTTCCTATTAAGCTCCATCTGTATACTATTATTTTAAGATGGTCACCCTGCACATTTCCAACCCCCTGTTGGCCTGCTAGCACTGACACTTCCTCCTACAGAGTCCTCGAAAAGAAAACACACAGAAATTAGGTACAACAACAATACTTAAACCAATGCTAATGATTTATGGGTCAGAGTTAATTCAATAAGAATAATGTGCTTATTTATTTTATGGGCCTCTGTGGTTTCCTTAACTCTCAGAACCCAGCTTATTAAGTGCTTGGATTTTGGAAGTGATGAGCTGCACAAATATGCTGCGGTCACTTAGCAACCACATCTTTTCTTTCTTTAACCCCCCTACATGCAGGGATTTTGCTCTTGGGATGTTAAGCATGCACACAAGCATGTTCATGTTCTGTGGCTGGCTGGACAGTGCTCCTCGCTGTGCTACCCAACACTCAGGACACCACCTGAACTTGTTTCAGCCCCAGTCCTACAAAAGAGGATGCAGAAGAGCTCAGATCCACGCAGGCTTTTGTCTGCCTCTGTAGGGCTTGCACTGGCTGCATAAAGTAGCACTGTCTTGAGATATTGTTGCATTTTCAAGGCTCAGCAGTTAACCTTGAAAACTTTACAATACCCACACAGAAGCAAGAGGGCATTGAGGAGAGAGCTGCCCCAAGCAAACCCTTCCCCTCCTCTATGGAGTGCTGAGACAACCAGCAGCCTCATGGGGCAGGGAGTACTCACCCATCTGCATCCTGGTAGTTCACATTCAGGCGCTTGGCAGATCCCAGGAGCTCTGCAGAAACAAGAGATGAAAGTCAAGGTGAGAGGCAGAGCTCTCGCAGCTGAACAGGACACCCACCAGCACCCACATCCCGCAACAAACGCATCTCCCAGCGTGCAGACCATTGCCTGCCCCATCCCTGCAACATCTCCCCTCTCTTGCTCCACATTCACCTCCACAATTCAGCTTCATGAACCCTCCCTCTACCATGCTGAGCCCACTCTAGCTCAGATCCATTCCCGTCTGTCCTTCCTGCCCCGTCCTTCTCTGTGCGCCCCCAGGTCCCTGGATGGGTTGGACCCTGCAGCTCCTACCACTCAGTGTGGGATAGCACTTCCTTCCCCTTTATAAGCAGCAGTGCCCCAGAAGTGCTGAGCAGGGCTGTTTCACCCCCAATCACTGTTGTTGCCTGCCAAGGCCAGGCCCAAAGCCCACACAAATGGCATTTTTATGGTGCAGTCAGAGGCTGAAGCCTCTGGCCATGAATGCCAGGATTGTGCCACTGCAGCCATCCCACCCCCTGCCCGTCCTTCCCTCCTCTTCAGGGCTACAGAGCAACAGATGATGTTCACCCCACCCTGGTCCCAGCACGTGCCCCAGCTCCCCACTCCTTCCCTCAATTAATTTGAATGAATTCCTTTCTCCCACACAGAGAGGACCTTGTATTCTCCATGAGGGGCTGACAGAGGATTAACATCTCTGGAATTCATGTGCTAAGTAAAACAGGAAAGAAAGGAAAAGGTATGCAGGGGGCAAGAAATGAGGCCACTCATCTGCCTTTCCAGGCAGAGCTATCGCTGATGAGCCGAGTTTAAATGCTTTGAAAGATTTCTGTGCTGTTCCCTATGAAAAATCAAAGTCTGACAACCGGGCTTCAGCTCGGGCTGAAGCAGCTCAAGCCACACTGAAATGAGATGGGGTTCTAGGGAAAGAGCCTCCTTCCTTGCAGCCGAGCAGACCGAGAGATGCGCAGCCCCTCTGCCAGAAACCAGGGCTGAAAATGGGGAGGCACATTCATCATCCAAATGTACAATTAAAAGGAAGTCAAGTAATGGTGCATGCATTCCTGCCACTTAGAATGTTCTGTAAACAGCCTAATTATTCACATAATCATGGAGATTGGAAAAGACCTCCAAGACCATCTACCACCACTATTTCCCCACTAAATCATGTCCCTTAGTACCACACTTAAAAGGTTCTTGAACACCTCCAGCGATGTGACCCAGCCCCCTCCCTGGGCAGCTTGTTCCAGTGCCTGACCACTCTTCTGGAGAAGAAAGTTTTAACCATGAAGATGTTAATTGGTTCTATTCTGACCAAATGTGGCATTGTCTTTGGTTGTGCTATTTTTCTGGACTTATTTCTAAGTTTATTCTACGTAAACCTTTGCTCATTACACATGTATGAATGGACTTTGAGTAGCTGCTGCTGAAGGACTCGTGACTACTTGCCACGATTGAGATTGGGATGGGATCTCCATCATCAGCCAAGCAGCAATTCTGCAGACCTGCAGAGCCCCTACAAAGAGATCCTCACTGTGCCCATAGGCAGGAGCTCTAGAGCTGAGCTAGGTGGCAATGCTGAAAGAATGCAATGGATGGAGATGCCCACTAAGTACAAGCATGCCTGAAACGGGCAGAAACCCTGCAGAGGCTTTGCGCAGGCAAAGAGAAGAGCAGAGTGATGGAGATCAGCCTGCTGGGGGAGAATGTACGTAACACAGCAAGGCAGCTTCTGCCAGCCCCATCCTGTCTGCCCTGTCCAAAACTGCGCATATGGCACATGGGGGCCAGTCAAAGCAATCCCAAAAAGATAATTTGCTCAATGTGGGGATGGGGTGAAACAGAGTGGGACCAATCCAACCACGACATTACAGTGTGGCAGCTGGATCCTTCCCAGATGCATCATCACCTTCTTTGGGACTACACCGAGGCTGGAGTACCCATAGGCCTGGCCAACATGCTGCTGGGCATATGCTCACCTCCACGAAGGATTAATCTGGACCAAGGCCACCAAAGCAGAGAACTGACACTGAAATGCAGAAAGCCCTGCTAGAGAGAATTTCAGGGAAAAAGTCTACTTTGCACTTCCCAAAGGTTAACCCTAGACACGTCCTCCTAGGGGTCCTGCTGACCCCATCCTACATCCTATGCACTCACCTGCTCCTTCCCAGGCAGAATGGGGTTTGGCAGCACTGACCAGGGCTGAGCAAGTCCTTGAGGGAAGGAAGCAAATTTCTGTGCAGCATCTTGCTGCTAAGCAGCAGGCAGGAAACACCTCCAGAGAGCTCCAGCAAATTGCTTACACATGCAAGGCCTACATGCTCCTCAGGATGTGGCCATGGCAAAGGCTTCACTCTGATATGGTGCCACAACTCTAATAGCTGATCACTCCACCCCAGCTGGGGGAATGCGCTGCTTCTCAAACTTTTGGACTCCTGGTCACAGCAGTTTCCAGCCTTCCATCACTGGTGGGGAGGGAGCTGGCTCTAAGGCACTTGGCAGGGAGAGCTGGGATCGTATGTCCCCATAAACGAGTTGCAAAGCAGCCCACCAGCAGCTCACCGTGCAGTGTGCTGCTGTCCCATGCCTCAGTCTCCCCATGGGACTGGACTGCCTCCATTCCATGGGGCTGCATTGTATGACATGGGGACACCCAAGAGGGTATTCTGACAGGGTGGGTAACTTACAGCACCACTGGCAGCCAGTCTGGCACAAATCCGTATTTAACCTCCTGGGACATTTGCCTGGCGCAGGCTGTGTGGAGTCAGACTTACCCTTACCCAACCCCTTGTGCCAGCAAGGGCTCCATGAGTCACTCATACCTTTCAACTCATCCCTGCGGGGACACCTGCTGTCCCCTCAAGCACCACTGTGGAGATAGATATGGTCCCTCTGGAGCACTGAACCATTTGTTGGTTGCTTGCAGGGAAGGAGAGGGTCGTCTTGCTTGGATTTGGCTGGGTAGTAGGATAGACCTTATATCTCTCAAGGAAATGTGGCATGAAGAGGTGACATCCATCTATCTCTCCTCTGCAGAAATGATCCCCTTCCTGCCATCCCTCCATCCACAGGCATGTCTGCCATGGCCACCCAAACCAGCTCCTCCTGACACAGCTGCCCAGCACAAACCTGCTATTTGAAGTGCTGTTTCCTAACAGGTAGGAAGGGATTTGCCCACTTTGACAGGAAAGGAACTTGACCACAGAGACATGAAGAAATTCAGCCAAAGCCATCCAGCAAGCTTGGGACAGAAGCTGTGTGAGGGCAAAGCCTCCCAATCCCACAGACACCAGCCTGCATCCCAAACACCAAGCCCAGTGCTGGATTCAGCTCCCCTGGCAGGA
Source organism: Tragopan temminckii (assembly GCA_028571105.1). Lineage (NCBI taxonomy): Eukaryota > Metazoa > Chordata > Aves > Galliformes > Phasianidae > Tragopan > Tragopan temminckii. The sequence continues at coordinate 9,570,058 of JAOWBP010004377.1, forward strand.
AGAAGCCCCCCAGTTATCCCGGCAGATGATGGGAGAAGCCATCCAAATCCAGATGTAAGATGCACCAGACCCAGCCCTGCAGACTGCACAGTACCCAGTATAAAACATGCACTGCTCCCAGTTTCAGCCCCAGATCTAGCTGGAATAAGCCCCCTGGGCACCCTTGTACTAAAGCTGCACTGAAGGAGCTGAAGTCCCTTTTTTGAGCAGACAGCAAAGGCCCAAAGTTTCTGCCTTCCTCCATGGTTTGCTATGGAGGACCCATAGATATCGATGGGCAAAAGCAGGTGCATGGGAGCACAACAGCAGGATTACGGTGTCACCTGGGAGACTGCTCCCTTATTTAGTATTTCACAGGGAAAATCCAACAATTAAGTATTTTAAAGAAGTCGGAAACAGCAGGAGCAGCACCCCCACATGGCACAGCCCCAGCCATCTGCAGGGACCTCTGGTCAGACCCCAGTTTCCCCCTTGCTGTTCCCCCCCAAGCAAAGCAGGAAAAAAACAAGCAGCTTGTTCAAAGCAAACACTCTCAGAACAATGAAAGGAAAAAAGCAAAGTTGGAAGCCCTGTCCCCATCTGTGCAGCTGAGAAGGTGGAACTCTTGCCTCTCTACTCCCAAGATTTCATGATGTCAGAGGAGATGAATGGGGCCAGCACTAAGGAGAGGAAGCAACGAAAAAGAATCCCTTTGGAAAGACATGTCTGGAGTCACCCTTTTCCTTGCAGGAGCAAATGACATGCTCCTGCTGCAGGTTTCAGGACCCAGAAAGACTTCAGTAAGATGAAGGGGTTCACCCCATCTCCTTCTGCTACCTTGGGGTTTGCACCAGTGCATGACCATTCCCCCTGAGCACCAAGGTGCCCACAGCCCTGTGGCTGAGCTCCGATGTGCTACAACCAAGTGGAAGCTCCCCTCTCCATGAAGCTGAAATCTTTACTCCACATCCCTCAGCCCAACAGGCTGGAAACATCTGCTAAAGACTTTGGGTGGGGAAAGCCAGGCAGCTCATTCAGAGATATGGAGGCTCCTTTCCCAGCTGGCTGGAGAAACACATTACCAGGAAGTGAAGTCACGGTCCCTGCTGGGATCTTGCTATTTCGCTTTGCAGGATGTGAATTCAGAGGAGCTGTATTTGCAGAAGGAAGAGGTAGAGCCTTTTCCATTTCCCCCATCCTTCCGAAAGGACAGTACACCTTCTGCAGCAGGAAGAGGTGGGGCGATAGCAGGGGGGGCCAGCAGCCAAGTGTGGCTTCTGCAGCTACCCTGGGAAGGACAGAGGTGAGCACCACCTGTGCCAGAAGTGACACAGTGGAAATGCCATGGGGCTGAGATCACGTATGGGGCTGCAGGATGCAGGCACCAGCAAAATATTTACTCTGGCATTAACAGTGCGCTTTGGCTCCCGTTCAGCTTGTCCAGTAGGAACTGTGAAGGAAGCCAGGGAAAGGACTGTCAGTCCTCCTGCATGCCCAGGCAAAGGGGCTGCAGCAACACCTTCAGTTTTTTCAATAATGTGATGCCAAGTAAATGATAAATTGTAATCTGTGGAGAATGCTGAACTGATCATTGAGGACAGAAATAATACAAAGGGCCTTAAAGAGATCAGGAAAGCAGCAGGGATCAAACTGAGGCAAATTCAACTTGGGAAAACTGCAAAGTATAGCATCAGGGGAAACATAATCTGACAGGCAGACATTCAATGGGAAGAAAGGGCGGAAGCAGGATGTGGGGAACCATGCAAGCAATGTGCTTGTGAGCACAAAAGGAGCCAGAGCAAGGAGAACAACCCCAATAATAGCATCAGGCAGCCCTGCATGGGGCAACCCCCTTCTTGGGATGCCTCCATGTGCCCCGTCCAAGGCTACCACATGCCCATGGCCAGGAGCCCCTCGGGCTTGGTGCCAGACATGTGAAGCAAGTGCCAGGAAGAGCAGCTGGAGGGCTTGCCCTGCACAGGAGGATTAAGGCAGGTCAGTGAGTCCGGATTTGCTGAGCAACAGTTAATTAGGCAGGGCGGGCAAGGACACAGCAACCCACCTACACCTGGCGGGCTTTGACACTCCAAAAGAGCATGTAACTATTTCACGGTTCTAATGACAGCCCCAGATAAAATGTAGAGCAGTCAAGAGTGGCCAACAAAAACCCGTGAGTTCAAGGAATTGAAGCAAGGATCCAGACCTACAGCCACAGTAAACTGTGCAACTCCTGGGGATAGCAGGGCCAGGCTGAGACTGGGGTACCAGGCTGATGCTGCCTAAGGTGCTCTGCCCCCATCTGTCCCAGTTCAGAACCCACAGAGACTCTGCTGTCTCCTGCACATGGCAGCTGGCATTAGGGACCTGCTCTGGCCAGTAGAGCCGGTCCTCAAAGCACGCAGCAGTGGCTGGAAATCGTTTGACTTCCTCACCCTTTGGCCTCAGGGAAATGGCTGTGTGCCTGGAGCAGGAGCTGCCAGCGTAGATGGAGCCACTGTCCCCACCCTGGATGTATTCTAATCTGGGCAAGGCATACACAGGATGGGAGGGGAGGAACCGGGAGGTGAAGCCATTCACTCAAGGTCACTCAGAAAGGCCGTGGGTTAAGTCACCACTCTGAATAAAGGCTCTGCCCCAGCACTGTAGTGGTCTCAAACTGAATTTTCCCCTTCCATCAGCTCCTCTCCCCCTTTCCCCCCCCCCCAGTTAATGAACTGTCTGCAGCTGAGAACTGCAGAACCTCAAACTGCTGTTCCCAGCTCATGGCTACGTCGATGGGGTTTGAAGTCTCAAGTGTTTAAAAATACCTTGCAGATGCCCTTTCTAAACTCTGACCTGCGAGCAGATGCTGCTGCCAGCCAGCCCCACTCATGAACACGCGGGCAGCTCTCCTGGGATGTGCATCCTTGGCTGGGCAAGGGATGAGGAAGACAGCAGACACTTTCAGGGGATCAGTTTTCCATATCTTTATGAGACAAAGATTCCCTCTTCTGGGGGGGTGCTGCCAAGACCAAAGAAGAGACTCTCTGCTTCCCACAGCCACCTTAAGCAGCTCCAGCAAACCTTTTTCTCCCCTCCTGGACAGAGCTGACACATGGCTCCAGCCTCCACCACACCCAGGGACATCAGACGAGCAACACTTAACCCTAGCTCCTGCAAGTGTCAGTGCTGCAGCTGGTGATAGCATCTGTGCTGGGACAGAGCAATGGGATCTTATGAAACAGTGGCAGCTCCACATTCCCACACAGTGAGGGACAACGTGGATTGGTAGGGATCACTCTGCAAACCCCATCTCAGACAATGGAAAGGGCAAGTCAGGAAAGGCTTGGGTACAGGAGACGCCGATCCCTCCTTGCTGTCCCATCCTCTTGTGTGAGGTCACAAAAGGAAGAAGAAGGGACAAATCTGTCCTGCTGGCACAGGCAGAGCTTCTCCCAGTCTGGAACGAGCAACCTGAGAGAAGGACCCCTTTTTGCTCTCCTTATCCCTGCCACAGGACAGGTAAGACATCTGCCTCACTGTGTCACAGGGCTGTGGTACCTACAACAAGCTGTAGGTCCCCACATGCCATATGTTTTGGAACAGGCATCTTCCTGTCCCTTTGACAGAACAAGAACATACATCAGGGGCACTGCAACCACCCTGCTGTGGGCCTCAGCGGCTGCTGAGTTATTCCAGGCCCTGCATTCCTGATCCCCTGTACCACAGCTGCTCAGGGGCCATGGGTTCCTCACATTGCCCAGCCCAGGTTCATGGCCCCATGGCTGTTCCACAGACTGCTGGCAGATGCTCAGAACCAGCTGGGGACAAGGATAACATGGAGCAGCCCTGTCTCCCACTACATACTGCATAAGGGCCGACCTACAGCAGGATTAAGGATTGTCCCCTCAGTTCCATCACTCTCCCTTGGTGCTACTCACACCTCAACACAACTGCACGGTGTTGGGCCACAAGCCAAGGCCTGCCTGGTCCCTGGACCCCTGCCGGGAACCTGATCTGTTTATGCCTTCCCAGCACACCAGGTACGTGTTGGGAACGGCCCTGGCAAGCCTGAGTTGGCGGCAAAGGCAGGACTTGGGAGCCGAGCACAGAAACCCCACCTGCTGCCTCACAGCATCCCCCAGAGGGAGTGGGGAGGAGAAAGAGGAGTGTGAAGGGGGAAAAAGGGTCACACCAGCTCATTTTCACAGGAAAAGGCACCACATAGAACCAGCTCACCCTCCTCACCATAGGGCTTACATACACTCTAGCCAGGAAAACATCCAGGGTTGCATTCAGCATGAATCCAGCCATAAAAAGCCCTTGGGGTTCACAGCAGGGTGCAGTGGTATGGCGCAGAGCCATAACTCGCAGGGGGCAGAGCTGGAAACCCCCCACCCACGCCAGGGTCACATTCAGTCCAGCATGTTGCTAAATATAACCATAGGGACAGATACCACATTGGGGAGCGCCACCTCAGGGGAATGCAAGAGGTAGCAGGGTTCCTCCCTGGGGCTGGGCAAGTCTGGGGATCCCTCAAAAGGGTCCAGAGGCAGCTGAGCATTGCATGGCCACATTTCACCAGCCTTGGTTAAGGCAAGTGAACCGCACACTCCTTGCACTTTCAAAGGAGGATAAAAATGCCATCAGAGCAGCAAAGCCCCAGGGATGTTCCTACGACCACTCTGCCAAGGGATTGAGCCACGTGCCTGTGCCACAGAGCTAGGCTGCAAGTAAGCACAGTGTCACTGCACCTCCTCGCTTGGCCAGAGATCAGCCCTGCTCTGGGACATGGCTTGGCTAACAAGGAAACATCTGGGGCAGCTCAGATCCCTGCCGCCTGCAGGGACGTTGCTGACTTTCCAGTGCCCCACTGCCTCTTCCACTACAAGGAGGTACATTTCCCCTTTTTTAAAACTGATAGAATAACTGGGAGCTTATCTGAGGAAGACAGGAGCAGCTCTTCCCATCACACCAATTCAAACAAAATCAAACCTGAGGTATTTCAGGCCAATCAGCGTACCCTGGGCTTGCTCCCAGAGCAATCCCCCTGCCTTATGCTGCTGGCTGAGCACCATGTACTCCCTCAAAGGCAATCATTAGGCACTGCAGAGGACTTGACCCAGAGGCAGCCAAAGCAAGTGGTGCTCACGTGGCCTTACTGCAGCATAGTGCGCCCCAGCCCATGCCATTTGGGGTGGCAGTAGGGAGGCCCTGAAGAGGTGGGAAAAGGTCCAGGGGTTTCCCAGTCCATGCTCTCCCTACGGGTGCTTTACCCAGTTCAGCCCTAGCCTGAAAACACCTTTATCTACACCCATCCTTGTCAAAGGATGAGACTAAGACCTGAGCTGGGCTGCTGGAGGGGAGAAGGGTAAGAGAGCAAGGACAGGAGCTGGGGGAGACTTTGAGACTGATGCTCCAAGGGGACAAGAGGCATCTGCAAGATGGAAAGCTCAAGCCACCCCATGCTATCTTCACTGTCAGCATACACATGGCCACCACCTCACAGGTCACGAGGTCTGTACTGCAGAGTTCCTGCACACAGAGGCAGAAACGCCAAGGTGTGTTATGCAACTGCCATCACCAGCAGTGTTCTTGGTGAAGGGCAGTATTATGAAATCCCAGGAGATTTCACAGCTCATGGCACAGCCACCAGTGGGGTTGGCTCACGCTGACTGCTCCTGAGCACAGCAAGGGGAACACGTGCTGTCTTCCCACATTTGGCTGGGACCTTGTGGAGAAGCTGTGCCAGCACTGGCAGGGCTTTGCGGAAGCACACCCAGACATGTTGCACCAGGTCTGGGAAGCTGCAGGAGCCGTGTATCTGCCGTGCATGCAGGTTTGCCCTGCTCCCTTATCTTGTCATTGAAGCAGTGCTTATTTGCTGCTCCAGCCTCTCTCTCTCTCAGACTGCAAACAGCTTGTGGTGACCATGCATCCACCCTGCACGCAGAGTGCTGCAGCCCTGGGCATTTCACAGGAGCGAGGGATGGGCGAGGACATCCGGCCCCTCCCCAGCAGGGTAAAGATCACTTCAGCAGAGCCATTTCCAAGCAGGCTGGGCATCTCCAGACAGGTCTGTGACTCATCGGGACACCTTGGCAAATCCTGGCAATGCTGCAGCCCAAGGTTCAGGCAGATCCTAGCCTCTCCAGCCAGGGTGTGATTTTGGGGGAACCTGAGGCACAATGTGGGGGAAGCAGCAAGTTTGCAGCTCCCACCCTTCAGCTCCCCACCCCCTGCCTGCTGCAGGAGCCAAAAAAGGTGGTTTACTGTTACTTAGTTTCTGCCCTTTCATACTTCTTCACCAAAGTTGCGTTTTGCCAGTGGCAGCCCCAAGACTGGCATAGGGCCAGGCCTTCCATCACGACGGGTTCCCGGCGGTTATATTCCCGCTGCCGTTCCACCAGCAGGGCGCGTACTTCCGGGATGG